>CM050166.1:309728500-310141000 GCA_027410445.1 Discoglossus pictus | reverse complement strand
TACATATATTTCAGTTGATTGAGTGATATTTAAAAGCTGAAGATCTACAAGGAAGTAGTCAATTATGGAATGTGAGTTATAATGATGTGAAAAGAAAGTATAGTCTCTATTGTATGGGTTTAGAGTTCTTCACACATCGCACAGCTCATATTTCATCATTTCTCATCTGAACCCTGATGCTAAGTTTTTAATATGATTATTTATGTTTGGTGGTTGAAATTCTAGCCAAGAGAGGGTCCAATGCCATATTAAAATTGCCACATATAACAAAGGAACCCTTTTTGACTCTGTTCATGTAAAAAGAAACACATGGGAAAAACGAGCAGACAGCTCAGACAAAGGATATTAGAACATATTAATGATGTTCTAAACAATGCAGAAACGTAAATTGCAAAACATTTAAGAAGAGAGCATAATAATAATCCAAGATGCCTCAGCTTTATAGGCATAGATCTTATCCCCCCGACTCTCAGAGTGGGTTATCATTGCCATTTTTGGCAAGCCGCACCTTTCCTGCTTTGCAATGATTCTTTTCAGCCACATTGCGACTGCCACGATGAGCACCTTCTTTGCGAGGGCCGTAGTTGCGGGGCTCCCTATGCAAGCTCGCAATTTTAACATTGCGTTACCAACAACTTTTGGCAACCCCGCAATTAAGGCAACTATATATGTGATAGCATGTCAGTGTTGTGGTAAGTGTGTTTTTCTTAAATAATTTTTTCCAATACTAAGTATTTGGTTCTAATTTAGTGCCATCAACTTTTTTTTAATTGTCTTACATACAGAGAGAGAGTGAGAAATGTAAATAAATAAGCATGGATGGGATTAAAATCAATATTTTAAAACAACAAAAAAAACAGTTGGCACATATACCATTACACTAACACAATAAGCCTTGGAACCTTATATAAAAGTTAATATATCTAGAATAGAATGTGTAACAGTTACAGGCTCCAACCATATTATCTATGCAGATTCCTGTGTGGGGCGTGCGGTGCAATGGCTATACAAGCAATAAATAAAATAACTTTTAAAATGTCAATTGTTGATCAATTTTCAAACATGTAAACAGCTGTTCACCATGCATCAAAATCATGTTTAAGCAAGTGCAATATCTATAATTTAAGTCCTGTTATATGATCATACACTGATTTTGTTAGCCAGCACTAAGGAGTGACATATGCAGGGTTTCAGATAGTGACACCTTCTACTATCCACCTAAACAGAAGTACTGACCAACTGACATCTTCTCAATTCCATTCACAATCAGGGCTAAGCAGTCACTCCTGCAAAGTCTTAGCCAGTGACACTGGGTCTCACACAATCCACCTGAGCAGAAGCACTGATGAACTAATATCTTTCATAGTTCTGTTCACCTTCCATTCACCTTAGTGTATTTTACCTCCAGGAATAGAGCCTCACACAGCACCACTCTTCTGCCTCTGAACTCATCTAACATACTCTTCCACCTACCTTGACCACACTCACCTACCTATAATTTGTGTTACTTTATAGAGCAGGTGTTTGCACTATCACTTACATTTATCATAGCTGATACAACCACAAACTTTCTGGGCCACTAAAGTGCCTGTAATTGAAAATAATTCTGTCTATGGGGGAAAGCTGTGATTGACACCACAGCTTTCTCCTGGATGAGCATATCATATCACTGCTAGAAGCTGAGAGCTCTTTCAGGACTCTATTCCATGGCTTCCATAAGAAAAGATCTGAGTATGATTAATTTATAAGACCCTTCCCAGCTATCACACTCGTAAATCTAACCTCTGAGAAATGTGCCTAATATGGAATTCCTCTTTAATACTTGCTACCCTTTGAGTTTGGGTATTCCAAGGTATTCCCCATCAATTGCAGTTATGCACTATAAGTCTGGATATACCCAAGGTTCCCCTTCTCTTGCTACCCCTATGAGCCTGGATACCCCAAGGGATTCCCCCCTCAATATCGAGGGGCCATTGTGCCCCCTTTCCCCCCACCCCTTATGCTTTAGGATTGGTGGTCTATATAACCCCATTGGGGATTGAAATCTGTAAATTATAATTGGTTACAATTTTAACCAATCAGAGTAACTCAAGTACTCAATTTTAATTGGCTGAAATTTAAGTGACACCTTTTTCAGTCACTTGGAATTCACAAAAATAGTATACAAGGTGAGAACACTGTAAAAAAAATGTTAGCCAGTGCAGGAGCTCCTCAAAGTAAAAGCAGGATTTTTGTTGGAGGCCCAATTCCACAGGAGGAAGACGAGGAGATTTAATCAAGCAAGAAAACAATATATCTATGGAATTCTAGACAATTATGTGCATTTTGTGTGCTTATTGCTGGGGGCACATCCCCCCTCCCTCAATCTCACCTCGGCCTTCTACCTCTACTGGCCTATCCCCTCCACTCCCTTTCTACTGCAATCTCCCTCTACTTCCACTCTGTGTCTCCTGCAAGCTCTCTCTAACTCCACTCTGTGTCTTCTGCAAGCTCTCTCTACCTCCACTCATGTCTCCTGCAAGCTCACTCTACCTCCAATCCCTGCCTCCTGTGTACCCTCTCTCTCCATTTTTTCTCCTCTCCACCTACCCTCCCTCAAGATATAACAATACAAATATAAGGATACATCAAAATAATATATTTCTGTGTGTGTGAGGTAAAATAAAAATGTATACACTATGTGATATTTCCTCTAAGGATATGGGGGTTATGGGTGCTCTCTATCTATCTATCAATCTATCTATCTATCTATATATATATATATACTAGCGAATTGCCCGTCAAAAAATGACGGCAATGAAATTGTAAGGTAGCTAATGCTGTTTAGTGTGTAATAATGAAATATATAATACATTAATACATGAATATACTTTACCTATTTTAAAGCATTGTGTGGAAGAGCTGTGAATGTGTTTTGATGTTGCTGCAGCATTAGTGGTGTGGATCTGCTGTGTAAGCGTGCTGAATGTGTGCAGTGTAACACTGTGCGTGCGCGAGCCGAAACCGTTGTCGTGTACTTCCGCATTGGCGTCAAATGGCGAGTAATGTGTGTTATACGTTTGTATCGGAATATCCGTAGGTGTTTTGTGGTGTTTTGCGAGTTTCTTGTGGTGTTTTGCGAGTTTAGAGTGCTGTAGCCTCGTTTTCGTTTTGTTCGGCGGCCATTTTTTCTCTCGCTTCGTTTTTTTTTTTAGTCTCTAAACTGTTTTATTTGAAGTAAAATCGAGGTGTAAGTTGTATTTTTGAGGTGCTGGGTGCTCCCTCTTGGTGTAGGTAAGTTTTTTATGTATGTGGTGTGTGTATGTATTGTGTTTTACATTTTGTAATGTTCGCGAGTTGCGTCCGAGTGTTGCGAGTCCGTAATGTGTGTGAACGTGTGTCGTATGTTGTTTGCGAGTGTCGTAATGTGTGTGTCGTACTGTTTGGGTTGCGACGTGAAGTTTGCGAGGGTCGCAGTTGCTGGCAAGGAGCGCCTTCGGCGCTCCATGCCAGCAACTGAGACCCTCGGGCAGTGCCCTCGCTTCGCGAGGGCCTCGGCTCGCTACGCGAGTCGCGGCCCTCGCTTCGCGAGGGCCGCGGGCTCGCTACGCGAGCCCGCAGCGTTAGCAACAACTCGTACGCTCACAACTATATATGTGATATATATATATATATATATATATATATATCACATATATAGTTGTGAGCGTACGAGTTGTTGCTAACGCTGGCGGGCTCGCGTAGCGAGTCGCGGGTCTCGCGTAGCGAGGGCACTGTGCCAGGTTGTCAGTTGCTGGCATGGAGCGCCGAAGGCGCTCCTTGCCAGCAACTCTGAGGACCCTCGCGAAGCGAGGGCCTCAGTTGCTGGCATGGAGCGCAACTGAGGACTCTCGCGAAGCAAAAGCGAGGTCTTCAGTTTGCAGCAACTTGCGACCCTTGCAAAATTTCAAAAAAAGTTTACGTCGCAACACATTACGACACTCGCAAACAACATACGACACACGTTCACACACATTACGACACTCGCAAACAACATACGACACACGTTCACACACATTACGGCCTCGCAACACTCGGACGCAACTCGCGAACATTACAAAATAGAAACACAATACATACACACAGCACATACATAAAAAACCTTACCTACACAAACAGGAAGCACCCAGGACCTCAAAAATGCAACTTACAACTTAATTGCACTCAAAATAAAAGAGTTTAGACACTAAATAGTTTGTTAAGCGACACAAAAAATGGCCGACGAAAAAAACGAAAACGAGGCTACACACGCAAACACCATACGAGACACGTTACCACACATTATGACTTCGCAAACATCGGACGCAACACGACGACATACAAACATTTAAAACTTAAGAAAGACACACAACAAACACATAAAAAGCTTACCTACAGCAAGAGGAACCAGCCAGCACCTCAAAAAAAAACAAGTTACACCTACATTTAAATCAAAATAAAACACTTTAGACACTAATACCATCGCTAAGCGACAGAAAAAATGGCCAACGAACAAAACGAAAACGAGGCTTCAGACGTAACTACACTACACTTACTCGCAATAATGAAAAACATACTATGCGGAACGTATCACAATCATATTAAACACCATTTTGAACAGTAATACGCAGAAAATGGCGGATGGAACGCAAATTGTAAGCTGGAACGCAAATAGCGCATGCGTATTGCGTTCTAACGGTCTCACTTTCCAGAACTTTCTACAAGTTTATAAATACTGCCTATTTCAAACAAAAAAATACATTTCTCCTCAGGTGATCAACGGAGTGACTTCTGAGATAACTGCTGCTTTTACTGGAGAAGACAATTCTTTACTAATTTACTACTTTGCATTGTGCAAATTACAACTGAGAGGTAAGCTATAATATATGACATTTTATTATCAGGACAGGTGAAACAAATAAAAAAATAATTAGGATTTATGTAGTGACATATATGGCACATTTATGTGTATAGGCTCAAAAAAAGGTTCATTTAACAAACAGAATTCAATATTAAAACAGAGGTTTATGTATAGTGACATGTGACACGCACATATATGTCTATAATGTATAGTGACATCTGACACGCACGTATATGTATAGAATGTATAGTGGCATGTGACATGCACATTTATGTGTATTGCCCCTGCATAGTGACATGTGACACGGACATATATGTGTATCATGTATATTGACATGTGACACACACATTTATGTGTACTGCCCCTTCATAGTGACATGTCACACGGACATATATGTGTATAATGTATAGTGACATGTCACACGCACACTTATGTGTATTGCCACTGCAACAAAATTAGCTTAAAACAAAATCAGTAAACAACTACATTTAAATGACATTATATGTCATGTATACTGATATGTCACACGCACATATATGTGTATCATCTATAGTTACATCTCACACACACACATTTATGTGTGTTGGAAAAAACAAATATAAGGTTAATTTAACCATTTAAATATGAGTCATGTATACTGATATGTCACACGTACACAAAATAATTACATTAAAGTATGCAATGTGCTTCATGTATGTGACATATGTGTGTAGCCCCCAACAAAAAATAAGGTTAATTGAAAAAAATTACACGACTATATTTCAATGACATTCATTTACTTCAATTCAATAGATCATATAAAGCTGAATCTTTTTATTTCTTTGAATATTCAAACAGACTCTGCATCAATAGCGTCTCTCAACAATTTGCACCGTGCACTGTGAAGCACAATCCCTTTTAAAGAACACCAACAAAGAAGAAGAGGTAAGATACAACAAGACATTACATGCTCAAAAGGACATGCTTTGCTACATGAAAAATTATAAATATACAAATAACTATTTCACTTTCTTTTTCAAACAGACACTACAAGAAGACCGGCGCATTAAGATTGGCAGGAGGGGACCGTCTGTCATTCAAAACTTCAAGCAAGGTAAAGTATTAAGTATAAACAAGAAAGAACCATGAGCCTTATTCAATTGCGACTTCCTCAATTGAATAGGGCTCTATATAAGCACATAACATATTTTTATACATAACTTTTTAGTTACTGAACTTCTAACCACAATCAAGGTTTTCAATAACTAAAAACTTTGCTCAATACATATGTTATGTGATTATATAGAGCCCTCTTCAATTGCCAAAATTGCAATTCAATGAGGACCTATATATCTTTAATGGCCAAGGGCCTCACTCAAATGTGATTTGCCCATTTCAATAGGGCTCTATATAAGCACAGACCATATTTTTTAAAGGAACTTTTTCTTTTGTGAACACGTTGCTTTTGGATACAAGTTCACTAAATACAAAATTACGTAAAAAAATATGCTCTGTGCTGATATTGAGCTCTATTCCATTGGCCAAAACACAATTGAATGAGGAGCTCACAATATAACAAATGCAGTAACCAAAGGCCCTCATTCAATTGCTATTTTGGGCAATTCAATAGGGCTATAAATAAGCACTTTTAGGCCCTTATTCTATTTTAACAAATATATGTGATGATGTGCTTATTTACAACCCTATTCAATTTTCAACATTGCAATTCAATGATGGCCTTAGAGTACTATTACATTGTAAAAAATGCAATTGAATGAGGGGCAAACTATGCAACATATGGTACACACAAAGGCCCTCATTCAATTGCAATTTGCCCAATTGAATAGGGCTCTAAATAACAACATAACTATTTTTTTAAAATAACTTTTTAGTTACTAAAAATATATCCAAAATACAGTTTTTAAATGACTAAAAACTTATTTAAAAAAATATGCTATGTGCTTATTTAGGGCACGATTCAATTAGCCAAATCGCAATTGAATGAGACACAAACTGCTACACACAAAACAGAATTTCTTATTCAATGTTTAACAACCTATAAGCCTTACAAAGAAGCAAAAATAAGAATAACAAAAGTGTTGCGCACCTAATAGCATTGTACAAAAAATCACAAGCATTGTACAAAAAATCACACAAACTCATAGGAAACTAAATTAACATTCTTCTTTAATGTTTAACAACCTATAACCAGTACAATCAAGAATAAATAACTTTTGCACAAGTGGTGCGCACCAAACAGGATTGTCAAAAACTAACACAAACACATAGCAAACTACATTAATTATATTATTTCATGGTTCACTAACTATAAGCATCACAATAAAGGTTAAATAAGTATACCACAAGTGGTGTGCACAAAACAGGATTGTACAAAAAACAATAAACACATAGCAAAATAAATTTATATTCTTATTTAATATATCACAACCCACAAGCCTTACTAAGAACCTTCAAGAACAATAACAAAAGTTGTGGGATTGTACAGAAAGTAAAAAAAAAAAAAGATAGAAAAAAATAACCATAACTGATACAATACAGTCAAATTAATACATTTTTCAATTATTTAAAAGACATTTCACTCAAACAACATTTTCTATTTTAGATTACAACAGATACTGCGTGAAGACAATCGGACGAGGACTTTTTCCACAGGACCGGACCATCGGACGAGGACTCGGACCAGACCAGCAGACGAGGAATTTCAACACAGGACCAGACCAGCAGACGAGGAATTTCAACACAGGACCAGACCATCGGACGAGGACTTTCACCAACGGACCACAACATCGGACGAGGGATATCGCCACAGGACCACAACATCGGACGAGGGCTATCGCCACAGGACCACACCATCGGACGAGGACTTCCAACAGAGGACCACACCATTGGACACCGATTTTGAACCGAGGACCAACAAACATTCGGATTTAAATCACACTTCAACCAAGGTAAAGTATAATAAGTACTAAAGTATAAAACTAAGGAAACTGCTTTCAGTTGCATCTGTGTCAACAGAAAAATAAAATAATTAATTTAATATCTCCATTATTTTATTTAAATTGCTACTATGCAATACATAGCTCAATAACCACATCACTTTTTTTTTTAGCAAAGAAGTTTTGCAGTGGAAAATATCTATCCACAAACAACGTTTTTAATAAATAAAACCATTATTTTAACAAAATATGTTACATGCTAATTTATAGCACTATTCTATTGGCAAAATTTTAAGCCAGTGAGGACACGAATTATAAATTTAACTAAATATAAATGATACATTCTAAATATAAATGATACCTTAATGATTTGCCTTTTAGTTCACCAATTGGGCACAAGAATCTTTAACAGGAATTACAATTTTAAATATACACAATTACATTTACTTTTTTTTCCTTTACAGATTAATATGGCTGATAACGAGACCAAAGAAGAGAAGAAAAGACGTCAAACTAGAGAAAGACAAGAGAGATGGGCCGCCCAGCAGACACCGGAGGAGAAAGAAATTCGACGAGAAAAAAGAACACAAAAGACTTGCAAATAAAAGAATATCAGCTGCAAAAATGAAAGATACAACCAAAAAAAATAAAAAGATAATAAAGCATTTACAAACTGTTCCTAAAACATCAGATGACATTTTACAAGATACCAGTCAAGACAGACCAAAAAAAGCAACTACAAAAACAAAGCATTTACAAACTCTTACTAAAAACTTACAGGACATTTCAACCAAACAAGTCCAACATATACCAAGAAAAGCTACGAAAAAAAACTAAACATTTAGAACCTGTTGTTGAAACATTTCATGACTTTTCATCTGATGAATATGAAAGTCAACATCCAATATGCTTTGCAAATTCTCCTTTACTGAAGTCTTTAGCAGTAGAGGTTCATAGTTGTGGGGACATGAGTACTCAATGTCAATTTTGTGAGGCTTATTATTTTAAACAGGAGAGACCCCGAGATGGACAATTTATTAGTTGTTGTCAAAAAGGAAAGTTCAAACTTCCACAAAGGAAACAATTTCCAACCTATTTACAAAATATTATGACTGAACCTACTTTTCCAAATTACAAAAATTTTAAGACAAACATAAGATCCTACAATAGTGCTATATCATTTGCATCTATGGGGGCAACATTGGCTGCTAATGTACCAGGACATGGTCGTTACTGTTTTAAAGTCCAAGGACAAATTTATCATCGGACTTCACATTTACATCCAGAGGAAGGAGAGCAAAGAAAATTTGCTCAACTATATGTCCTAGATACAATGGAAGCTGTTGACAAACGTATGCAGATGGAAGAAAATAAAAAATGCTTACCCAGTGTTTTTATAGAGCTAAATAACATTATGGACAACAATCCCTACAGTAAAGCTTACAAAAAATTGGTAGAAGTAGAAAATGAACAAGAACTTCATGCACAAAGACATCAATTACCCATGCCAAAGGTTAATATGGTGCTTAAAAGAGACAGACATACTGATAAACGTCGTTATAACTTGCCAACATCAAATGAGGTTGCAATGGTCTTTCAGAATGATGAAGGAGAACCACCATTTCAAAGAGACATTAGAGTATATCCCAGAAATGAGGACCAACCATTTATTAATATTAATATCTTAAGTCCAAATTTAGATCCAATGACATATCCCATCTTTTTCCCACACGGAGAAGCAGGTTGGCAACCAAAATTAACCCTTCCCAGTTACCCAAATGCTAAAGCCAGAATCCGAAATAATGTTTCTATGCTTGAATTTAAAGTTGCTCAAATTGCCATTAGAGATGAATTTAATCCAATTTTATGTGGTGGGAAACTAACAAAACAATGGATTATTGATTCATATTTGCAAGTTGAGGCAAATAATTTAAACTTTATAAAATATCAACAAGATAAACTACGTGTAGAACAATATTGTGGACTCATGGACTATGTTGCTGACGTGGCTACAAGCAGAGACATGACAGCTGGCAAAGCCATCATTTTACCATCTTCCTTTCAAGGATCTCCTCGAAATATGAGAGAAAGATACAATGATGCTATGGCTATTGTGACAAAATGTGGAAAACCAGATTTATTTGTGACATTTACATGTAATCCACAATGGCCAGAAATTAATCAAAATCTACTTCTTGGACAAAGTGCTTCAGATCGACCAGATTTAGTAGCCAGAGTTTTTAAGATCAAATTAAATGAATTAATACGTGACCTCACTATAAATCAGTTATTTGGCAAATGTCTTGCTTATGTATATACCATTGAATTTCAAAAAAGAGGCCTTCCACATGCACATCTTCTCATAATACTTCAAGAGAAAGATAAATTAGATACTTCGGACAAAGTGGATGCAGTCATAGTTGCTGAACTACCAGATCCAGAACTATATGGTAGACTATATGAGATTGTTACTCATCGCATGATTCATGGACCCTGTGGAGACCTAAATCCACAATCACCATGTATGGAAAATAATCAATGTTCAAAAGATTTTCCAAAAGATTATAGAGACAAAACATATGCAAATTGTGATGGATATCCACTTTATAAAAGAAGAGAAGGAGATAGTGCCATTATTTGTGGAAAAAAAGTGGACAATAGATATGTAGTACACTACAATCCACATTTACTCATGAAGTACAATGCCCACATCAACGTAGAAGCCTGCACTTCCATCAAATCCATTAAATATGTCTACAAATATATTTACAAAGGTTACGATGCAGCTACTGTAGTCGTCAAAAGTGCAGACAACCCTGAAAGTAGTGAGTTAGTACATGATGAACTTGCATCTTATGTAGATGCTCGCTATGTCAGTGCACCAGAAGCTATGTGGCGGCTTTTAAAATTTGAAATGCATGATAGATCACATGCAGTATATAGGTTAGCAGTACATTTGCCACAACGACATTTAGTCTATTTCCATGCTGGAAATGAAATAAATGCATTGGCCCAAAGTGAAGATCGTCACACTACACTAACTGCATGGTTTGCATTAAATTCCACTGATGCTCAAGCAACACAATACTTATATATTGAAATTCCATATCACTATGTTTTTGTGAATGGATTATGGAGAGCAAGAAAAACCAGAGGCAATAAAATAATTCCACGAATTTACACAGTCAGTCCAAGAGATGTTGAACGTTTTTGCTTACGGATATTACTTTTAAATGTTCCAGGAGCACAAAGTTTTGAACAATTAAGAACTGTTAATGACATTGTATATGAATCCTTCCATTTAGCTGCAAGACATAGAAACTTACTCGCTGATGATACAGAGTGGGAAAGATGTTTAGAAGAAGCAGCACAATGTCAAATGCCACGACAGATGAGAGAACAATTTGCTTTTATTTGTATCTTCTCAAATGCTCCAAATGCATTAGCTTTGTGGGAGACTTTTAAAAGTAATATGGCTGAAGACTTTATGCGACGATGAACCCATTGCACACTTAAAAGCGTTAATGGAAATTCAAGAAGTCTTTTTAACTCATGGATTAAGTTGTGCAAGTTTTAATTTGCCTGATCCAGGTCTAATAGATGACATTAACTTTGAAGACTATGACATTCAACTACAAGCAGAAAGAACAGAAGAAAGACTTGCAACTTTAAATACACTACAATTGCAAGCATTTCATGCCATTAAAAATGCTATAGATGATGACATGGTGACAGAGCGTTATTTCTATCTTGATGGACCTGGCGGATCTGGGAAAACATATTTGTACAATTTATTAATGAGTTCAGTACGAGCACAAGGAAAAATAGCAATGGCGTTTGCCACTACTGGAATTGCTGCACTTTTATTAGAAGGTGGAAGAACTGTTCATAGTGGATTTAAACTGCCAGTGCCTATTTTGGAAAATTCTGTGTCAGATATTCGCATGACATCCTTACAAGCAAAGAA
Source organism: Discoglossus pictus (assembly GCA_027410445.1). Classification (NCBI taxonomy): domain Eukaryota; kingdom Metazoa; phylum Chordata; class Amphibia; order Anura; family Alytidae; genus Discoglossus; species Discoglossus pictus. Next base: position 310,129,239 of record CM050166.1, on the reverse strand, counting down.
ATTGAAGAAATGTAAATTAATTATAATAGATGAGGCCACAATGATGTCATGCTATGCCCTCCAATGTATTGACCGTTTGCTTCGTGAAGTCATGGATAATATTTTTCCATTTGGTGGAAAGGTAATGTTGTTGGGTGGCGATTTTAGACAAACATTACCTGTCGTTGTACATGGAAATCGAACAGACATTATTGAAACATGTATAAAGTCAAGTACAGTATGGAAACTTTTTACCCATCTTCAACTGCAACAAAATATGAGATCAGAAGGCCAAACTGATTTCAATGATTGGCTTATTAAAATTGGAGAAGGCAGAACAGAAAAAATACTACATTTACCTGACGACACTGTAGAGATCCCACAACATATGATTTGTCAACAAGATATTATATCGGCTATATTTGAAGGGAGCATAAATAACGAAGAATATTCAGAGCTTGCCAACCAAGTTATACTGACGTGTAAAAATAAAGATGCATTAATCCTCAATAATGAAATCTTTAAAAAAAATTATGCACCACAAAGAAATTATCACAGTGCTGATTCTGTACTTGCTGATGACAATGAAAGTCAGGCAAACTTTTCAACTGAATTCATAAACTCTTTATCTCCTTCTGGAATGCCACCACATATTTTACAGCTAAAGAAAGGTGCAATTATCATGTTACTGCGAAATATGAACCCCAAAAAAGGCCTATGCAATGGCACAAGATTAATTGTTGAACAATTAAAGGACCATTTTATAGATGCTGAAATTTTAACTGGGACCCATAAAGGAGAGAGAGTTTTCATACCAAGAATAGATTTAGCACCAAGTGAAAGTAGTCTCCCTTTTATACTTCAAAGAAGACAATTTCCCATTATTATGGCATTTGCCATGACCATTAATAAATCACAAGGTCAAACTTTCAATTCTGTGGGTATTTACTTGGAAGAACCAGTTTTTGCACATGGTCAATTGTACGTTGCGTTGTCACGCTGCAAAAATCCACAGGCTATTAAAGTTTACATTGAAAACAATGAAAGTCAAGGTGATTTATTAGAAGATGGACGTATTTTTACTAAAAACATTGTCTACTATGAAGTACTATAACTTTGAAGGATACAAATTAAAGATGCCAACATTTTTTAAAAGCATTCCAAAATACATAACAATTGGTTGTTTAATTCAGTCATAATTAATGGAAGTACTGTTTATGAATGATTCGCCTCACAAAATACTTGCCTTGCATTGTTAGTAAAAATTATGTTAAAATGTTAAGTCACTATGTTACTGTTTCTAATGTTACAAGTTTAAATAATATATTTTCAAGTTATTTCATTCAACAGATTACAAAGTGGATGTTAAGAGGTCAAGCACCTTTTAAGTCACAATGTAAATATTGTCTGTTATCTTAAGATTACTACCTACATTAATGTTTATCGCCAGTTTATGTGGTCAGTAATGAATTACTTTAATTACGTACGTTTTAAGAAGAGTTTTACTGTATGCCTTCCTCTACATTCAATGTATATTCAAGTTAACAATTATTGTGATAGAAATTAAATTTTAATACTGATTAATTTAAAGGTCAATTGTTTTTACATTCAAATGTTAATACTTTTAATAAAAAAATAGGTTACAAAATGTATTCACTATGTTCCTGTTTATAATGTTCAAAATTATACCAATGTTTTGTCAACTTCTAAACTTACATAAAAAATAAAGTTCAAGTTTAAAAATATATACTTTGAAGGTTATTGCTTACATATATTTTAAACTTCATGTTAAAATTCGTGACGTTTAAAGAAGGCTTTTTACTTTTTGCTTTCCTATTCATTCAATGTATATTAAAGTTAACAATTCTTCAGATACTAATTACATTTTAAAAAAACCATTACATCAACATTTTACAAAAATACACGTTCATATTAAAATACTTACAAGTGTCAAAAATATATGTTAATAACTAAACAACTTGACAAACATATACATCACATTGCCGTAATTTTTTGACGGGCAACTCGCTAGTTATTATATAATGTGTAGATGTACCAGCTGGGCATGCATTATTATTATTATTATTATTATTATTATTATTATAATGTGTAGATGTACCAGCTGGGCATGCTCTTGTGCATTATTATTATTATTATTATTAGTAAAATACTACAACTAATAATAATAATAATGCACAAGAGCATGCCCAGCCGGTACATCTACACATTATATAGTAATATTAATAATAATAATAATGTAGAAGAGCATGCCCAGCCGATACATCTACACATTATATACTACTACTAATAATAATAATAATAATAATGCTCAAGAGCATGCCCAGCCGGTACATCTACACATTATATAGTAGTAATAATAATAATAATAATAATAATAATAATAATAATAATAATAATATAGAAGAGCATGCCCAGCCGGTACATCTACACATTATGTAGTAATAATAATAATAATAATAATAATAATAATAATAATAATAATGCACAAGAGCATGCCCAGCCGGTACATCTACACATTATATAGTAAATAATAATAAGAATAATAATAAAGCAGAAGACCTCCCCTGTGTCTCCCCCCCACTCCCTCCCATGTGTCTCTCTCCCCCCCTCTCCCCTGTGTCTCCCCCCCACTCCCTCCCATGTGTCTCTCCCCCCCTCTCCCCTGTGTCTCCCCCACCCTTGCCTGTGTCTCTACCACCTCTCCCTTCCCCAGTGTTTCTTTCCCCCCTCTCCTGTGTCTTTTCCCCCTTCCCTCTTCCCTGTGTCACTCCCCCCTCCCCTGTGTCTCTACCCCCTCTCCCTTCCCGTGTTTCTTTCCCCCCTTCCCTGTGTCTTTCCCCCCTTCCCTCTCCCCTGTGTCTCTCCCCCCACATCTGTGTCTCTTCCCCCTTCTCCCCTGTGTCCCTACCCCCTCTCCCCTGTGTCTCTACCCCCTCTCCCTTCCCTTGTGTTTCTTCCCCCCTCCTCTGTGTCTTTACCCCCTTTCCTCTCCCCGGTGTCTCCTCACCACTCCCTCCCATTAGTCTCTTCCCCCCCTCTCCCCTGTGTCTCTACCCCCCACTCTCTCCTGTGTCTCTTCCCCCTCCCATGTGTCTCTTCCCCTCACCTCTCTCTTACCCTGTTTCTCTTCCCCCCTCTGCCCTGTGTCTTCCTTCCCCTCTCCACTGTGTCTTCCTCCCCCTCTCCACTCTACTGTGTCTTCCTCTCCCTCTCCCCTGTGTTTCCTCCCCCTCTCCCCTCCCCTGTTAGCTTCTATACGCATACATGCATACGATAAGAAATCTGGGGGGGGTGGTTACCCCTTACCCCCCCCCCCCCAGTTCCAACACCCATGTGTACTGTATAATATTGTATTGCATTATGTTATATTATATCACTAGCGACTTGCCTGGCACAAATGACGGGGCAATAATAATAAATAAAAAAGTTTGAAAACATGGCAATGCTGTTTGCCACACAATGTGATGCTTTTTGTACTCTGAGGACCTTCGGCGCTCATTGTGAGCCTCTTCCCTCATGTCCTTCATGTTTCGAGGGCATGCATTATTATTATTATTATTATTATTATTATTATTATTATTATTATATAATGTGTAGATGTACCAGCTGGGCATGCATTATTATTATTATTATTATTATTATTATTATTATTATTATTATTATTATTATTATTATGTGTAGATGTATCAGCTGGGCATGCTCTTGTGCATTATTATTATTATTATTAGTAAAATACTACTACTACTAATAATAATAATGCACAAGAGCATGCCCAGCCGGTACATCTACACATTATATAGTAATAATAATAATAATAATAATAATAATAATAATAATAATAATAATAATAATAATAATGTAGAAGAGCATGCCCAGCCGGTACATCTACACATTATATACTACTAATAATATAAAATAATAACAATAATAATAATAATGCTCAAGAGCATGCCCAGCCGGTACATCTACACATTATATAGTAATAATAATAACAATAATAATAATAATGCTCAAGAGCATGCCCAGCTGGTACATCTACACATTATATAGTAATAATAATAATAATAATAATAATAATAATAATAATAATAATAATAATAATATAGAAGAGCATGCCCAGCCGGTACATCTACACATTATATAGTAATAATAATAATAATAATAATAATAATAATAATAATAATAATAATAATATAGAAGAGCATGCCCAGCCGGTACATCTACACATTATATAGTAATAATAATAATAATAATAATAATGCACAAGAGCATGCCCAGCCGGTACATCTACACATTATATAGTAATAATAAGAAGAATAATAATAAAGCAGAAGACCTCCCCTGTGTCTCCCCCCCACTCCCTCCCATGTGTCTCTCTCCCCCCCTCTCCCCTGTGTCCCCCCCCCACTCCATCCCATGTGTCTCTCCCCCCCTCTCCCCTGTGTCTCTCCCACCCTTGACTGTGTCGCTACCCCCTCTCCCTTCCCCAGTGTTTCTTTCCCCCCTCTCCTGTGTCTTTTCCCCCTTCCCTCTTCCCTGTGTCACTCCCCCCTCCCCTGTGTCTCTACCCCCCTCTCCCTTCCCGTGTTTCTTTCCCCCCTTCCCTGTGTCTTTCCCCCCTTCCCTCTCCCCTGTGTCTCTCAACCTTCATCTGTGTCTCTTCCCCCTTCTCTCCTGTGTCTCTACCCCCTCTCCCCTGTGTCTCTGCCCTCTCTCCCTTCCCCTGTGTTTCTTCCCCCCTCCTCTGTGTCTTTACCCCCTTTCCTCTCCCTGGTGTCTCCTCACCACTCCCTCCCATTAGTCTCTTCCCCCCTCTCCCCTGTGTCTCTACCCCCCACTCTCTCCTGTGTCTCTCCCCCCCTCCCATGTGTCTCTTCCCCTCACCTCTCCCTTACCCTGTTTCTCTTCCCCCCTCTGCCCTGTTTCTTCCTTCCCCTCTCCACTGTGTCTTCCTCCCCCTCTCCACTCTACTGTGTCTTCCTCTCCCTCTCCCCTGTGTTTCCTCCCCCTCTCCCCTCCCCTGTTAGCTTCTATACGCATACAATACAAACATACGATAAGAAATCTGGGGGGGGGGGGTTACCCCTTACCCCCACCCCCCAGTTCCAACACCCATGTGTACTGTATAATATTGTATTGCATTATGTTATATTATATCACTAGCGACTTGCCTGGCACAAATGACGGGGCAATAATAATAAATAAAAAAGTTTGAAAACATGGCAATGCTGTTTGCCACACAATGTGATGCTTTTTGTACTCTGAGGACCTTCGGCGCTCATTGTGAGCCTCTTCTCTCATGTCCTTCATGTTTCGTGGGCATGCATTTTTATTATTATTATTATTATTAGTATTAATATTATATAATGTGTAGATGTACCAGCTGGGCATGCATTATTATTATTATTATTATTATTATGTGTAGATGTACCAGCTGGGCATGCTCTTGTGCATTATTATTATTATTATTAGTAAAATACTACTACTAATAATAATAATAATTCACAAGAGCATGCCCAGCCGGTACATCTACACATTATATAGTAATAATAATAACAATAATAATAATAATGCTCAAGAGCATGCCCAGCCGGTACATCTACACATTATATAGTAATAATAATAATAATAATAATAATAATGCACAAGAGCATGCCCAGCCGGTACATCTACACATTATATAGTAATAATAATAACAATAATAATAATAATGCTCAAGAGCATGCCCAGCCGGTACATCTACACATTATATAGTAATAATAATAATAATAATAATTATAATAATAATAATGCACAAGAGCATGCCCAGCCGGTACATCTACACATTATATAGTAATAATAAGAAGAATAATAATAAAGCAGAAGACCTCCCCTGTGTCTCCCCCCCACTCCCTCCCATGTGTCTCTCTCCCCCCCCTCTCCCCTGTGTCCCCCCCCCACTCCCTCCCATGTGTCTCTCCCCCCCTCTCCCCTGTGTCTCTCCCACCCTTGCCTGTGTCTCTACCCCCCTCTCCCTTCCCCAGTGTTTCTTTCCCCCCTCTCCTGTGTCTTTTCCCCCTTCCCTCTTCCCTGTGTCACTCCCCCTCCCCTGTGTCTCTACCCCCCTCTCCCTTCCCGTGTTTCTTTCCCCCTTCCCTGTGTCTTTCCCCCCTTCCCTCTCCCCTGTGTCTCTCCCCCTTCATCTGTGTCTCTTCCCCCTTCTCTCCTGTGTCTCTACCCCCCTCTCCCCTGTGTCTCTGCCCTCTCTCCCTTCCCCTGTGTTTCTTGCCCCCTCCTCTGTGTCTTTACCCCCTTTCCTCTCCCCGGTGTCTCCTCACCACTCCCTCCCATAAGTCTCTTCCCCCCTCTCCCCTGTGTCTCTACCCCCCACTCTCTCCTGTGTCTCTCCCCCCTCCCATGTGTCTCTTCCCCTCACCTCTCCCTTACCCTGTTTCTCTTCCCCCCTCTGCCCTGTGTCTTCCTTCCCCTCTCCACTGTGTCTTCCTCCCCCTCTCCACTCTACTGTGTCTTCCTCTCCCTCTCCCCTGTGTTTCCTCCCCCTCTCCCCTCCCCTGTTAGATTCTATACGCATACAATACAAACATACGATAAGAAATCTGGGGAAGGGGTTACCCCTTACCCCCCCCCCCAGTTCCAACACCCATGTGTACTGTATAATATTGTATTGCATTATGTTATATTATATCACTAGCGACTTGCCTGGCACAAATGACGGGGCAATAATAATAAATAAAAAAGTTTGAAAACATGGCAATGCTGTTTGCCACACAATGTGATGCTTTTTGTACTCTGAGGACCTTCGGCGCTCATTGTGAGCCTCTTCCCTCATGTCCTTCATGTTTCGTAGGCATGCATTATTATTATTATTATTAGTATTATTATTATATAATGTGTAGATGTACCAGCTGGGCATGCATTATTATTATTATTATTATTATTATTATTATTATTATTATTATTATTATGTGTAGATGTACCAGCTGGGCATGCTCTTGTGCATTATTATTATTATTATTATTAGTAAAATACTACTACTAATAATAATAATAATGCACAAGAGCATGCCCAGCCGGTACATCTACACATTATATAGTAATAATAATAACAATAATAATAATAATTCTCAAGAGCATGCCTAGCCGGTACATCTACACATTATATAGTAATAATAATAATAATAATAATAATAATAATAATAATAATAATAATGCACAAGAGCATGCCCAGCCGGTACATCTACACATTATATAGTAATAATAATAACAATAATAATAATAATAATGCTCAAGAGCATGCCCAGCCGGTACATCTACACATTATATAGTAATAATAATAATAATAATAATAATAATAATAATAATAATAATGCACAAGAGCATGCCCAGCCGGTACATCTACACATTATATAGTAATAATAAGAAGAATAATAATAAAGCAGAAGACCTCCCCTGTGTCTCCCCCCCACTCCCTCCCATGTGTCTCTCTCCCCCCCTCTCCCTGTGTCCCCCCCCCCCCACTCGCTCCCATGTGTCTCTCTCCCCCTCTCCCCTGTGTCTCTCCCACCCTTGCCTGTGTCTCTACCCCCTCTCCCTTCCCCAGTGTTTCTTTCCCCCCTCTCCTGTGTCTTTTCCCCCTTCCCTCTTCCCTGTGTCACTCCCCCCTCCCCTGTGTCTCTACCCCCCTCTCCCTTCCCGTGTTTCTTTCCCCCCTTCCCTGTGTCTTTCCCCCCTTCCCTCTCCCCTGTGTCTCTCCCCCTTCATCTGTGTCTCTTCCCCCTTCTCTCCTGTGTCTCTACCCCCTCTCCCCTGTGTCTCTGCCCTCTCTCCCTTCCCCTGTGTTTCTTCCCCCCTCCTCTGTGTCTTTACCCCCTTTCCTCTCCCCGGTGTCTCCTCACCACTCCCTCCCATTAGTCTCTTCCCCCCTCTCCCCTGTGTTTCTACCCCCCACTCTCTCCTGTGTCTCTCCCCCCTCCGATGTGTCTCTTCCCCTCACCTCTCCCTTACCCTGTTTCTCTTCCCCCCTCTGCCCTGTGTCTTCCTTCCCCTCTCCACTGTGTCTTCCTCCCCCTCTCCACTCTACTGTGTCTTCCTCTCCCTCTCCCCTGTGTTTCCTCCCCCTCTCCCCTCCCCTGTTAGCTTCTATACGCATACAATACAAACATACGATAAGAAATCTGAGGGGGGGGGGGGTTACCCCTTACCCCCCCCCCAGTTCCAACACCCATGTGTACTGTATAATATTGTATTGCATTATGTTATATTATATCACTAGCGACTTGCCTGGCACAAATGACGGGGCAATAATAATAAATAAAAAAGTTTGAAAACATGGCAATGCTGTTTGCCACACAATGTGATGCTTTTTGTACTCTGAGGACCTTCGGCGCTCATTGTGAGCCTCTTCCCTCATGTCCTTCATGTTTCGTGGGCATGCATTATTATTATTAGTATTATTATTATATAATGTGTAGATGTACCAGCTGGGCATGCATTATTATTATTATTATTATTATTATTATTATTATTATTATTATTATTATTATTATTATTATTATTATTATGTGTAGATGTACCAGCTGGGCATGCTCTTGTGCATTATTATTATTATTAGTAGTAAAATACTAATAATAATAATAATAATAATGCACAAGAGCATGCCCAGCCGGTACATCTACACATTATATAGTAATAATAATAACAATAATAATAATAATGCTCAAGAGCATGCCCAGCCGGTACATCTACACATTATATAGTAATAATAATAATAATAATAATAATAATAATAATAATAATAATATAGAAGAGCATGCCCAGCCGGTACATCTACACATTATATAGTAATAATAACAATAATAATAATAATAATAATAATAATAATAATAATAATAATAATATTAATATAGAAGAGCATGCCCAGCCGGTACATCTACACATTATATAGTAATAATAATAATAATAATAATAATAATAATAATGCACAAGAGCATGCCCAGCCGGTACATCTACACATTATATAGTAATAATAAGAAGAATAATAATAAAGCAGAAGACCTCCCCTGTGTCTCCCCCCCACTCCCTCCCATGTGTCTCTCTCCCCCCCTCTCCCCTGTGTCTCCCCCCCCACTCCCTCCCATGTGTCTCTCCCCTTCTCTCCCCTGTGTCTCTCCCACCCTTGCCTGTGTCTCTACCCCCTCTCCCTTCCCCAGTGTTTCTTTCCCCCCTCTCCTGGGTCTTTTCCCCCTTCCCTCTTCCCTGTGTCACTCCCCCCTCCCCTGTGTCTCTACCCCCCTCTCCCTTCCCGTGTTTCTTTCCCCCCTTCCCTGTGTCTTTCCTCCCTTCCCTCTCCCCTGTGTCTCTCCCCCCTCATCTGTGTCTCTTCCCCCTTCTCTCCTGTGTCTCTACCCCCTCTCCCCTGTGTCTCTGCCCCCTCTCCCTTCCCCTGTGTTTCTTCCCCCCTCCTCTGTGTCTTTACCCCCTTTCCTCTCCCCGGTGTCTCCTCACCACTCCCTCCCATTAGTCTCTTCCCCCCTCTCCCCTGTGTCTCTACCCCCCACTCTCTCCTGTGTCTCTCCCCCCTCCCATGTGTCTCTTCCCCTCACCTCTCCCTTACCCTGTTTCTCTTCCCCCCTCTGCCCTGTGTCTTCCTTCCCCTCTCCACTGTGTCTTCCTCCCCCTCTCCACTCTACTGTGTCTTCCTCTCCCTCTCCCCTGTGTTTCCTCCCCCTCTCCCCTCCCCTGTTAGCTTCTATAAGCATACAATACATACATACGATAAGAAATCTGGGGGGGGGGGGTTACCCCTTACCCCCCCCCAGTTCCAACACCCATGTGTACTGTATAATATTGTATTGCATTATGTTATATTATATCACTAGCGACTTGCCTGGCACAAATGACGGGGCAATAATAATAAATAAAAAAGTTTGAAAACATGGCAATGCTGTTTGCCACACAATGTGATGCTTTTTGTTCTCTGAGGACCTTCGGCGCTCATTGTGAGCCTCTTCCCTCATGTCCTTCATGTTTCGTGCTTTGCATAGATCAATCTTCGGCGCTCATCGCAAAGACAGATATATAAGTACAGTGTTAAATACATAATTTTTTTTGTGCAGTGTAAATTAAAAAATGTATTCAGGTCTCAGAGCATAATAAAGTGATTTAGATGTGTAACTGCTTTGAGAGTGCTATCGCTGGCAGCCAATGAGCAGTAATCCAGATATATAACTGCAGAGTAAAAAGTAAAACCTTTTAGTGTAGTGTAAAGTCTACATTTTTATTTTCCATTACTAATTAATACTTATTAAATGAATGCACGATAATAACTATTGTGAATGAACAAATGTATTAGGAAGTGCGAAGCGTTAATGTATGTAAAGTAACCGCAGTGTAAAATATGCTATTAAGCGTATTTTTTTTATATATATTTTTTTTAATAATAATGAATTAATTAATTACTAAAATACTTTACATATTTGTAACTAATATATCCAGTGATCAATAACCTGAAGAGGTAACTAAAAAAGATTTTCCTAAAAAGCCGTACGAGGTAAAGATACACTATTAACAAGGACGCTAAATCATCCACACCCGCTTACCACATACACATTCCCCGCCATTTTACAACACTAACTTACACAATGTGGAAGTACCCAGCTACCCTAACGGCTTCCAATCGCGCACGCAGCCTATTTACTCTACACACTGCACACATTGCTGACACTTACACAGCAGCTCCACAGCACTGAAAACCTACATTGTATGCTGCAGGAACATGAAAACAGATTGTCAGCTCTTCAGCACAATGCTTCCTGCATATATTACTTACAAATAGGTAAAGTATATTCATTTAGTAATTATTTCATTAGCATACAAAAATACATATACACAAAAAAAACATCACATTAAACATAAAAGCCATTCACTGCGCGCCTCACAACGAGCACCAACGCTGCTCATAGCACACAAAGCCTTGCAATAAGTGCAAAAAATACATCACCGCCGACCAAAGAATAACAGCAAAAGCGCCTATCAGAAAAAAAATACAACCAACAGCCTTGCAATGAGCGCCGAAGGATATCCGAACGCCAACAAAATGAATGTCTCGTCCAAACCATTACCTGCCTTACAATCTTATTGCCGCCATTTTTTGACGGGCAAGTCGCTAGTAAATATATAAAGATCAAGATAATAAAAGTATCAGGAAATGTAACACAAAGATGCACGCGCTTCTGAATAATACGACAAATACGGATTTTTGACATAAATGATATGATCGCAGTATTGGGTCATAAACCCTAAACACTGGAATCTGTTACATACAATTTACTGATGATGTCATTAATGGGCTTCAAGGGGGGGGGATCTCGTTTCATACTTTTTGAGCGGTGCAAATCCAACATACGCAGAGCGGAAACGCCACATCTGTGGGACACACACAAAGGGGTTCACTTTGGGAGAAAAAAACAAACAAATATGAAATATTTAATAATCATATTTTGATGTTACCAACAGATAAGGAAACGAAACTGAGGTTATTATATCAAATAGTAGCAAGCCTGGGAGTACTGGGAGTAATAATACTGCAGCAGGAGGTCAGGACTAATGTCACCTATAGACCCCCAGACAGATAAAGGTCAGTACTAATGTCCCTCTGTAGACCCCCAGTCAGGTAAAGGTCAGTACTAATGTCCCTCTATAGACCCCCAGTCAGATAAAGGTCATTACTAATGTCCCTCTATAGACACCCAGTCAGATAAAGGTCAGTACTAATGTCACCTATAGACCCCCAGTCATATAAAGGTCAGTACTAATGTCCCTCTATAGACACCCAGTCAGATAAAGGTCAGTACTAATGTCCCTCTATAGACACCCAGTCAGATAAAGGTCATTACTAATGTCCCTCTATAGACACCCAGTCAGATAAAGGTCATTACTAATGTCCCTCTATAGACACCCAGTCAGATAAAGGTCATTACTAATGTCCCTCTATAGACACCCAGTCAGATAAAGGTCATTACTAATGTCCCTCTATAGACACCCAGTCAGATAAAGGTCAGTACTAATGTCACCTATAGACCCCCAGTCATATAAAGGTCAGTACTAATGTCACTCTATAGACACCCAGTCAGATAAAGGTCAGTACTAATGTCCCTCTATAGACACCCAGTCAGATAAAGGTCATTACTAATGTCCCTCTATAGACACCCAGTCAGATAAAGGTCATTACTAATGTCCCTCTATAGACACCCAGTCAGATAATGGTCATTACTAATGTCCCTCTATAGACACCCAGTCAGATAAAGGTCAGTACTAATGTCCCTCTATAGACACCCAGTCAGATAAAAGTCATTACTAATGTCCCTCTATAGACACCCAGTCAGATAAATGTCAGTACTAATGTCCCTCTATAGACCACCAGTCATATAAAGGTCAGTACTAATGTCACTCTATAGACCCCCAGTCAGATAAAGTTTTGAAATATTTCTTGGATAGCATTGGGGCTAAAGGAGGTTTGGCCATCAGGTAGTCTAAAGATACTGTATATTATGTCCTCTCTTGGGGGGTAAAGACACTAATAATTCCTCCAATAAAATTCTGTTTTTTTATGTGGGCAAGGTCCCTGGTTAGCCCATTGGGTTATCTGTTAAAAAGAGTGGTGCAGAGACTGTGGGGGCTGTTAGCCTCCTTGTCCCCATGTGGCCGTTTAGAATCCCTGCTGCTGCATGTTTCAGCTTTATTAAGGTGTAATTGTACAGCGTTTGACTCAAGTAGCTGCCTGTACTGGGTCAGTTTGGCTTAATTGCTGGGCCCTTTTCCTGCCAAGATGGCGACCGTCAGTCCATGGGCCTCTATGTCCCCTTCACTACCTTTGTCCCCGCTTGTGTGCTTATTTGGGATGGCCCCCCTTTATATCTCTGACCCGTGGCCTTCTCAGGTCCCCCCCTCAATCTCTGAGTGTGGGTATGCGGGCTGGGGCGTTGAATCAGGCCTACCTTCTTCTCTGCTCGCTGCAAGATCAACAATACCTAATTTTTCAGGCATGTGTACATGCCTAATTTTTCTGGCCTCTGGTGCTGCACTGTGCCTTCAACAACCAAACCCCAAAAAAAGGCACATAACAGGGATTAAACTGATAGGAGTAGTACTACTTAACACACCACTCATATCTGGTGTAACAGTAGTGTACATTTAAAACAAAAAACATTTTTTCTACTGTAATAGATTGCATAGCAGTTAGTTGTCTGCAAGCGTGTGTGTCAGACCTACAGTGTCTACTCTGCCAACTTCTGCAAGTGCACAGTGCCACTCATATCTGTTGTCACAGTAGCTTGGACGCATAGTACCAATCTGTCAAAACCTGTAATGATGAATGAGGTCTAGAGTAGCCTGGTTCCCTTATCCTCTACAGGTTAAGAACTAATGTTTGGGTGTCTCCAGCCCAACACATGAGTACAAGCAGCACACAAACTCAAAGCCGCCATCCTCCTCCTGGTCCAGCATCATCAGCCCCATCAACCACTGCTGTCCTCCTTGCCCCCTCTCAACCATCCGCCACTGCGTCTCTCGCCTTGAGCAGTTCCTGCTCATTTGCCCATAGTCAGGTGCCTGTAAAGGACATGTTTGAGCGTAAGAAGCTAATGTCTCAAAGTGCCCCAAAATTGAAGTGATACGACCAACAAAGCATCTTTTTCCATCTCCCGGTTCTAAAAATCCAGGCCTTATACACGCCCCCTGATATGTGCTGTAACAGGTTTTAAACTGATAAGAGTAGTACTACTTAACACACCTTATAATAATGCAGAGAGAGGCAATGCAGTGAGAGGAGTCTGAAGAAGAGGAGTCAGAGGAGGAAGGTGGCTTTGAGGAGGTGGAAGACCAAAAACAGAAGGCGTCCCAGGGGGCTTGTTGTCACCTTTTGGGGACCCTTGGTGTTGTACGTGGCTGGGTGGAGGAAGAGACCTTCAATGACATCAGTGAGGACATGGAAAGGGACATGGCTAGCTTGGTATCCAACCTTGTGCAAATGGGGAGTTTGCGGTTGTGCAAATGGACTGTTTGCGGTTGTTTGCGGTGCGTTAAACGGGGAGTTTGGTCTGTCACTGTGAAGCGGGTGTAACCCTTACACTACCTGATCGATACAACATCATACCTGATGTTATTCCAAACAATTTAGGAATGTTAGGTAATTTATGCCCTTTATGGCTTAAAACCAGACTCTGTATCAACTATGTAATTTTCCGTGGGAGTTTTGTCATGGATCCCCCTCCGGCATGCCACAGTCCAGTTGTTAGACCCCTTGAAACAACTTTCCCATCACTATTGTGGCCAGAAAGAGTCCCTGTGGGTTTTAAAATTCGCCTGCCCATTGAAGTCTATGGCGGTTCGCCGATGTTCGCCGGTTCGCGAACATTTGCGGCGGTTCGCGTTCGCGGTTCGTGAACCGAAAATTTTATGTTAGCGACATCACGATTGACTGGTATTTGGAACTGTTCATAATTCCCTTCACCATGCTTCACTGTGGGTATGGTGTTATTTTGGTGATGTGCTGTGTTGTTTTTGCGCCAAACATATCTTTTGGAATTATGGCCAAAAAGTTCAACCTTGGTTTCATCAGACCTTAATACCTTTTCCAATATGCTTTTGGGAGACTTCAGATATGTTTTTGCAAAATGTAGCCTGGCTTGGATGTTTTTCTTTGTAAGAAAAGGCTTTCGTCTTGCCACTCTACCCCATTGCTCAGACATATGAAGAATATGGGAGATTGTTGTCACATGTACCACACAGTCAGTACTTGCCAGATATTCCTGCAGCTCCTTTAATGTTGCTGTAGGCCTCTTGGTAGCCTCCCAGACCAGTTTTCTTCTCATCTTTTCATCAATTTTGGAGGGAGCTCCAGTTCTTGGTAATGTTACTGTTGTGCCATATTTTCTCCACTTGATGATGACTGTCTTCACTGTGTTCCATGGTATATCTAATGCCTTGGAAATTATTTTGTACCCTTCTCCTGACTGATACCTTATAACAATGAGATGCCTCTGATGCTTTGGAAGCTCTCTGTGGACCATGACTTTTGCTGTGGGATGCGACTAAGAAAAATTCAGGAAAGACCAACTAGAGCAGCTGAACTTTATTTGGGGTTAATCAGAGGCAGGTGTATGCTGACTCCTATTTAACACAATTTGGAATGTGATTGCTTAATTCTGAACACAGCTACATCCCCAGTTGTAAGAGGGTGTGCAGACTTATGCAACCACATTATTTTTTATTTTTTTTCTTCCCTCCACCTAAAAGATTTAGGTGAGCTGCTGATGGAAGGTAAGTGAGGGGAAAGGGAGAGGGGAGATAATTAGAAATGGGTAAAGTGAGAAGGGGGTTGAAGAAGGAGGATGAGGAGGGGGGGTTGAGGAGGAAGGTTGAATAGGGGGGTTGAGGTTGAGGAGGGGGGTTGAGGATGAGGAGGAGGTATGAGGAGGGGGGTTGAGGAGGGGGTTGAGGAGTAGGGTTGAGGAGGGGGGTTAAGGTTGAGGAGAGGGGTTGAGGAGGAGGAGTAGTGTTGAGGAGGAGGAGGGGGTTTGAGGAGGAGGAGGGGGGTTGAGGAGGGAGGATGAGTAAGGTGGTTGAGGAGAGAGGTTGAGGAGGGGTTGAGGATGAGGAGGGGGTTGAGGATAAGGAGGGGGGTGAGGGTGAGGAGGAGGTATGATGAGGGGGGTTGAGGAGGGGTGTTGAGGTTGAGGAGAAGGGTTAAGGAGGAGGAGGGGTGTTGAGGAGGAGGAGGGTTGTTGAGGAGGATGGGTTGAGGAGGGAGGTTGAGAAGGGAGGTTGAGGAGGGGGTTGAGGAGGGGGATTGAGGAGGGAGGATGAGGAGAGGAGTGATGAGGGTTGAGGAGGGGGGTTAAGGTTGAGGAGAGGGGTTGAGGAGGAGGAGTAGTGTTGAGGAGGAGGAGGGGGTTTGAGGAGGAGGAGGGGGGTTGAGGAGGGAGGATGAGTAAGGTGGTTGAGGAGAGAGGTTGAGGAGGGGTTGAGGATGAGGAGGGGGTTGAGGATGAGGAGGGGGGTTGAGGGTGAGGAGGAGGTATGATGAGGGGGGTTGAGGAGGGAGGTTGAGGTTGAGGAGAGGGCTTGAGGAGGAGGAGGGGTGTTGAGGAGGAGGAGGGGTGTTGAGGAGGAGGGGTTGAGGAGGGAGTTTGAGGAGGGAGGTTGAGGAGGGGGGTTGAGGAGGGGGATTGAGGAGGGAGGTTGAGGAGAGGAGTGATGAGGGAGGATGAGGAGGGGGGTTGAGGAGGGAGGATGAGGAGGGGGGTTGAGGTTGAGGAGAGGGGTTAAGGAGGAGGAGGGGTGTTGAGGAGGATGAGGGGTGTTGAGGAGGGGGGTTGAGGAGGGAGGTTGAGGAGGGAGGTTGAGGAGGGGGGTTGAGGAGGGGGATTGAGGAGGGAGGATGAGGAGGGGAGTGATGAGGGAGGATGAGGAGGGGGGTTGAGGAGGGAGCGGGAGGAGGGAGGTTGAGGAGGGGGGATGAGGAGGGCGTTGAGGAGGGTGTTGAGAAGGAGGGGTTGAGGAGGAAGGATGAGGAGTGGGTGATGAGGGAGGATGAGGAGGGGGGATGAGGATGGAAGTGGAGGTGGAGGAGGGAAGTTATGGACCTGGGTTGATTAGTGAGGAAGAGGAGGGGGTGGTGAGGGAGGATGAGGAGGGGGGTTGAGGAGGGAGGTTGAGGAGGGAGGATGAGGATGGGGTTGAGAAGATGGGGTTGAGGAGGGGGGTTGAGGAGGGGGGTTGAGGATGGAGGTTGAGGTGGGAGGTTGAGGAGGGGGCTTGAGGAGGGGGGTTGAGGAGAGAGGTTGAGGAGGGGGTTGAGGATAAGGAGGGCTGTTGAGGAGGGGGGTTCGAGGAGGGTGTTAAGGGAGGGGGAGGGAAAAAGACACAGAAAAGGGAGAGGAGTAAGAGACACAGGGGAGGGAGTGAGGGGGAAGAGACACAGCGGAGGGAGAGGAGGCAAGAGACACAGGGGAGGGAGAGGATGAGAAGAGACACAGGGGAGGGAGATGAGAGGAAGAGACACAGGGGAGGGAGATGAGGGGAAGAGACACAGGGGAGAGAGAGGGGGGACACAAGAAAGGGGCACAGAGGACACAAAAAAGAGGGGGACACAGAGGGCACAAGAGGGAAACAGGGGGCAGCACATTTCTCACCCACCGCTTATACTCGAGTCACTAAGTTTTCCCAGTATTTTGTGGTAAAATAGGTGCTTCAGCTTATACTCGGGTCGGCTTATACTCAACTATATACGGTATATATGTATAAATATATATATATATATATATATATATATATATAAATAATGTGTTATGAGTATTATGTGTTAAATAATTTAAGTGGGATATAATATAGTATTTACATAGTTACATAGGGCCTCATTCTATTAACGGCCGTAGGAGATGCGGGGCCTCAAGGACCGGCCGCAAGCTATTCGGCTATTCTATTCCCCTCCGGCCGGGGAATCTGGCCGGGGATTCCGGCAGGCTTCCGGCCGGCGCCTTGCTATCTCTTGCGGCCGCACGCGCCGGAGGAAAGCCTTTGATCTAAAACGGCCGCAAGAGATTCGGCCGCAAGAAAATCCTGGTTGCTATTCAATTGCTCCGGGAACCCTCTCTGCAAGGCTAAAACCGAGCCACAGCTTACTTGCAGGAAAAAGGTCCCGCTAGCACCAATTAAGCACGAAATATAGCCAAAATAAAGCCATCCTGCACTCTGAGGAGACTATAAAGTGATTGTAGGTGTTAGCAAAAATAACACAACATTCCCCTACACTCAAATCCGTAAATAATGTGTTTTGTAATATATGTCAAATATCCATGTAAAAGTCCAGAGGGCTTGGAGCACCTCAGACCCGCCCCCTCTCTGCGGCCGGAAAATAAACAGTTAATACAATCTCGGATTTGGGCTGATGGGCAAGCTTGAGAGTAGGTTGCTATTAATCCTCATGTCCACCATTATGATCCCTAGCATTTACAGAGCTTTACTGTGCTGTCTTGAATTTATTTTTGTGTTTAAAGATTTCTGAGCTTACGGGCGGTTGCAAGATTTACGGCCGGCCGTAAGGGGAGATCCTTGCGGGACCGTATAATTGAATTGCAAGATAACGGAACCCCCGCAAGGAATCGCAGCCTTGCGGCCGTTTTACGGCCGATAATTGAATGAGGCCCATAGTATTTAAGGTTGAAAAAAGACTTTCAGTCCATCAAGTTCAACCTTTTAAGATCTCCTCTAATCTGCAATATGCGGATTAACTATTAATTAATTAGTTGTATATAAAAATAAAAAATAAATAAATAATCAATTCCATCCTGATTCCAGACACCCGCAACCAGACTTCTCCCTGGATCAATACTGCCTCTCTAATTATCCATGATAACCCTGAATTCCCTTTTTAATTAAAAATAAATCCAGTCCCCTTTTAAAGTTATCTATCGAATCCGCTATCACCACCTCCTCTGGTAGAGAATTCCCCAGATTAACCACCCTTACTGTGAAGAACCCTTTTCTTTCTTTAAGGTGGAATCTTTTTACTACTAACCTCAAGGGATGTCCTCTTGTCAGTTGAAAACCTCTTGGCACAAAAAGCTCCCTTAACAAATCTTTATACTGACCCTGGATGTATTTATATAAGGTAATCATATCTCCTCTTAGACGCTTTTTTCTAGAGAAAATAAGTTTAATTTGGTTAGTCTTTCTTCATAACTTAGCCCCTCCATTCCCCTTATTAGTTTTGTTGCCCTTCTCTGTACCTTTTCCAGCTCTAAAATGTCATTTTTATGAAGTGGTGCTCAAAATTGTACTCCATATTCCAAATGAGGGCGTACTAGAGATTTTACAGAGCATTTACAGAGCTTTACTGTGCTGTCTTGAATTTATTTTTGTGTTTAAAGATTTCTGAGCTTACGGCCGGTTGCAAGATTTACGGCCGGCCGTAAGGGGAGATCCTTGCGGGGCCGTATAATTGAATTGCAAGATAACGGAACCCCCGCAAGGAATCGCAGCCTTGCGGCCGTTTTACGGCCGATAATAGAATGAGGCCCATAGTATTTAAGGTTGAAAAAAGACTTTCAGTCCATCAAGTTCAACCTTTTAAGATCTCCTCTAATGTGCAATATGCGGATTAACTATTAATTAATTAGTTGTATATAAAAATAAAAAATAAATAAATAATCAATTCCATCCTGATTCCAGACACCGGCAACTGGACTTCTCCCTGGATCAATACTGCCTCTCTAATTATCCATGATAACCCTGAATTCCCTTTTTAATTAAAAATAAATCCAGTCCCCTTTTAAAGTTATCTATCGAATCCGCTATCACCACCTCCTCTGGTAGAGAATTCCCCAGATTAACCACCCTTACTGTGAAGAACCCTTTTCTTTCTTTAAGGTGGAATCTTTTTACTACTAACCTCAAGGGATGTCCTCTTGTCAGTTGAAAACCTTTTGGCACAAAAAGCTCCCTTGACAAATCTTTATACTGACCCTGGATGTATTTATATAAGGTAATCATATCTCCTCTTAGACGCTTTTTTCTAGAGAAAAAAAGTTTAATTTGGTTAGTCTTTCTTCATAACTTAGCCCCTCCATTCCCCTTATTAGTTTTGTTGCCCTTCTCTGTACCTTTTCCAGCTCTAAAATGTCATTTTTATGAAGTGGTGCTCAAAATTGTACTCCATATTCCAAATGAGGGTGTACTAGAGATTTGTATAGTGGCAGAATTATATTTGCTTCCCTGGCTTCTATACCCTTCTGAATACATGCTAATATTTTATTTGCCTTTGCAACTGCTGCTTGGCTTTGAGCACTGTTACCTAGGTGGTTGTCCACAAGCATTACCAAATCCCTTCAATATCCGATACACCTAGATTTGCTCCATTAAGATAATAAATTGCATGGCTATTTTTCCTTCCCAGATGCATAACTATACATTTATTCGTATTAAATCTCATCTGCCATTTAGATGCCCATTCCTCAATTTTATGTAAATCCCTTTGAAGGGAAAGCACATCACTATCTTATTTAATTACCTTGCACAACTTTGTGTCATCAGCGAAAATGGAGACACCACACTCCAATCCTAACTCTAAGTCATTAATAAATATGTTAAAAAGGAGAGGACCTAATACTGGACACTGAGGAACCCCACTTACCACATTAGTCCAATTGGAGTATGTTCCATTTACAACAACCCTTTGCTTTCTGTCTTTTAGCCAGCTCCCAATCCATGAGCAGATATTTACTGCAACTCCTGTATCTCTTAGTTTGCAAAATAGTCTCCCATGTGGCACTGTATCAAAAGCCTTTGCAAAATCCAAAAAGACTACATCCACTGAGTTGCCATGATCCAAGTTCCTACTAACCTCCTCATAGAAACTAATTAGTTTTGTTTGACATGACCTATCCCCCATAAATCCATGTTGACTCCTACTTATAATCCTTTTCAAATAGACATATACTTGTATATTATCCCTTATTAACCCTTCTAAAAGCTTTACCACTACAGAAGTGAGGCTCACTGGTCTATAATTCCCCGGATTTGCTCTTGCTCCCTTTTTAAATATAGGTATCACATCAGCTTTTCTCCAGTCATCTGGTAGAGACCCTGTGTTGAGTAAATCTTGAAAAATTAAATATAATGGTTTAGCTATTACAGAACCCAGTTCCCTTAGTACCCTTGCATGTATTCCATCAGGACCCGGGGCTTTATTAACATTTATTTTTTCCAACCTCTTTTGGATTACTTCCTGTGTTAACCATTTATTTGGCAAAGGTAGTGTAGCCCCATTATGTTGCCGTGTCCCAACCACTGGTACCTCCCTTGTGTATACCGAAGAAAAGAACCTATTTAGCTCATCTGCCTTTTCTTGGTCACTAATTATCAGACGGCATGTGTCACATTGTAATGTTCCTATAGCTTCCTTCCTCGCCTTCTTCCCATTAATATACTTAAAAAATATTTTAGGGTTAGTCTTACTCTCTTTTACAATTAATTTTTCATTTTCTATTTTAGCCAGTCTAATCGCCCTTTTGCAAGCCTTGTTGATTTCCATTTATTCCTGTAAAGCAGTCTCTGTCCCCTCTTGTTTGTATAATTGAAATGCCTGTTTTTTACTCCGTATCTTGATCTTTAAATCATTGTTAAGCCACATTGGATGGGATTTACTCCTTTTACTTTTTTTCCCACACTGTATATGCCGATGTGTATGTATATTTAGTAAGGATTTAAATGTTGTCCACTTGTGGTCAGTGTTTTTACCTGCCAGTTCTCTGTCCCAGTCTATACTTTGTATTGCTGCCCTTAGACCGTTAAAATCTGACCTTTTAAAATTAAGAGTTTTTGAGACTAGCTTGCCTTTTGTACTTTAAAGGAGACAATTTCCTATTATCATGGCATTTGCTATGACCATTAATAAATTACAAGGACAAATGTTCAACTCAGTTGGCCTATTTTTAGAAGAACCATTATTTGCCCATGGACAACTTTATGTGGCATTTTCAAGATGCAAAAATCAACAAGAAATTAAAGTTTTCATTAAAAAAACAAAAGTCAGGATGAATTATTAGATGATGGGTGAGTATTTACTAAAAATATCTTCTACCATGAGGTGCTGTAAATTCTATCAAAAAAAGGACAACAACAAAACAACAGAAAAAAGAAAAAAAAAAGGATAGTCGTGTGAGGAATTGACTCTCCTGGGTTTTGAATCCTGGTCCCCAGGCTGGTATATTCTTCCCTACCACTGCACCAGCCTGCCTTTGTGAATTTCATTGAGATCTGATAACCTTGACTCTGCTAGCAATTGTATCAGTGCCTAAGTCTCTTTAGCTGTGCCTGGTCAGGTGTCTGGTCCTTGGCCTAAATAAGGCACTTCCTGTCAATGTACCTTGCCAGATTATTATGTGGTTCCTGATCACTTCAATAAAGCTTGTTCCTGTTTTACCTACAAGTTGCTGAACTGGATTATTGCTGACCTTGGCTGCTGGTCTCCACAACCTTGTGATTCCTATATCATTACAAGTGGTCATATTTCAAGGAGTAATTTTTATGTCTCTTACGCTCTTTTCAGAGGGACACTATTTAGAAACCAAATAAAACAGTGGTTACATCTCAAGGACTCATTTTGACGTCTCTTGGGCTCTTTTTAGAGGACCACTATTTAAAAAAAATTAAATAAATCAATGGACAGTACAGTGGTTACATCCCATTGACAACCTTATTTGTCTGCTGGGCTCTTTTTAGAGGACCACCATTACACACAAAAAAAAAAAGACAGTACAGTGGTTACATCCCAAAGACAACATTATTTATCTGCTGGGCTCTTTTTAGGGGACCAATACTTAAAAAAAAGGTACAGTGGGTACAACCAAACATAAATTAAAACAAGCATTCACAAAACTTCACAAAGCGCTCAACAAACTAGAGAAATGCCATTGTTAAGAAACATATTTAAAAAGATAAGTTATTTTATATATATTATAGTTTGTAGTTGAATTCAATATACTTACTACTTTGATGCAATGTATTTCAAGTTTGTTTATACATTTGGTAGGGTATCAATTGATTTTTATTTACTTTAATTGTATGTCTTTACCTGTATAGATTAAGGGAGTAATCCAATCACCAGAATCTGGGGTCAGGAAGGAATTTATTTTCCCCCATTTGACACATTTGGCGATATTTCACTTTTTTTTCTGTTTGCCTTCCTCTGGATTCAATATAAACATTTACACATGTGTTAAATAACATGTAATGTTTAGTACTTTTATTCTATGTATTTCATGCTTATTTTCACAGTTGTTCTGAGCTTCATTAATTCAAATTATCAGTTGAATTGTATTTTGTTATGCATTTATATTTATGCCTTTGGCATTTTACTCTATAATTACTGAGACAGTATTAATCCAGGGAGTAATCTGATTGCCAGTATCTGGGGTCAGAAAGGAATACATTTTTTTACCCATTTGAGACAATTGGCTACGTTTCACTTTGTTTTTTTTCTGTTTGCCTTCCTCTTCATTCAAAATAAACATTTAGACATGTGTTAAATAGCATGTAATGCTTGAGAAAGTTAAAACATGCTTAGGATATGGATGTATAGGTTGCAATAAAAACTTAACATTTTATCAAACTATGTTTTCTGAGTTGCATGTTATAACAATAAACAAATTAACTAATAATTCGATTTATTTCTCAACTTTTACATACATATGGAATATGACATTGAAAATTAAAAAATATAAATAAAAAAACCCATCAAGGTCAAGGGGGAAGAGACTCGCATTGGGTGGCAAATAGCATTTCTAGACTTACAATTTAAAAACCTGTCATTGTTGACGGGCAAGTAGCTAGTATATATTTATATTTATATTTATATTTATATTTATATATCTATATATATATATATATATTGTATAAGCCGACCTGAGTATAAGCCCAAGGCACCTATTTTACCACAAAATACTGGGAAAACGTAGTGACTCATGTATAAGCTGAGGGCGGGAAATGTGCTGCCCCCTGTGTCCCTCTTGTGCCCTCTGTGCCCCTTTCTTGTATCCCCCCTCTCTCTTCCCTGTGTCTCTTCTCCCCTCTCCCTTCCCTGTATCTCTCCCTCCCCTGTGTCTCTTCCCCTCCTCTTCCTCCCCTGTGTCTCTCCCCCTCCCTCTCTCCCCTGTGTCTCTTCCCCCCTTTCCCACCCCTGTGTCTCTTCTCCCCTCTCCCTTGTGTCTCTTTCCCTCCCCCTCCTTTATCATACTCCTCCTCCACCCTCCTCAACCCACCTCCTCAAAAGCCCTCATCATCCTCCCTTCTCATCCTCAACCCCCCTCCTCATCCTCCCTCCTCAACCCCCCTCTTCAACCCACCTCCCCATCCTTAACCCCCATCCTCAACAACCCTCCTCATCCTCAATCCCCCTCCTCATCTTCAACACCCCTCCTCAACCTCTCTCCTCAACCCCTCATTGACCCCCTCCTCATCCCTCCTCCTCATCCTCAATCCCCCCTCATCCTCAACCCCCTTCCTCAACCTCAACCCCCCTCCTCAACCTCAACCCCCCTTCCTCATCCTCAACCCCCCTTCTCAACCCACCTCCTCAAAAGCCCTCATCATCCTAGCATCTCATCCTCAACCCCCCTCCTGATCCTCCCTCCTCAGCCCCCCTCTTCAACCCACCTCCTCATCCTTAACCCCCCTCCTCAACAACCCTCCTCATTCTCAATCCCCCTCCTCAACCCCCCTCCTCATCCTCAATCCCCCTCCTCATCTTCAACACCCCTCCTCAACCTCGCTCCTCAACCCCTCATCAACCCACTCCTCAACCCTCCTCCTCATCCTCAATCACCCCTCATCCTCAACCCCCTTCCTCAACCTCAACCCCCCTCCTCAACCTCAATACCCCCTCATCCTCAACCCCCTTCCTCAACCTCAACCCCCCTCCTCAACCCCCCTCCTCATCCTCAATCCCTCTCCTCATCTTCAACACCCCTCCTCAACCTCCCTCCTCAACCCTCCTCCTCAACCTTAACCCCCCTCCTCATCCTCAACCCCCCTTCTCAACCCCCTTACTCATCTTCTCTCCTCAACCCCCCTCTGCCACCTCCCTCCTCAACCCCCTTCTCAACGCCCCTCCTCATCCTCAAACCCCCTACTCATCCTCAACCCCCTTCCTCAACCTCAACCCCCCTCCTCAACCACACCTCTCTCCTCAACCCTCCTCCTCACTTAACGCGCATGTAATGTCACGTCATTAGCATATGCCGGGTCCCGACGCAGCCTTAAGAAGCGCAGAGGAGTGGGGGAGCAGCTGCTAATGGAAGGTAAGTAAGGGGAAAGGGAAAGGGGGAGGTAATTAGAAAGGGGTAAAGTGAGTATATACTGTATATATATATATATATATGTATATATATATATATATATATATATATATATATATATATATACTAGCGAATTGCCCGTCAAAAAATGACGGAAATGAAATTGTAAATGAGCTAATGCTGTTTGGTGTATAATAATACATTAATAAATTAATATACTTTACCTATTTTTAAGTAATATATGCAGGAAGCATTGTGTTGAAGAGCTGACAATCTGTTTTGATGTTGCTGCAGCATTAGTGGTGTGGAGCTGCTGTGTAAGCGTGATGAATGTGTGCAGTGTAATAGTGTGCGTGCGCGAGACCAAACCGTTAGCGTAGTTGTGTACTTCCGCATTGTTGTAATATGGCGGGTAATGTGTGGTATGCGTCTTTGCGGAATATCCGTAGGTCTTTTGTGGTGTTTTGCGTGTTTCTTGTGGTGTTTTGCGTGTTTACAGTGCTGTAGCCTCGTTTTCGATTTGTTCGGCGGCCATTTTTTCTCTCTCTTAGAGAATTTTTTAGTGTCTAAACTCTTTTGAGGTGTAACTTCAATTTTTGAGGTCCTGGATGCCCCCTCTTGCTGTAGGTAAGCTTTTTATGTATGTGTTGTGTGTATTTATTGTGTTTTTCATTTTTTCATGTTCGCGGGTTGCAGACGATTTTTGCGAGGCCATGATGTGTGGTAACGTGTGTCGTATGTTGTTTGCGTTCCGATATAAAGTTTGCGAGGGTTGCAGTTGGTGGCATGGAGCTCCTTCGGCGCCATGTGTCGTATGTTGTTTGCGTTCCGACATAAAGTTTGCGAGGGTCGCAGTTGCTGGCAAGGAGCACCTTCGGTGCTCCTTGCCAGCAACTGGGGCCCTCGCTATGCGAGGGCCGCGGCTCGCTGCGCGAGCCCGCAAACGTTAGCAACAACTCATATGCTCACAACTTATATAAAAGTTTACACATAGCAGGGAAAAAGTGCATGTATGCTTTTAATATATTGTAATCTACCTTAAGTGAACAGAAGAGGAGAGAGGCAGGGGTGGGACTTTGCCTGAATGCTGGTCCCAGAGGATACAGGATCTGATGGGATACTGAATCTCTTATTACAGTAGCACTGCAGGAGATAATTTACACATAGCAGAGAAAAAGTGCATGTATGCTTCAATATATAGGAATCCACCTTAAGTGAACAGCAGAGGAGAGAGGCCCCTGCGTGATGTCATTAACATATGCCAGACGCTCAACGGAAGAAGACATGCTGCTGGGGAGAGAAGTAGGAGGTGCTCACATCAGAGTGAGGAGAGAGGGGAAAGGAGAGAGGGGAAAGGAGAGAGGGGGGGAAGAAGGAGGATAACGGGGAGGGAGGAGGATGATAAGGGGTGAGGAGGAGGATGATGCGGGGAAGGAGGGAGAATGTTGTCAAACTGTGAGTTGTCATCCTGCAAGGCCGCAAGTGTGACGACAACTCGCAGTTAGACAATTATAATATGTGATATATATTTATTTAATGATACTGGGGCCCAGCGCAAGGGGGGGGGGGGTTAAAAAAACTTTTTGCACCTGGGCCCTCCATTCATTTGCTCTGTCGCTAATTCAGTGTATTATTATGGATTGTTATGAGCTCTCATCTCATTCTTAAGAGAAATTATTGAAATTCACTCATAAAATGAAGTTCACTCATAAAACACCACTGAGCTTTCACATCACACATATACCTCACCTTCAAGAAATTACATCTGAGTGTTTGAAATGCCTGAAACATCTTAAAACTCGAGTGCCTGCCTCTTTAGATCAGAATCGGAATAGGGGAAAAAAGAGCCTATGATTGGTTAAAGGGCCATTTACCACACAGGATGTGCTACTCGTGGTGTCAAAGACAGAAAATCATGTTTTTTTTTAATTACACAAATAACAGCTAAACAAATCTAAAGTTTTAAATGTATGTTTACATACCAGTGTATCGTGCCCGCGCTCTGTAGCACGAGTAATAACAGATTGCTGAGTGTAGTGTGTGCGGCGTGTGAGTCTATGATTGATAAAAAAGCATCATCTGGACTCAGGTTACACTGCACTGGCCAGTTAACCACCCATAGCTGACCTGTTTTAGGTGAGTTCAGCATTCCATGCCTGCACAGATAGATTTGTTAGGGTTTTTTTTTTCTTTTGATCTCTACATGGAAGACACCGGAGAACAAAGCACTAACAAACTCTCCCCCTGAGCTGCTCTGTATAACTAAAATTCCAGAAGGGCAAGAGAGCAGAAAACTGAATTTACTGTGGTAAGAAATTAAAAAATTTACAATGACTGCTCCCTTCAAACTGGAAATGTAAGCAGTCTAACAATTAATTTGACTGGGTCCCACACCCTTGCAATCTGATTTGCTGGGGTAATTCCACAGCATGTGGGCAGTGTATTCCACACATAAACACAGATTTTATTTGATTTGATCTCTTAGTAAAAAATGCACGTACAGTATTTCAACAATTTAAAAAGTATTTCAACATGCTTTTAGAAGATCTTTACTGTTATATTGTTCAACTTGTGCTTCATTAAGTGGACTTTTAACCACTCAAAATACACATTTCAATCCATGCATTTTCAGTGACTAATACTTTTAACCAAAAAAGAATGGTTACTCAATTCTGATTGGCTAAAATAAGGTTTATATGATACAAAGTCTTCAATCAAGATCAGTGTGGTGCAGTTTACCAAAAAAACACCCACAATGTTCCAATATGATGAAAAGTTCTACCAAAACTTTCACCAACTAAGGTCCTTTTGACTTGTGGTAAATGTATCCAACGCAATGACACATCAAACAACACAACAATAATATTAATCATAGCAATGTTTGTTATATTTAGCTTTGGCTATTAATCACACAAGGCTGAGGGTCCCCACTGAATTGGGGCCCTATTCTATTGGCCAGTTCATAAAATTATACTCACTCTGAAAATTGCCACATATTCTATCAGCTACTTGCAATCTGATTACCAGTTATCTGCCCACTATAAGTACGGCCTAGCCAAACCCACAAAACTGGTTTTAGCACAGCTCGAATATTATGAGCTTTAACTATTTAAAGTTACACAAAATCAGTATTCTACTTGACCCATAGCCCTGTAAACTCCTTGTTTGATGTCATGTTAATGGTTTCATTTACTACTGACCGTGTCTAAGAAGTATTGTGAGTTTTTAAAAGGTACATTTTCGGGCTTGCTTTAATAATGTCAGATCATATGATCACGCCCCCTGAAATCCAACTTAAAAAGTCATGGTTTATGAGTTTAGCCTTGAAGACAGAATTTTCGAGCTGTAGTCAATATACGTATAAATATTTATAAAAAAAAAACACACTTGCATTCAAATTTGTGAGTTTGAGGCATTTGGGGCAGCTAATAGAATATTGCCCTTGATCGGCTCAGCAGAATAGCAGGAGAGAGAGAGAGAGGCTCAGTGCCTGCATTTAAACTATATAATGAAATTGATTAGAAAGTAAAATACAAAAAATGTAATTTACAAAGTCCATGTCACATTATACCATTTCAACAACCATTTACTTAAAAGAAGAGAAAATGTTTTATATAGGAATGGAAAGCAATTACCTTTAACAAATTCTGAAATCACTAAAACTGGTGAATGTCACCAAGTAAAAGTATGAAAATCATGTGCAATAGTTTTTAATTTATTCCAGTTTTTAATTTATTTATATCTGACTGAAATATTCTTATCTTTAGCTATTGTTTGTAAAGTCATTGAAGCCCTTCCTCAAGAAACTGCATAGATGATGAGGCTGAGGCTGTGACTATTGCACTGATAATATCTTAGTTTTATTGATTTCTATACTTACTCTTTCTCATCTAGAGACATGGTGCAGTGGTTAAGAGCATATATCTTAGAAGAGTAATTTATGAATTTATGTTCTCGTTCTTCCTTTATTCATATTTTATTATTATTATTATTATTATTATTATTATTATTATTTTATTTTATTAAATTTTTTTGCTTGTTGCAAATGTGCTGTGTCTCAAATATGTAGTAAAAAATAGTGATCATATTATTTTTCTGTCAATGTTCAGCTATTTATCATGTAATGCATTCTATTCAGACAAAAAGTTTCATTAGAGCCGTCTTCTTTGATTATTTGATCTCTTACACAAATTATTTATCTTTTGTGGATAAAATTGAAACATTAGGAATAGCTGGTATCATGAAACTGAATACAATCAACTGAACAGAGTACAAAGACTGTGTTTGAATGAGTTATCTGCTCGGTTATGCCAGTTAGTTTATTCCATCTTATGATGTTTGATCCTGTGTGTGGCTAAACAAAGTGATTTATTCCATACAATTCAGTCTGATCTGTTTAGCTGCTGTGGAGTACAATATGCATTTTTTAATAGTGTTGTTTTTTATTATACATTTTCTTTCATACATTTAAAGAAATATGTTTTAAGCACATCAAATTAGTATAAAAGCTAATGATGCAAACACTGGAAGTCCCTTTGGATTCATTGTCAAGTCAAGGTTTTGCAAATATTGTAAGTAAATTATTTAATGGAGCTCAAAGACTCTGAGGGATGTCTCTATAATTTCAATATCTGCCTTTGCATAGAGATTAAAGAAAATGAGTGAATGCATTAAGCAACACATTGGATGAGATGTATTAACTATAAACTATATATATGGGAACATTTAAATCACGGCCCTTCTCGTCTCATCTAAGCCACCTATGATGCCTAGTACCAAGTTTTTAACTTTTGCAGAATGTGATATTCTTGAAACAACAATGTTTATAATGTATCTGTTTATGATATGTTAAATCATCCATATTTTCTGTGGAACCTGTTTGTCAAACTGCGTGATAATTATATTCCATGTGATCAATAATCTCCATAGAAAACCTAGGAAGATGGCAAACAAAGTTTCACCTAAACATATATGCAACTGTCACAGTTTAGAACTGCAACTGTAGTTTGAGTGGCTCTTGATCTTTTTAGTCAATCAGATAGATTGTTAGTGACATTAACAGTTTTTATCTCTTTCTTCACATCCTAAAATCTTTGTTTCATTTTCTGTCTCACAATATCAAAATTAAGGAGAAAATACAGCGAACTAACAAAACACATTTACACCTACACTGGTATTTGAGTCTCATTTTAAATCCATAATTACATAATTTTGTATTTCACTCTGTTTTTAGTGTTGTATCTGCCATTACTATCTAATGCATTTGCAGAAGGATCTGAGTACTTTAAATCATTCAGGTAACTTATTTTGCTCATTGGTCTTCTAAAGAGCTGAATTTGTACTGAATATATGTTATTTATTACAAGGCATACTAAAAAACGGTGCACTGTATGAATCACTCAGGTCATTTTGCGCAGGTGACATTCGAATAATTTAGCTACTGTACATTTTGTATAATTAAGATATCATTACGTAAGGTAGCCTGATAAAATCTAATTCTCAAACACCAAAACATATACTATGATGGCAGATTTAATACAAACACTTGGTTTTGAAACTGTAGAAAATCAGGAGAAGATCTATAAGTTTTACATCCCCTCCTTGATCGCTACCTTGTCGTGGTGAACAGGCTTGTGTACTTCAATGAAGCTTTGAGCTATACAATGTACTGAAAATTAACCCAATAATAAGGACAACAAAAATTGCTGGTAAAACAAATTAATATTGAAACAAAAAAAGAGGAATGAAGTATACCATCAGAACAAGCACATTAGATGGATTGTTTTTTATAATTTACAAAGGGTATAGGTATAGGTTATTTTTAAAATATACAAACTTTATTATAAATATTAAAAGAGAAAACTCGATGAAAGATAAGTATTATAAAAGTTACCATTAAATACTTTCAGAAAGAACTTCATGAGTTTATGTCTACCTATACATTTTATGTGTAATTAGTATAACAATAATAATAGTATACAATAATTATTTTACACATTGTATGGACACTGATCTGGTATTTGTGTAAGTTTTCTGCAGGTCAAATATTTCTAGCAAATATTATGCACTATAGAGGAATAGATACTATCAAATAATCCTATAGGGAGAGTGAAATGTATTCAATTAGAACCACCCCGTTATCCATAGTTTCCCCAAACCCAAAGAATGATTTTGTTCAGAAATATATTTTATATTCAAATGTTATTACAATGTTGTTTAAGGATTAATCTGTGAATAAGATGAAAAAGACTTGCAATAATAAAGGGAAATTGGATGTACGATAGCACAGGTAATAATCACTCATATTTGAAATCCCACCAAAGAATAATAAAAAAAAAGGAGATCTTTTACAACAAATGGCTTATATTTGCTTGTTGGCACAATGCAGATGAGATTTCTACCAACGTGGTGGTAACAAGGATCTTAAGGTAGTATAGAGAAGCTAAATGTACTATAGCAGGAGCACTTGCCCTATATACAGTACTAGTAAAGCGGTTTTAAGGATCTGCTAATGTTCCTCTAATGAGGCAAGTAGTATTCCTCTATACTGTGGTATCCCTAATACTGTGACAGGAACACTTGCCCTATATCTTAGTATAGCAGTTTAAAGGATCTGCTAATTATCCTCTAATGAAACAAATAATGTTCTTTTATACTGTGCTGTCCCTAATAATGAGAGTCTGATCACAAAATCATCCCGGTATGTGCCAAATTACACTCTCCCTATAGTCTGATATAATTGTTTGGGTTTGAAAGACCCATTATTTGTCCTCTGATAATGCCAAAAATATTTTCTACTCTAACATAATTACAGAATAGATACTCTTTTTGGCATACTAATTACTCATGCAATTTAAAGGTGGAGATAAACCACTGAAGTTCTTTCTGAAAGTTTTTAATGATAACTTTTATAATAATTCTCTTTCATTAAGGTTTCTTTTTTAATATTTATGAGAAAGTTTGTATATTTTAAACATAACCTATACCAATACCCTTTGTGAAATATAAGACCAATCCATCTAACATGATTGCTGCTTCTGAAGGTATTTCATTCCTCTTTTTTCTATTCCATGTAGGGTCACCCAAGGTGGGCAGTTCATAGCAGAGAGGTCAGACAAATGATGGTCCACTTGAGAAGGAATTGGCAACCCACTCCACTATTTTTGCAAAGATAACCTTATGGATAAGCACAATCAGAGACATAATGATATGACAACAGAAAATAAGTCCTTCAGGTCAGAAGGTGTCTACTAGATTAAAAGGGATGAGCAGAAGGCGAGTACTAGTATCGCAAAATGTAATGAAGTGGTTGGGCCAAAGCCAAGAGGACACTCAATGACAGATGTGCCTGGAGGGGAAGGGAAAGTCTGCTGCTGCAATTTCAACATAGGAACTGGAACATTAGAACTATAAACCAAGACAAACTAGATGTGGTCAAGAATAAAATGACAAGGTTAAACATTGATATCCTGGGAATTAGTGAACTCAAATAGAATGGAATGAGACATTTCACATCAGACAACCACCAGGTCTTCTACGGTGGGCAAGCATCCTGCAGAAGGAATGGAGTAGCCCTTATGATCAATCAAAGGATGGCAAAAGCAGTGCTCAAAGGAGATGGGAGTACTATATCATCTGATTCTCCTCCTGTAGAATCTGTATGTGGACCTAGATGCCACGGTCAGAACCGAACATGGAACAATAAAATGGTTTAAGATTGAAATGCGATAAGATTGTATATTGTCACCATATTTATTGAATTATATGCGGAATACATCCTGAATGTGGAAAGGTTTCCTGCAAAATTACTTTATATAGAAAAAAAGAAACATACATGTTATTATTACAATACTCATTAAAGAGTTTCATTTAGTCACCTGTTACAGATTGTATTTGTTAAAGGAGATAAAACAAATGTTTCTTAACAAAAGATAAGTAAAAAAAAGTTATTAATAATGCTTGGAATTATTTTTTTATAAGCCAATCTAACCTCTTCACAATTACACAAAAATATGTATATTTTTAATATGTATATAAATGCAGCCACAACAACATGGGATTTCACAGAATTGATTCACTTTAGATATATTGGTAACATAATGTATAGCCAGTTTTTCATACTTGATTTTTGGATGACAGACATTACAGATCATTATTCTATTATCATAAATAATTTAAATCAGCTTAATTTTATTTCCATTATTGTAACATTAATGTGGGTATCAAAGAGAGCTATGGATATCAGAGAGGGTTAGGATGCATACATATACACTATATAAACTATTATTAAATACATATATGAAAATATGTCTATAGATTATATTTATGAAAATGTAGGCCCCTTTCCAATCAATACATATAGTAGAAATATTTAGTCCAGTGTTTCTTGTATGTAAATCTTTAACCTTTGGTCTGTTTGTGGTGTCATTCAAGCGTTTAACGTTTGACACACAAACTGATAGACTAATGACCTATTCATGATGACCAATCGTTTAAAGGTGATCTGTGTGCATTAATGTGATAATAGCATTGACATTTTGTTCTTATAATGCCAGTGAACACAAAGTGAAAGAAATAACTTGGATCATTAGTCTGTGCTTGAAAAATAAAAGCAAAACTGGTGTTAAAATATCAGGCTTTTTGGTCATATTTTTATATGGTTTTTGGAATCTCTATATCATAATGTGAAAAGGTTTAATAAAACAAAAATAAATTAACATAGTCATTTAATATCTAACTTTTGTATGAAATTATTCTTTAATGCATTTCTTTTACTATGCGGCTTCTTTAATCTGCTTTCAGGATGGTATGTCCATGTAAACTTTTGAGCTTTCTGTTAATCCTACTGAAAGGACTTGCAGATGCCACTTTTCCATTGTGCAATAAGAAGTTTCCACTTTATTCAAAATATCCTCCCATGTGTGGTTTCCACTTCAGCATAATTGCATAAGTAGACTGTGTTATTTTTTACTTTTTAAAACAGTTTTCCTTTTATCAAATTTAAATAGTATATTAAAATATATTAGACTGCAGTGGTCCCTTAAGCACACATAAATCAAGTTAAGTGGAGTTCAAATATAAAATACCCCCATTATATATGTTTTTTTTTGTGAAGCACACTGGGACAAACGTTACTAAATAAGCTTAAATGAAAACATAGGAACAGCAGTGGAGCTAGTGATTACAGGGCCCCAGGGCAAAAAAGATTTTTTAAATTTTATATACAGTATATGATATTTATATGTATTTATATACATGCCTAAAAAAATAAAAAATGTATTTATCGCTCATGTGTCCCAAAACTACAGTCATTGAAAGGCACTCTGGGAGACTGGGTGGGGACATGCAAATCAGACTACAATTCATCTCACTCTTAAATCCAAAGACCACTTTATACATGGCACCTCCTAAGCATATGTTCATTGTATTATTAGGATTTGATTATACAATTGGATTATGCAGTACAAATATACTATTCATTGTCAGTACTCTGTATGGCAGAGAGCTTCTGTCATTCTTTTTTTAAGCAGACAGAGTGCATGAGTTGAAATTAATATGCATAAGTTATGACATGTAGGAGCAAACACACTATGTACTAACAGATATTAAACATCTACTGCAGATTTTTTAGTTTCTTTAGTTAATTGCCATGGGGGAATTTATTAAGCACCTCAAGTGCATCTCACTAATTTACAGGGTACTATTCCCTATGGGAAAACCAGCCCTTCTCACGTTATGTCAAGTTAGAAAGTCAGTTTAACAAACCCTTTAGATGAATGATAACTACTCAAGGCCTTGCTATATGTTATGCTTCTTGGCAAAATGTAATTGCAGGTGGGAACCTTCACAACAATTACCAAAATATATAAAATTACACCATTTACTGCATGTGGCATTCAACAAATTCCAAATGTACATTGTGCAATTATTGAGTAAAATATCATTAGCTTTGAACTCAGTGTCATACTGAGTAACATCAACTGTAAAGGAGAGGTGACGAGAAGAATATTTAATTTGTATAAGGTTGGTAAAATGTGTCATAATTGCAAACCCAACTGTACATTCCATCTGTGCTGCTATAGTAATTTTAATTAGCCTGGCGAAGCTAAGGAAACCATGAACTGAATTGTTTCTGAACTGACACATTAAAGTCTACTGATCGAATGTTAATGCTAGAGACTCACTTAAAATGATTTTCAATATTAAAATCACCTCATATGGAAATGTCTAAACAGTACAAGAAAAAATTACTGTAGTAATAAATGTGTTTAAATAAATCCATACTAATTAAATAATTATGTATGCATTTTAGTTGATTAGTTCCAGTGTCCTGTGTGAGAGAAGGGCATATATTTCTCCCATCACATAACATACTGTAAGACAGCTTCCTATGCTATTCAGTGAATGCCTTCACCATAGTCTAGGATATGTGCTCCAGAAACTAAGGGCCCTCATTCTAATCGAGCAACGTAATTTGCTGTATACCATAAAATTGGCTGTAGGAGCATTGTTCCCTTCATTACACAATTGTTCATCTTTTTGACATTTGTATTTATAGGTTATATATATATATATATATATATATATATATATATATATATAGTTGTGCTCAAAAGTTTACAAACCCTTGGCAAATTGGTAATATATGTACTAGTTTTAAAGAAAACAAGAGTGAACAGGCAAAACACATTTCTTTTATTTCTTAGGGGATTCATATTCAACTGTAGGTTATAACAGAATGGCACAATCATAAAATAAAACATGGCAACACAGAAAAAAATGAAATTACCCTGTTCAAAAGTTTGCATACCCTTAGTTCTTAATACCGTGTATTGCCCCCTTTAGCATGCAGTCTTTTGTAGATGTTTATGATGCCCCTAATTCTTGCAGGTGGTATAGCTGCCCATTCGTCTTGGCAAAATGCCTCCAGGTCATGCAAAGTCTTTGGTCGCCTTTCATGAACCGCACGTTTGAGCTCTATCCAGAGTTGCTCAATGAAATAAAGGTCAGGAGACTGTGATGGCCACTCCACAACCTTCACTTTTTTCTGATATAACCACTAGTATTAGGGTCATTGTCATGTTGGAAAGACCAAGAGAGTCCCATGCACTGCCTTCATGCAGAATAATGCAAATTGTCTGCCAGTATTTTCTGATAACATGCTGCATTCATCTTGCCATCAATTTTCACAAGATTCCCAATGCCTTTAGAGCTTACACCCCCCAAAACATCAGTGAGGCACCACCATGTTTCACAGTGAGGATAGTATTATTTTCACTATAGGCCTTGTTTATCCCTCTCCAAACATAGCGTGTATTATATGTATTTAGTAACTATTGTGGGATGGGGTGTGGGGGATGGGATGGGGTTGTGTATGTATGGAGTGTCCTAGCTCTATGAGTATCTATGTGTGTTCTTTAATGTATGTGTATTGCTATTATGTGTAATCTGTAAATATGTATAATCAAGAATTTAGTATATATTCATAATTAGATGAACAGAAATACACAAAACCACAATACACTGCTCTCACAACTCACCTTCTCTCTCACTCAAAAACCTCCAACTCCGAGACCTGCGTGCTACTCTGGAAGAAAATACAACACAGAAAATGCATGGGCGGGTAGAAAGCAACTTTATAATCTCCCTTTGTTAATCATCTGCGGCGAGACCACTTTCTATTGGCTGAGAGGCCTGTGTGGCACTACGCTAAACGATGATTGGATCCTAACAATGGATTGCATCTCGGGCAGCCTATAAAGAGATGGCAGCCGTGGGAGGGGTTTGTGGGCTTGAGGTCTCAGCCCGTAACTTGCACCTTTGCTCAATTGGATAGTGCTTGAATCGGAGACAAACAGGAGCCCACAGCACACCTGCAGACATACAGCTTCTATTACGCAAAATGAGGGCTTGCAATTGAATCGGTCTCAAAGTCTGCACCCATCTCACAAAGCGTATCACTATAAAAACAGTGGTATATTTCTTTGTGGCATGACAACATATAGCATGTAATAAACTAAAGGCTAAATAATGTTTTCATTGTAAAAAAAAATGGAATATTTATAATATTTTCATTTCTTTAGTGTCAATATTAAAAATGTTAAATATACAACTACAGTGGTCATTTAATCAATACAATTGTTGCATTCTTTTAGTCAAGACTACCTGAAGGTTCTTGGTGCAGTAAGCAAACTTTGAGATTCATGTCAATATTCAAAAATGTACAAGAATGAAAAGTTTAGAATGAACTATTATAATAATATATGTGATCAGTTGAAATTAACAATACCTGTCAACGAGCAGTTATAGAGCTGTATGAGTCATTAGTTTCAGCTAATGAGACAACATTATATGATCTATGCATAGACAGGAATTTCTTGAAAGTTTATGTTTTAACTAAAATTGTTTCATGCTAATTATTTTTGTGATATTTAAAACATAATCTTGAAAATGTACAAGAACAATTTTTCAGTTTAATGGTTTTTTTATATTAAATTAAGTAATTTAATGAATTTATATTACTTTAAAAAACAGTTAAAAGAGCTCTTGTAATTCTTTGTCATGTGACTCCTCTCTAGTGGTTCCCTCAAGAGTCCAAAATCTCTCTCATCCAGTTCATTAATCATGAAAGTAAATACGGAAGATTTATTTTAGACTTGTGCTGATCCTTTCTTCAGCAATTTACTGATTACATATAAAATACTGGAAACAATAAGCTTCACTTCTTTTATATGATAGGCAATTACATTTTGTGTCAGGTGCAGGTCAATGCAGTCTACACTGGACGAAAATATACTTTATTATCATAATCCTCAGAAGCCAATTTACATCTCATCTTAACCTTGGAACAATCAATAGAGGGATAAATGAAATAAAAGGGTACATTTGGGTTTAATAGTCAACCTTCACAACAATAAAAGACAGAATTTAAATGAATCGCACATAAAGGTAGAGATTACTCAGTGTGAGGGAAACTGCAGTTTTAAAAATAGCAGGGATATGTGAAATGATTCATATGAAACATTTTTCAAAGGATACAAGATAATAATGATACATTTACTCCAGTGTTGGTGTTAGAATATTACAAGACTGGAGTGAACTTCAATAAATTCTTGAAATGTCAAAATATTCTGTTTATTTAAAATACATTGTAAGCCACACCTTTTAATAAAAGCAAAAGAAGGCGGAGAAATTAGACACACTCAATATTCAAAGCTGTTGAAACTTATTAGATATTTGCAGAAAATATATAATAATCCACAAATCTTACAAGTGTTTTAATGCTCATTGACCAAAAAACACAACTGTTATAGCTGTATTAGTGATTACTGACTAACCAGCATTACTCATACAGCTTCACTGGGTCACAGGTGCCTTTCTTCCCGAGGTAAAATCAAGTAACAATTTTAGAAAGCTAGTGGGATATCCTGACAAACACAGTAACAATTAATAGAAAACTGGCATATTGTATACATTTATTCTATAAAACAATAATAGAGGTATTTGAAAATTACCTAATAAGGTAAAATAGCTTACCCTCTACATCAAAATCTGCTATTGGACTTAAAACTTTTTTCACTGCTTAAGAATCCTAAGAGAGATTGGGACATACAAGGAACAATCTTATCTCCTTTCACATTAGTTTTAAAAATTAGTTATACTAGAAGGTACTTTTTAGAAAATATTCACATTACCATTATTTTATTGCAAAAATAATTCTTACAAAAAAATAAAAACAATGTTAAAATAAAAGTTTTCAACATTTTGCAGCATAATTCTCTGCAATATTTTAGCAAAGTGTAACCAGAGTGAGTAGAAAACAAATCATCAGAAAGAAAACATAACCATATATTTCAAGTCCATATGATTTAGCTAAACAGAGAGCAAGGTGCACGTTTCCCAGGATATGTCTCTGAAAAACCCAATAGTTAGCATGTAACATAAATGGGTAGCAAAGATGGCACAATGGTGTGATGGATGTATTGAAAGTTGTAAATTATATATAAGAATATGCTAAAAAAACAAACATACACTTGAACTAAAGATACAATGTTATAAACCAGTGATTGCCTTCCGAGTGGCTGACTAATTGCCGTTGCTGAATTAACATTATTTAAAAAAAACATACCACTGCTTAGAAATGGGGGATGAATGCAGGTTAATTAATTATTGGAACAAAGAGATATAAAAATAAAGTGATTGGTAATATTAGTTAATATGTCACTATGCCCCTGACCACCAGCCATCTGGACTCTTATGACCCACCCTTATAGGGACTGGGCTCAGTAGTTGTTTTAAAGTTATTTAATATGTTTTTCTGTTATGTTGATTACAGTATGTTATGTTGATTCTCCATGTATGTTTACCTCATGTTGTTAGATGCTGTTTTCACTCTCTCTGCCTCACAGTTTATATTCAAACTTCGACTTCTAGTCAGTTTCGCGCCAAACTTAATAAAGTGAGGTATCAGATATCACTGTCTCTGACTAGATAAATATATATATAAACAAGATATCTAGAAGATATATGTGTCAAAATTATCAGAGAAGATAAGAGCTGTCCTGATTCTATACAACTAGTGAAGTGGATGTTAGGACATTACAATGCCTTGCAGAAAAAATAAATATTTGAAAATGGTTGTATTAGTAATTTATACCAAATCCAGAAGACCCCCAAACAATTACAGAATGTTATCAGTTCAAATTTAAATATACACCCATTGAACCTGCCATGGATTATAACAACAAGAAAAGCAGTTCCAGCACAGCTTGTCTCAATGTAAAGAAAACTAGTACCCTGATTACTTATCCTGTGTTCATATTTTTTTAAATGATGCATCGAGGAATAGGATTTTAGAGACATTGGCTGCCTTGGTGAAGGGACCAAAAATAACCTGAAAAATCTGCTGGGTAGATTTGGTCATAACAGCCTTATCAAGCCCAACTGAAGTAAGCAGATTACCATAGTGTCCATATAAATTTACAGTCTATGTGAGAAAGAACATCCTTTATGATATTTAGAGTCCTGAAATTTATTAGAGGAATTTTATTTTCTGTATTCAGTACTGAAATTTTCATGCCTAGTTTAATCATACAGGCTCACATACTACAAATGGATTTGATGCTCAAAGGTATATGGAAGGTTTATGGATGTTGGTAGATATGTAATATACCTATGTATTTATTTACTTTTATGTATTAAGAAGTCTTTAAAATAAATGATTTTACTGCCTAAAATCAAACAAATAGTCTCTGTTTCATGTTTTAACAAAGCATTCCTGATTAGTAAATTATACATCTTCCAGTTGATTTCATTTGTGCATATGTGCAAGTTTTCTTACAAGAAATCCCCACTGGTGCAATTTAGATGTGAGTTTACAATATTTAAATAATTTTTTGGAGAAAATGAGTCATACAATACAAACACTGTGCGTTACAGCACAAAGACATCCTGATGATAATGTCCCTGTAATTTTATCAGTGTCAGAAGCAAATTAAATAGGTTAACTTAAGTGTATCTTTGTTTTTACTGTACAGTGACTATTTAAAGAAAGCCTAACTAGTTTCAACACTTTTATTTTAAGTGTGAAATGTGAAAGGCAATTAGATTTTTTCTTTCTTTTTACAGTAATTCTTAGCTTAAGAATGTAATATTTCCTTCATAAACCTAAAACACATCACTGTAATTATATGCTAACAGGACTACCAGCTGTGCACTGAGCAGATCAGAGTGTGACATGTACTCTGCTATAACAACAACCTTATAAGTTTGGGATTTTATGCCTCTTTACTGTGGTACAGGAGAATTTCAATGAGGGTTTTATGGGAAATGTTGCACATGCAGTAACATTGTGTATGATATATGGTTGCACATATACAGCAAATGTCATTGAAATAATATGAAAAAGTTACATTTTTAATATATTCATCATCAGGATATAAAGCAACACAGAATTTGCTATAAAATACAAAAACATCTTGTTTAAAATACTGTAAATCTACTGAGATGCTCTCATATCATTGGGACCTTTTGACCACCCCCTGTACTCACACTCCCCCTTAATGACCCTGGTGGCCCCTCTGATTCACTCCACCCCAGTCTCTGGCTCCATGTCCCTATGGCTCCATGTCCTCTCTCCTTCCCATTTATCTTTCTTCCCATTTAATCTCACTTCTTGTTTCTTCCTTTAGTCTCCCCTTGATTTTTGTCTGTGCCCCTTCACTCTCTTCTCTTCCATCTCCTCTCCTGTCATTTCCCCTCCATTTTCTTCACTGTCTCTCGCTCTCTCATTCTCTCCCTGTTCCTGCTCTCGTTTTCCTTTTACCTCTTCTGTCCTTCTTTCTCCTTTTTTCTCTCCCCTGCACTTCCCCCTTCCCTTCCCTTCTTCTCCCTCCTCTCCCTCTTGCCACCTTTTTAAACTTTTCTCACTCCTATTTTTCTTTTTCTCTCCCCCATTCTCTCACTTTCATCTTCTCTCTCCCCTCAATTCCCTTACTCATCACTCTTCTCCTCTCTCCCAACTCGCCTTCTCCCTCAAAACTCATTCCCTAATTTTTCTCACTCTCTTTCCAATCTCTCTTCCCAATCTCTTTCCCTTCTCTCTATGCAATTTTCACATCTCTTTTCCATTCTCTATTTTCCTTAATTGTTCCTATTCTCCACCTACTTTCTCCCCTTTTATCTTCCTCTTCTATTCCTATTCTCTATATTTCCTTTTTCTCTCTCTCCATCACTCATCTTTCCTTTCCATTATTTTCTTCCTATCTCTCTTCACTCTCCCCTTTGTTTCTATTTCTCCTTCCCCATTCTCTCCCTTCCCCCTTTTTCTTCTCTCTCCCCTTCTCTCTATTAATTTCACCCTTATTTTCTCCCATTATCTTTTCCCCCTTCTCTCTCCAGAAGGGGGAAAAAGGGGGGAAAATGGAGAAAAAGACAGAGAAAGAGAAAGGGAGGGAATGAGTGGGGAAGAGAAAGAAAGGGAGAGAGTGAGGTAGGGAGGGAGAGAGAGATGAGAGAGAGAAATAAAATGTGAGAGAAAGAGAGAGGGGAGAGAAAGAGAGAAGAATAGGGAGAGAGAGAAATTGGGTGAGAGAGAGAGAGAAAGAGAGAGGAAGAGGGAGAGAGATAAATAGGGAGAGATATGAGTAGAGTAGGAGAGAGAAATGGAGGGAAATGGAAAGATAGGGGGAAGAGAGAGAGACAGTGGAGAGAGTGAGATGGAGAGAAAGAGAGAGGAGAGAGAGGTAGAGAAGACATAGAAAGAGGGAGGGGAGAGAGGGGGAGAGAAAGACAGGGGAAGAGATAAAGAGATAGAGAGGGAGGTAAAGAGAAAGAGGGAGGAGGAGAGAGAGACAGGGGAGAGAGAGATGAAGAGAACTAGAGAGGGGAGAGAGAGATAGAGATAGAGAGACATAGAAAGAGGGAGAGGAGAGAGAAAATAGGGCGACATAAATGGGGGAGAGAGAGGAAGAGGGAGGGGAGAATGAAATAGAGAGAAGAGAGGGTAAGGGAGAGACTCATGGAGAAAGTGAGAGAAAGACAGGGGAGTGATGGAAAGGGAGAAAGGGAGAGATGGAAAGGGAGACAGAGAAAGAAGGAGAGAGGGAGAGAGAGAAATGGGGTAGAGAAAGGGGAAAGTGAGGGAGAGGACAGAGGGAGTGAGAGAGGAGAGAGAGGGAGAGAGAGGGAGAGACTGAGAACAAGTAGTAACTTGGCGTGTGTATGAGTAGGGTTGTAGCAAAATCATCACCACAAACCACATTTTACTCCAAAACCCAGTCATGATACCAAACCACAGAGGCCTCTGATTATTTTCTATTTTCAGATTTTATTTGATGCACGGGTAGGTCAGAAACAGCAAAACATTTTCATAGAAAGACATAAAACAATGGTACATTCCATATCACCAGTCCAGAAAAAAATGACAAAGTTCAAAAACAGCCAATAAATGATTATTTATATTATGAAATCCAATAAGTAGTTAGACATGTACAGATCACATGCTGAAAGTATGGACTGTGTATACCGTTCCATTATTGCCAAGTTGTGTGTATAGGTCAAATTTGTTGATCATAATACGTCCTTGGCTTTGTTAAGACTTAAAAAGTTGGCCTTGCTTACATAGAACAGTGTTTACAGTTATAGAATAAAAACAATGAATTGAAATAAAAGGCTTAATTATCTGTTTCATACCTCATGGCCTGCAATGGAAAATTACTTTTTTCAAAGCTTACAACTAGTGATGTTGCGAACATAAAATTTTCAGTTCGCGAACCGCGGACGCGAATTTCATCAGATGTTCGCGAACAGGCGAACTGGGCAAACCGCCATAGACTTCAATGGGCAGGCGAATTTCAAAACCCACAGGGACTCTTTCTGGCCACAATAGTGATGGGAAAGTTTCAAGGGGACTAACACCTAGACTGTGGCATGCCGGAGGGGGATCCATGGCAAAGCTCCCAAGGAAAATTACATAGTTGATGCAGAGTCTGGTTTTAAGCCATAAAGGGCATAAATCACCTAACATTCCTAAATTGTTTGGAATAACATGCTTTAAAACATCAGGTATGATGTTGTATCGATCAGGTAGTGTAAGGGTTACACCCGCTTCACAGTAACAGACCAATCTCCCCGTTTAATGCACCGCAAACAACCGCAAACAGTCCCTTTGCACAACCGCAAACTCCCCATTTGCACAAGGTTGGATACCAAGCTAGCCAAGTCCCGTTCCTTGTCCTCACTGATGTCATTGAAGGTCTCTTCCTCCACCCAGCCACCAAGGGTCCCAGAAAGGTGACAACAAGCCCCCTGGGACGCCTGCTGTGTTTGGTCTTCCACCTCCTCAAAGCCGCCTTCCTCATCTGACTCTTCTTCAGACTCCTCTCTCTGCGTGGCCTCTGTCTGCGTTATTATAAGGTGTGTACTGTTAAGTAGTACTATTCTTATCGGTTTAATCCCTGTTACGTCCACTATTAGGGGACGTGTATATCGCATTGATTTTTGGAACAGGGAGATGGAAAAAGATGCTTGGTCGGACCTCCTAATTTGAATTTGGGGCACTGCATGTGCAATGTAATGTGCCACCAGATAGGAGTGGTGTATTAAGTTGTACTATTTATTCCTATCAGTTTGATACTTGTTACGTCACCTATCAGGGGACGTGTATATGGCATGGATTTTTGGAAGCGGGAGATGGAAAAAGATGCTTGGTCGGTACTCCCACTTCAACTTTGGGGCACTGCGCGTGCAATCCAAGGTGCCACCAGATAGGAGTGGTGTTTTCAGTTGTACTATTTATTCCTATCGGATTCAATAAAGCCAATAAACCTGTCCCGTTACTAGCCAGGAAACTACAAACCAAAACAACACAAAATAGGATACTTCTAATTAAGACCTCGAAGGGACAAAAAACAACGAACCCAAATAAGATCCAGAAGATTTTTACAAAATTTTACAATACCCTTTATACGGCAACAAAACACATAGATCTACACAACATGAGGGGATTTCTTAATTCCTGTGATCTTAGAGACTTTAAATGCCAAAGTGACCCTAGAGGAAGTGAGAAAAGCAGTCCAGAACCTCAAACCTGGTAAGTCACCAGGCCCAGACGGGTACACCAATTTATATTATAAAAAATGTATAGACATATTAGGCCCACACTTGGTCACTCTAACAGAGTTCTAGAAGGCAAGCAAACACCAGCATGCTGATCAGGGCAGATATCGCTCTATTCCCTAAGTAGGGCCGAGATGCCCTAGAACCAAAAAACTACAGGCCAATATCATTACTAAACTGTGATACAAAGATCCTGTCAAAAATAATAGCGGATAGAATGTCATCCTTCTTGCCTAAGTTACTACATAATGACCAAGTAGGCTATGTCTCCAACAGGCAAGTGGGAGACAACATTAGAAAACTCATGAACCTACTGTACCACACCAAAACCTCTAAAATTCAAGCCTGTCTTATGGCCTTTGACATTGAAAAGGCGTTTAATTCCCTGGAGTGGACTTACCTATACGCCACGCTTGAAAAATTTGATATTAAAGGCCATTTCATAAATCTCATACACTCATTATACAAATCATCCACGGCAAGATTACATTCCGGGAGATG
The DNA here is from genome assembly GCA_027410445.1 of Discoglossus pictus. NCBI lineage: Eukaryota > Metazoa > Chordata > Amphibia > Anura > Alytidae > Discoglossus > Discoglossus pictus. The sequence continues at coordinate 310,084,268 of CM050166.1, read as the reverse complement.
AGAGATCCTTAATTAAAATAGAAAGAGGAACACGACAGGGGTGCCCCCTTTCTCCCCTTCTATTCGCAATAGCAATAGAACCCCTGGCTAAGACAATTAGGGCGAACGCTGGGATCACAGGCATAAAAATAGGCCATCACCATTTCAAAACTTGTCTATTTGCAGACGACCTGCTGTGTATGCTCTCAAACCCTACCCAATCGGTCCCAGAGTTGATTCGAGCTATGGAGGAGTTTGTCAGTTTTAGTCAGTTTTCTGGCCTTAAACTGAACATAGAGAAGACAGAAGCACTAGCGATTGCCTTTACAGCAGTAGAGAAGCAGGGTCTCCAAGAGAAGTTTAATATTAAGTGGGATAAGAACCAGATAAACTACCTAAGAATCCGACTAACCCCTAAGCTAGAGGACTTGTACAAAGCCAACCACTCCAAACTTTATAAAACAATAATTAATGACCTGAGTAAATGGACAAAGTATAGGTTATCATAGCTAGGGAGAATAAATACGATAAAAATGAATGTCCTTCCTAGGTTGCTCTACATATTTCGAACACTCCCGATCCGGATTAAATAAAAAGAATTAGAAAATATTCAAAGGAAAATATTTCAGTTTATCTAGAACCATTCTCCCTCACACATCACAAAGAAAATGATGTACCTTTATAAGTCAGAGGGGAGACTATCGTGTCCAAACTTAAAATATTACCATAAGGCATCTCAGTTATCTTTCCTCCCAATAGCACACTCTATAGGGCATCAACCGGCCTGGGTGTATTTAGAGAACCACACTTTAAGGCCCTTAACCTGGGACAAGGTGGCTTGGCTATCAGAATTGCCTCAGAGCCTTAAAAACTCACCAAACCCCTTAATCGGACACTCACTATCATACTGGAAATGGGCCAAGAAACACACGGGTTTGTTCCCTGGATCCACCCAAATGACCCCAATTCTTGACCACCCTCAGGCCCCGAAACACATGAGCACAACATCACAACACTGGTGGAGGTCAAGGAAACTAGATAGACTGGGAGACTGGTTAGTAAAGGGCCAGATGCTCCCCTATGAGGAACTGAGGGACAAGCATGAGCTACCGCTGTCAGAACATTACAATTACTGTAGGCTGAGGCATTTCACACACTCCCTGACCCAGAAACAGGGGACACCGGTCTTAAATTGGTTCTCAAAAATTTGTAAAAATAAACCTCTATCAAGGGGGATCATTGGGTCGCTTTACAAATATAAAACAGCGACACTGGGGGAAGGACCGGAGTGGGGAAGACCTGGAGACACTTCAGAAGCAACCGGCGGCAAAATCATCCCAGCAAAGGAGAGGTCGCTTACTGAAGCCTGCCCTAGGGTAACCCAAGGGTGATTGCCCAGGTTAGATATTGTAAATAATAAGCTAATACTGCTGTAGGGACTTTGGTATTTCCTGCAGATATACTGTTTACTATTGTCTGTTTTACCATGTTTTAGTTATCTCTTAAATTGCAATCACAGTAAAAAAAAAAAGAAAAATTATTAACCTTAAAAGTAAAAATAAGAAGGACTAGCCAGCTAACTTTCACAAAATGTCTTTATTGTAAATATATATTTTTGCACAACTTTTAAGCAAAACTGTTCAAAAACGCTTTATTTTTCATTACATGCTGTACGCCTTCTGACAATAAAAGAATTTAAATGCAAAAATTAGGTATTGTTGCAGCGACCAAAAAAATTTATGTTAGTTTGCCAGACAGAAAGTGCCCTAAAACATTGCATCTTGAACCCTAGTTGGTGGCGGATAAGTCACGCAAGTCACCCGGCATTCAGGGATAAAATACAGCAGCGTGTGGACCATTATTAGCTCAAGGCAGCTCATCTATCAGTCATTTTTTAATCGAATGTATCGCCCACTGTCAATCCCTTCGGGATCCATTCCTCATTCATCTTAATAAAGGTGACCTAGGCGACCTCTTCTCAGTGACAGAACCTCCTGCTGCACTGAAGTTCCTTTCTGACAGGACACTTGAAGCGGGCCAGGACAGAAGTTCTATGGCGAATTGGGATAGCTCAGGCCACAGGGAAAGCGTGCACACCCAGTAGTAAAGGGGTTCATCGCTCCACATAGTGTCAATATCTGCAGTTAAAGCGAGGTAGTCTGTTACCTGACTGTCGAGTCGTTCTCTGAGGGTGGACCCCGAAGGGCTGTGGCGAAGCATAGGACTTAAAAAGCTCCGCATGTCCTCCATCAACAACACGTCTGTAAAGCGTTCTCTCCTTGCCGGCGTGGTCGTGGGAGGAGGAGGATTATGTACACCTCTTCCGCTGTTAGATTGCCGTTGTGCTGTGACATCACCCTTAAACGGTGTGTAAAGCATACTTTTTAATCTATTTTGGAAGTGCTGCATCCTTTCCAACTTGTGGTAATTCGGTAACATTTTAGGTACTTTCTGCTTATACCAACCACTTTGCCGATCTCCAGTTGGTGCGGATTCAGCCACTGATCCACCTGTGCGTTCAGGGCGGACAGGAGTGCTGGTCCGGTGTGACTCTCTGCTTTCAGGGAAGTCAAGCCCAAGACTTAGTGACACTGCCGTATCCGGGATGTGGAATAGTACCTGTGGAGCTGGGCGTGTGCCGTTGATGTGGAGCAAGACTCCACCGGCTTGTATGGTAAAAGCTGGTGGGCTAAGAGTTCAGACAAGCCAGCTGTCAGTTGCGGGGCAAAGGGGTGACTTTGTGACATTGGCTTCTTATGCTCAAACATGTCCTTGACAGACACCTGACTGTGGGCAGATGAGTAGGGACTGCTCAGGGCGAGGCACGGAGTGGCGGATGGTTGAGAGGGGGCAAGCAGGGCAGCAGTGGTTGACGTGGCTGAAGATGCTGGACCAGGAGGAGGATGGCGGCTTTGACTCATGTGTTGATCCCATAGGCGTTTGTGATGTGCCATCATGTGCCTTCGCAAAGAAGTTGTACCTAGGTGGGTGTTGGACTTCCCACGACTCAGTTTATTTTGGAGCAGGTTGCAAATGGCATCGCTGTTGTCACAGGCAGACACACAATAAAATTGCCACACTGCTGAGCTCTGCAATGACGGCATTCTGGTGGTGGCAACAGCATGCGTTGACTGGCATGCTGTCTGGCTGACCCTGGGTGCCAATGCATGCTGTCTGACTGTGCCATTAGCTACTTGCGACGACCTCCCCCTGCTTCCAACTCATCTCCTCCTCCTCTCTGTCTCACCATCTGAACTTTCCTCCTGTTCTTCTTCTCTTATAGCGGGCACCCACGTGACATCCATGGACGCATCATCATCATCAACCGCTTCACTTGTATCTGACAACTCAACAAAGGAAGCAGCACCGGGTACAACATCATCATCAGACCGTACGTCCATGTGTGTAAAGCTGCCTGACTGGGACATATCCCTGTTTTCTACATCCTCTGGCACTAATGTTTGCGCATCACTCATTTCTTCCAACGGATCTGTAAATAACTCTGCTGATGGATCAAGTGAAGCGGCTGTGGTGCTAGTGTTGGTGGTGGCGGCAGGCAGGCGAGTAACTGGAGAGGTGCCTGAATCTAAGCTGGAGGAGGATGGTGCGTCTAGGTTCCGAGCGGAAGCTGTAGACGATTGGGTGTCCTGTGTTAGCCAGTCAACCATGTCCTCAGAACTTTTCAAATTCAGGGTACGTTGCCTCTGAAAACTGGGCATTATTCTAGGGCCAAAGGGAATCACAGCACCACGACCACGACAGCCCCTGCGTAGTGGCCTGCCTCTGCCTGTCATTTTTTTTTGATTAGTGGTACTATGCGTGCAAGCTACTGTGACACCAGATATGAGTGTCACTGTGCACTGGCAAAAGTTGGCAGAGTAGGTGCTGTAGGCCTCACACACACGCCTTTAGGCAGGCAACTGATATTCAATTGATTACAGTAAAAAAAGGGTTCTTTTATTTCACTGTACACTAGGTTGCACCAGATATGAGTGTCACTGTGCACTGGCAAAAGTTGGCAGAGTAGGCGCTGTAGGCCTCACACACATGCCTGTAGGCAGGCAACTGATATTCATTCGATTACAGAAAAAAAAGGTTTCTTTTATTTCACTGTACAGTAGGTTGCACCAGATATGAGTGTCACTGTGCACTGGCAAAAGTTGGCAGAATAGGCGCTGTAGGCCTCACTTACATGCCTGTAGGCAGGCAAATGATGTTCAATCGATTACAGTCAAAAAAGTGTTGTTTTATGTCACTGTACACTACGTTTGCATCAGATATGACGTATCACTGTGCACTGGCAAAAGTTGGCAGAGTAGATGCAATAGGCTTCACACACATGCCTGTAGGCAGGGCTATTGTTATTCAATCTATTACATTCAAAAAAGTGTTGTTTTATTTCACTGAGCACAATATAAGCTGTGATAATGACACAGGCAGGCAACTGAAATTAGGTGTTTAGCCTGTTACACACACACGCTGGCAGGCAGGCATATGCAATTAGATTACACAGAAAAAAATTATGAAATAAAATAAATGATGTTCTAGCCCTAAAAAGGCCTTTTTGGGTTGCTGTCCTTGCAGCAGATATCAGATGAGTCCTTCAGGTCTGTAGTGGAAGCTAAATACACAGCCTGGCTATCTATTTCCCTATTAAATCTCCAGCAGCTACACTATCTGTCCTCTCACACCGAATGCAGCTTCAGAATGATTCTAAAATGTATGCTGTCCTTCAGATGGAAGGCTCTGGAAGGGAGTGTATGCTGCTAATTGGCTGGAATGTGTCTGCTGACTGTGAGGTGCAGGGTCAAAGTTTCCTCAATGATAAAGAATAGGGGGCGGACCAAAAAGTGCATGTGTCCGCCATCCGATGCGAGCGCAAATGAGCCAAAATCGATGCGAATAGTCCGCAGGCGAACTGTCCGCGACATCTCTACTTACAACTAGTAAAATATCACAATTGCTACAAAAGTGATGAATGCTATATATATATATATATATATATATATATATATATATATATATATATATACAGTATATATAAATATACAAAAAAATTAAGGATATTTGTATTTCTCTACAACAGTGGCTATGCTTTAAGAATTGTGGAAATGGCTGTGATTTTATCACACAGCAAGATAGAGATATACATGCATGGACACATAATGTCTCCTCCACTTTACTGCCCAGGGGCTCCAAAAAGGTAGATCCGGGCCTGCATGTTTGAAACGATTATGGACTGCAAGAGTGAAGCCTTTGTGGGCACATTTGTATGTCCCTGACACGGTTCCCAGAATGCAGTGTAATTACTGTATTTATCTGAATTCTGGCAATGAAACACGTCTTTTTAACTTGTTGTAGACATTCAAATGTGAACACAAATGCACTATTTATTTGAAATATATATATATATATATATATAAATATATATATTTCTCTAAAGATGCGTTTATGTTTATCTCCTAGATTGATTAGATTGATAGATTGATACAGCTCCTTCTCATGTGCAGCAATACAACTCTCATCACTGCCTATTATTATATTTGTTTGTAAGGCACCAACATATTCCTCAGTGCTATATAAAGGGGAGATGTACATATCAGGCTAAAACAAGATAAAACAAAATGGTCAAAACAAGAATCAAAGTCCCTGCTCAAAAGCATATAAACTTGATAAAGACCTTGTAAGACAAACGTGTCAAAGGAAAATACCTAAAAACCCGCGGCGTACAACATCACTAGCATAGTGAGTTTGTTGTAAAGCTACTGGAATTTGTTCTAACCAAGAATTATTTTACATATGACAACAGTTTTTATAAACAAATAAAAGGGACAGCAATGGGTACCCCATGCGCACCTTCATATGCCAATCTTCATCTTGGCATATGGGAAGAAACCATAGTTTTTGGAGAAGAACTGGCCAACTATACTGATCAGATAGGCCTTTGGATCAGATATATTGATGACGTATTTCTAACTTGGTACGGAAACAAATCCAGTCTTTTGGATTTTATTTCTATCCTCAATGTAAACTCTATTGGTCTCAAACTTACACATACTATCAATTCGAACCAGATAGAGTTTCTGGACCTGCTAATTTCCAAAACGGAGAAGAATCATATCATAACATCAACATATCGCAAGGACACCGCTTCGAATAGTCTACTTTTGGCATCCAGTCACCACCCAAGTCATCTTATACGTAGCATTCCATACGGCCAATATCTTCGTATACGCCAAAACTGCACCACTGAAATGGACTTTGAAAAGCAAGCTAAAGACCTCTACGACCATTTCAAATCAAGAGGTTATTCTCACAACATCCTGAAAAAGGCATATGCAAGAGCAAAAGAACGCTCTCAGGCAGACTTATTGTATAATTCTACAACGTCAAAGATACCTGAATCACAACCTGTAAGAATCATAGGCACATATAATAAATTTGGAGAGAACATTCAATTGATACTACAAAAACATTGGCATATCTTATTGGCTGACAATGAACTAAAATCCAGACTGCCTAATGTAGCGGCAATTACTTACCGCCGAGCACCCAGTTTGAAGGACAAGCTAGTCCATAGCCACTACGAAGCAAAAGAGCACAGGGAGTGATTGGCTCAATGAACAACCAGCCGGTTCTAAACCATGTGGGAAATGTAAGGCCTGTCGTCACATACGTACCACAGCAGAGTTCACAAGTTCCTCCAATCAGAAGAAGTTTAGAGTACGAGACCACATCAATTGCAGAACAACATCAGTGATTTATCTTATCCATTGTAGGTGTGGCCTACAGTATGTAGGAAAAACCACACATCAGCTCCGACGACGAGTATTGGAGCATGTCAATACTATAATCAACAAACATGATGTGGCAGTCGCTAGACATGTTAACTCTATACATGATGGAAACGTAATGTGTGTACAGTTTATGGGCATTGAAAAGGTTAAAACCACTCCCAGGAGAGGCAACATGGAAAATAAGTTACTTCAACGAGAAGCCTGGTGGATCTTTCATCTGAAAACCTTAACTCCTTTTGGTCTAAATGAAGGCTTTACCTTCGCCCCTTTCATCTAGTCCTCACTCTGTTCCAAACATCTAGCCATAATAGGGCTGTTTATCCACACTATCCTTAACCTAGCATGGTCCACCTATCGAGCGTAAAGTTTTTACATTTCCCCTTCTTCAATGATTCATAGTATATAACCTTAGGCCTATCCTCCCAACTAGGGTATCCGCCCGCTAGCACATCTTTAGGCCCATTATCTAGGGTCTTTTCTCTTTTCTCTTTCCTCTTTTGTCTGTATCTCACAGCTAGCCAGACACTACAGTTCACATAAATTTATTATTAACATTCTATTTATTTACAATTTTTCAGGGGCGTTCTCCTCTTACCTACTACTCAGTCTACAATCTTTCCCCTAGTGTAGGCTCTCCTACGGATTTATTAGAGTAAGTAGGCATTATGTATTTTCTTTGTCCTACTTTTACACATAGCATGCCTTTGAACCCAGTGGCTGGGGTCTGTGAGTATTTTTCAGGTGCATTATGTCCCCATATTGGCTTGTCTTCTATAATTGGCCCTCCAAATAAGACATATCTCCACTTTATTAAGAGATATTAAACTTAGAATATGGGATTATTATAGATATCCATCAATTAAATATAATTTGACTGTTACAGACATTTCACTCATTATTAGTGAGAGTCGATGTCAATTTAGTCTAATTATTTAGTTTTCAATCAATATAGCCAGTACCTGACATACAGCGATTCTATTAACCACATCCACTAGTGGTACAAGCAACTTCAAGCATAATCTCGCGATTAACGCGAGTTCGCGATTTGGAACACATAGTCTCGCGAGAAACGGGATGACGCGGCAGGCGATTACGTCGCGGCGCCAGCGTGGATGCGGTGACGTCATCGCGTCCCGCGAAATCGCGGGTCTCTTTAAAAAGACCGCGGTTTTTCTCAGAACTTGTCCCCTGATGAATCCGAAACCACAATAGCGGGGAAACGCACGTCGGGAACAGCATAAACATACCAGGCGGCGGGGGTAAGCTCTCCCAATGTGGAGCACAATACCTACATACTCGGCGTAGGACTGTATTATCTACACTCACAGGGTAATACAATACTATTTACTAGAATGATACTTACCTCACAAAATTACTCATGCAATATACTGTTGACAATAATTCTCTGTTGGGCCATGAGTGTAATAGCTGGGACCAAGCTTTTTTGATAGCAGCATTGTGCTGTGTATCAAAACACTGAGGTGGATCTGTCTCTGTTGACCCTAACTATATCACAACGAGGTAAGACTCCAGAGTGATTAGGTCAAGTTTCAGTATGAAACTCAGAGAGACCTCTCCCCCCCTCTCTTTTTTTGAAAGCAACACTAGCAACTGTAAGCTGTCATCTGTCCTCTAAACTAGACAGGTGGTGACTTAGTCTTTCACTATATCTTTTCTAGTGGAGCTCTATTTTTACCCCTTAGAGCTTATTACTGTTAACCCCCCTTTACAAGTGCCAGCCTGCCAGAGATATACAGAGAGTATATCTTTTTTTATCTACAACATTGTTATTTTTGTTTTTATTTAGATTTTTCCTTAATAAAGTTATTTTGTATACATATTTTTTCATGATTAGTTTCTACACATTTACAAATTAGAGTCTTATCTGTCTTTAAGGTTGTGGTGGGGATAGACATTCCAGACCCACTGCACATGGGGACTTTTCATTATATATCAAATTTACTCTATTGCATTTAGAGATTAGTTGCTACCTTTTTAAATTCCATATATATATATATAAATATATATATTTCTCTAAAGATGCGTTTATGCTTATCTCCTAGATTGATTAGATTGATAGATTGATACAGCTCCTTCTCATGTGCAGCAATACAACTCTCATCACTGCCTATTATTATATTTGTTTGTAAGGCACCAACATATTCCTCAGTGCTATATAAAGGGGAGATGTACAAATCAGGCTAAAACAAGATAAAACAAAATGGTCAAAACAAGAATCAAAGTCCCTGCTCAAAAGCATATAAACTTGATAAAGACCTTGTAAGACAAACGTGTCAAAGGAGGTAATTTATTCTAAAAACATGCAAGTACATTGACAGTTGTGTATTCCAATGGAATACATAGGATTTGTGGGTGAGATACAATGTGGGGCACGTTTGTGGTAAACTTGGATGAGGATATCTGTGTTTAGGAAATTTTTGAAGCTTTGGAAGCTGTGAGAGTCTGAATGAGTGAGGAAGTGAATGAGCATCCACCCTGTTTATCAGATTGCAACTGACTTCCTCAGAGAGGCAAAAAGCGTTATTGCCTTTTTGCAATTTTATTTCCTTTGTTGTAACATCATAAATATAATTTGTAATACAGCACTAATATGTTTTAGATATTATCACTGGACGATATATTTTGTGTTAATGAATGCCAGGAAAGTATGTAGGATTTTTAATAAACAATGTTTTAATCCATCATTGTATTATTTTATTTTTTTATTTAGTTTTTATTTTAGTAACAAACACAAGACATTGTTAGATTCCATCAAGCAGATTACAAGTGATGATTCATATACATTATACATTATTAAAACAATTCTCATAACTTGATAGATTTTGGGAATAAATAAAATATAATCAAATGAGGAAAAATATTAAACCATTCCATCTTTGTCCAATCGTAACTAATTGAACTGATATTTTTCACCCAGGCACAACAATTAAAATATACTTTCCATAAACTTGTTATAAAAAAAATCAGCTTTGTCTTGTTTGACTTTTAGAGAACTATAAAAGACAATAACATAAAAAATGACCAAATTACAGACATAAAACATAATCAAACCACATATCCAGCACAAGGAGAGGGCAGGAAGAGAGAAGGGGGGAAACCCACCAGGAGGCCCAATCATTTAAGATACAACATTTAGAATGAACCATTTCCCAAGGTTTCCAATATAAATTCTTGAGAAATATATTTTCCCCAGAGGGACCATTTAGCTCTAATCTGTTGGCCCAACCCTAGATTACAAAAGCCACATTCAGGCAGATAAGTTTTCTCTAACTTTTCATTAAGTTCCAATCAAGATCGACCTTCAACCTTTTTCCATCTAGATACTATTACATTTTTTGCTACCATAAGGAAGAGCAGCACCATTCCCTTGACTGGCGCAGACAAATTATCCAGGAGAAAATCCAATACTACTATTTCTGGTACCGGTTCTATCTTAATTTTACCTCTCTTAGATAGATTTTTTAAGCTTTCAGACCAAAAATTCTGTATGAGAGGACATCGCCACAACATATGAATATGTGTACCAATCTTCCCACAGCCTCTCCAACACAACTTTTGTTCTTCTGAGTTGTTTATCTGCCCCAGTTTCAGTAGTACTATGTACCATCTATTGATGATTTTAAACTGGATTTCCCTATGTGATGCATTCTTAATGTGTCTAGCTGTTAAAGAAAGGCTGAGTGCCACTTATCAATAGGCCACAAGGAATTTACCGTATTGGTCCAAAAATAAGCCGCACCCGCATATAAGCCGCACCCGTAAAGTTCATGGGGAAAATAATAGAAAAAAGATAGTACTCAAATATAAGCCGCACCCGTAAAATTGGAGAGAAAAAGACTCTCAAAGTGATCAGCCATTGCAAGAAACAGGCTTTCCAATTAGCACTGTAGCTTTTTTTGCAGGTTACAGGCTTTACAGGACATTTGAATCACTAAAACCATAAATCGCTATTCAATACCGCAGTCTAAAGCATGAAAACTCGCAATCGCACAAATCGGCAGTAATTTTGCATTTGAGAATTGAAGCCGCACACGTAACAAGCAAAGTTCGCAAATTGGCAATGATTTTTTTACGGTCCCGAATATAAGCCGCACCCTTAACTCGCAAGCTCAAAAATTGTAAAAAAAGTGCGGCTTATATTCGGACCAATACAGTATTTCATTTTCTCATAGCCTCCAGTTGAAGGGTTTCTCATTTTGGTACTGTTTCTTAATAATCTCGTAGCATTTAGCCACTAGATGGGATCTATCCTCTGATAATAACAAGACTTCAAAATCAGTCAACTTCCTTAACTCATCCGTATAAAAGGGAGATGATATTATGGAATTTTGTAATTTCATATAATCAAACCAATAATAATTGGCAATTGAAAAAGTATTAGATAATACTTGAAACTTCATTACCTTATTTTCACCATATAGATCTTTTAAATGAAGGTGACCATTTCTTACTAGTAGATTAAGAAGCCTCAAATCAAATAATTTGGCCAATGAGGCCAAAGGAGTAATAGGGATAGGTAGGGGCATGAGGGAAAATCATTGGAGTTTCTGCTCTCTATTATTTTTGTTTTGTATAATGCATTAATAAAGTGTAATTAAAATCACACCTTAGCTTTTATTACATGGGAATTTGGTCATCCCCTTCTAAAACAGCGTAGAAGTGTAAAAACAATGAATGAAACAAACTGTGATTGCCTGTGAAAAAAGGGTTTGAAAAATATAGCTTTTCTAATTACATTTATAAATACTGACATCATTCAGAGTTGTCAGTTTATTGCCCTGCAGCAGAAGATGATATAATGTCATGGTAACTCACAGCTGAGGTAAGTAGTTTGAATTCGGTTGGCTTACAAAGTACGGAAACCCAAGTTTAAGCAAAACAAAACAAATATTTGTTTGTACATGTCAATGACATCTGTTAATTAATGCCTCTTTTAAGAGATAAACTACATTATGTGGTTCATTTTCATTATTGCAGAGAAACACTAGCAAGACTCTAATCTATTTTGTACTTTCAATTACACAACTTCCTAGAAATTACTATTCCTGTCTCACTTGATTATTTGATTACTTGTGTGGGAGTCAAGTACATGGACAGCAGTTAATCAGCCAAGATCTCAGAGAGGTGCTAGGCATCATTCAGTTTAACTTAATTATACTATTGAATGGCATAGACTTCGTCTGTTGATAAATACAGAGGCTGTAACATCTATTATATGACCAAGGGAAGAAAGTATTAGCAGCATGCTGCAACAATTAGATTAATTTATTTTTTCAAAGCTTAAAAAAACATGAGGGATGCAGCATAGTAATACTGAATTTATGATTTAGCACAGCTTGAATATTATCAGCCTTATTAAATTGCGATTCGGTGAATTAAAAAGGACTCTATTTAAGCACATAGCATATTTTATTTACAGAAGTTTTTAGTTAGTGAAGACCTTGCTTTTGGATAGAAGTTCACTAACTAAAAACTTCTGTAAAAAAATATGCAATGTGCTTAAATAGAGTCCTTTTAAATTCACTGAATCGCAATGTAATAAGGCTGTATGAGTGCTAAATTATTAAAGTTACACAAAATTGATATTCTGTATGACTCATAGCAATAGCTCGCAAATTAAGTCTGGCCCGCAACAAGAAAAAGCATCAAGCTTCATTCAAGGATATTACGAGTACAGGGACCTCAACAGGTGCTTTGAACTAACAATTAATGACACACCCCAAATAATACTCAGCAAGACTATTGATCATCACCACAGCACACTGCTGACACAGATCATCTACCCACATCCATGGGAAGATTTGGCATCTACAGCAGAACCTTGGCTCTTAGAAACTGGGGTGTAAGAAATGTCAGCATGGGCAGCATCTGCCCTTAAAGAGAGGAGGGGTGACATTGATGGTGGCTATATGGGTATATCACTAGATAGCACAGGCTAAGCACTGTGTTGTCAAAGCGAGCATGTAAGGAAGACGCTGTTAGAGGCAAAGGGACATGGCGATTCAGGGGCAAATCATGACAAGGGGGATTGCACTAATTTGTTCAATCCATTGAGGAAGGCTAACATACACACAATGAGGCTGTGGAGAGGTACATGGAGCAACAGCAAACTGACCTCCATCAAGGGTAATCTCGGGTACACCCATCAATTATTTGGATTATGAGCTTAGTTGTTATTGGCTCATAACAATATCTTGATTACTGCTGCAGTCTGTATATGCATACATATTCTCTGCAGAACTTGCTGGACATTATGTCATACTAACCAATCAGTGACCATATCTCAGCAATAGTTGTTAAAATGCTGCAGAGAGGTGTTTGCTGATAGGCTAGTACACTATCCTACTCCATCCCTACAGAGTCTGTATCTGCATTAACTGCAGTGGGCAAACCACTTACATGGTCTCTCTATTGGATGATTACTTGTGTTTTGCTAACTAATGAAAGGGATTTGTCAGCTTCATGGATTTGACAACGCCTTGAATTATCCATCTATCCATTGTTAATTTCAGGGAGCTGCTTATCGTGAGACACACAGGACCTTAAAACAGTTAGTTAGGTGGCACTCATGTCGATGGCTGCCATAGCCAACACAAAATGGATCACTTTGCCGCTGATCGCGAGGCTCGCAGTTTACTATTTTACCAGCCGAAATAGTTTCAAACGTGTAACTGGAAAGACCCCCCTAAAAAGCCAAATAATAAAAAAAAAATGTATTTAACACACTCATACACAGCACATTGGGAGAGCCAGGAAGCTTGTGAGTGCGGTTGCAAGCGAATTTGAGCCATATTGGCATTTTTTGTCGAAAATTAGCTAAGGGAGGAAAAAATTCTCAAACAAGATCAAAACGAGGCTGAACAACACTAGGCATGCAAGACTTAGGAAATACACAACGGCAAAGACAGTGACACTTACAGGAACAACGTGTAAGTGTTACCATCTTTGAAAATAAAACCAAAGGGAGTATGCACATGGGACTTTGAAAATAAAACCAACGGCAGTCAGCACGTGCCACGCAAAGATTCAGCAGACACACAGAAGAGAAAGACACAGGGAAGGAACAGGGGGGACACATGGCATTCCCAAGCACAAAGGTTGCAGGTTAAGGAGGCCTGCAATGAGCGGCAAAGATGCATACTGATGGGCTCGCGATGAGCGCCATAGGCGCTCATTGCGAGGTCCGTCGAGGAGACGGGAGAAGAGGCGCTCATTATGAGACCCATGATGAGCGCAAAGACGCCCAGCTCAGGGCTCGCAATAAATGCCGAAGGTGCTCAGAGGGGGCAGAAGCTCGCATTGTGTGGCAAACAGCATTGTCAGCCTTAACATTTTATTGCTGTCATTTTTGACAAGCAACTCCATTACAAAGCACGAAAATTGTGGGTTGACAAGGCAAAGCCCATACAGTACACGACAGGGAAGAGGCAAAAGGCACGCATTGCGAGCCACACGGTGAGTTCCAAAGGCACTCCACATGGTGTTCGCAATGAAAATTGTAGTCCCGTAATTTTTGATGGGCAAGTAGCTAGTTAGATCACATACCAAACCAGAAGGGTGAAAGTAAAAAAAATCTCATACATACTAATAAAAACAACAACTTTAGCCTATTGTAATCCACATGGGGACAGAACCAAAATCTATCAGTGCAATGTGAGTATAATACAAACATCCATCATATAACTTCCCAATTGTGTAAAGAAACTGCTGAATACATAAACACTGATGGAAAAAAATAGCTGTCTGACGGGTTACTCCCCGTTTCACCAAATTGGCTTTTTCAAAGGCTATAAAGTGTAGTTTTTTGCATTTTATAGCCTTTGAAAAAGACAATTTGGTGATCCTTTCCTATCCTCACTTCGAATTCCTCTTTCCCTCCCTCTCATACACTCACCTCCATTCTCTCTCTCTCCATCCATACCTCTGCTCCCTCTCTCTCCACCCTCACCTTCACTCCCCAGGGCCCCCTTCTCTCTCCTCTTTCTCCTCCTCTCATCCTCTTCTCCTTCCCACTTCTCCCCTCTTCTCTCCACCATCCATAAAAATACCTAAAATAATATAAGGATAAATGAAAATAAGTTTATATGTATATATTTTTATGTAATTTTTGTTTATGAATATTTTTTATGTGTTAGGGTATAAGGTGGGGGAGAGAGCTGTGGACATAGTGACTTATCTATAGGTGTACCTATGTGTATTATTACTCTATGTGTATGTATATTATGTGATATCACATATTCTAATTGTCCAACTACGATTCGTCGTCATGCTGTGTTGCGTGGTGTGTACGGCCAAGAGATGAGCGCCCCAGGCGCTCATCGCCTGGCGAGGCGAGCCATTAAACCGTACCACTCTGCCGATCGTATGACTTTGCGATGAGCACCGCAGGTGCTCATCGCCTGCGAGCCTCGCACAGCGAGGCGAGCCGTTAAACCGAAGCACTTTGGCAATGAGCCCAGCGGGCGCTCATTGGAGGCGAGCCTCATGTAGCGAGGCGAGCCGTTAAACCGTAGCACTTTTTTACACAAGACGCAGGACTTAGAAAAAAAATACGAGATGAAAAAAATTACGAGATAAGCGGCGGAACCAAACAATTAAAAAAACACTAAATACACACACACAAAAAAAAAAGGTCACTTACAGCATGGGGAACCAGGCAGGACGTCTGGGAGTGAGTTGGAACTCCAATTTAAATCGATTTAGACGAGTTACAAAGATCGAAAAACGTCTAAGCCAGGAAAAAATGGCCCCAGAAAAAAAATGAAAACGAGGCTAGGAACTGCGTAAAACAAAGCCACAGACGTATGTGCTCGAAAAACATCAAGACAAAGGATGCGCAATAACCGCACAATGAGTAAAATAAGACAGTAGCGAGTACATTTTACGAAACGCAATTACAGATTTACGCATTAACACAGATTTCCAGCCATTGTTATTGTATGCCTTCCTCTGGATTCAATGCGAATTTAGTTTAAAAAGAGTTTAACAAAAAAGTTACAAATGACAAAAAGCATGTTATTGTTAAAAAAATTTACTTACTTTAAGTTAATAGAGTCCGCAGTTACTCAGTGATAAATATGTATTGAAAAGTGTTAGTATTGTTAAAAAAAATGTTGAACGAATGTTTAATATACAAGTTGCATGTTACAAAGTTTCATGTTAGACTTTACAATATGTATGCATTAAAAAGTAAGACATTATTATATTGTTATTATATATATCACAATTAAAAGACTGAAGATTGAAAAAAAAAACTGTTGGTGAAATATAAGTTGAAAGTTAAAAAAAAAAAAAAGTAAAAAAAAAAAATGTGTATTTATTTTAAGAAAAAAAAATGGGACAAATGTAGCCATTTTGTGTTGCAAACAAATTTCACAACATTTCATTTTTATTGACCGTTATTTTTTGACGGGCAAGTCGCTAGTGAATTAATATTTGTTTTGATAGATTAAGTGTAAAATAAGTATTTAAGAAATATAAATCAATAAAAAACATAGGAACTGCAGAATATCTTCAATATTAGTAAAGTTGGAGATTTCTTTGTCAGTGGAATTACAATCTGTTTTAGATCAGACAGTTAAAATCATTTTATTTTGGCAAAGTGTAATGAACATATATGTTTTCATTATATTTTAGTTGTTTCAAAGTCAATTGAATGAGATAAAAATTAACATTTGTGCTATTAATGTCTGTCTGTTTATCATAGGGTGTGCATGCAATACATGTGTTTATGTAATTAAATTGAATTAGCATTTGATGTATATTATTACCCTATGAATTTCATTCTTACTACTTAATCAGAAACTTGTTATTCCTGCGGCTGCCAGAGAGATCGAATCTTCAGAATCTTCGTCAGCTGTTTACTGACTTCTAAATTTTCATTATCAAATTGTTGATGCATTCTGGTGGGAGAACATAATGCTTCCTATTTCCAGCCATAAAATTATTTTGAATTGTTATATCTCTCCTTTAATATGCTTTAATGTTTCAAACCCTTAATCAGGCTTTGGAAACCATCTACCAATTTAAAGATGAAGTAGATATTTAGCTGTGAAATATTTTGGGAGAATTTGCAAGGGGTGCCCAGTGAAGCAGTTTTTCAGAAGTAACACAGTGATAATTCAGTGATAAATTCATTAGAAATATTGAGCTTAGAGATGTCGCGAACAGTTCGCCCGCGGACTATTCGCAGCGATTTTGGCATGTTCGCGTTCGCAGCGGACGGCGAACACATGCGATTTTCGGTTCGCCCCCTATACTTTATCATTGAGGAAACTTTGACCCTGCACCTCACAGTCAGCAAACACATTCCAGCCAATCAGCAGCATACACTCCCTTCCAGGGCCTTCCATCTGAAGGAGAGCATACATTTTAGAATCATTCTGAAGCTGCATTTGTGTGAGAGGACAGATAGTGTAGCTGCTGGAGATTTAATAGGGAAATAGATAGCCAGGCTGTGTATTTAGCTTCCACTACAGACCTGAAGGAATCATCTGATATCTGCTGCAAGGACAGCAACCCAAAAAGCCCTTTTTAAGGCTAGAACATCATTTTTTTTTTTTTTTTCTGTGTAATCTAATTGCATATGCCTGCCTGCCAGCGTGTGTGTGTGACAGGCTAACACCTAACAGCTTATATTGTGCTTATTTTCACTACTCATACCTGGTGTACCATACATTGAAAACAATCATTTTTTTTCCTGCAATCTAATTTCAGTTGCCTGTCTGTGTCAGGCTCACAACTTATTTTGTGATCAGTGAAATAAAACAACACTTTTTTGACTGTAATATATTGAATAGCAATTGCCCTGCCTACAGGTGTGTGTGTGAAGCCTATTGCATCTACTATGCCAACTTTTGCCAGTGCACAGTGATACGTCATATCTGGTGCAAACGTAGTGTACAGTGACATAAAACAACACTTTTTTGACTGTAATCGATTGAATATCAGTTGCCTGCCTACAGGTGTGTGTGTGAGGCCTACAGCGCCTACTCTGCCAACTTTTGCCAGTGCACAGTGACACTCATATCTGGTGGCACCTTAGATTGCACGCGCAGTTCCCCCAAATTTGAAGTGGGAGGACCGACCAAGCATCTTTTTCCATCTCCCGCTTCCAAAAATCCATGCCATATACACATCCCCTGATAGGTGACGTAACAGGTATTAAACTGATAGGAATAAATAGTACAACTGAACACACCACTCCTATCTGGTGGCACCTTAGATTGCACGCGCAGTGCCCCAAATTTGAAGTGGGAGGACCGACCAAGAATCTTTTTTTATCTCCCGCTTCAAAAAATCCATGCCATATACACGTCCCCTAATAGTGGACAGGGATTAAACTGATAGGAATAGTACTACTTAACAGTACACACCTTATAATAATGCAGACAGAGGCAATGCAGAGAGAGGAGTCTGAAGAAGAGGAGTCAGAGGAGGAAGGTGGCTTTGAGGAGGTGGAAGACCAAACACAGCAGGCGTCCCAGGGGGCTTGTTGTCACCTTTCGGGAACCCTTGGTGGCTGGGTGGAGGAAGAGACCTTCCATGACATCAGTGAGGACAAGGAACAGGACATGGCTAGCTTGGTATCCAACCTTGTGCAAATGGGGAGTTTGTGGTTGTGCAAAGGGACTGTTTGCGGTTGTTTGCGGTGCATTAAACGGGGAGATTGGTCTTTTACTGGGATGCGGGTGTAACCCTTACACTACCTGATCGATACAACATCATACCTGATGTTTTAAAGCATGTTATTCCAAACAATTTAGGAATGTTAGGTGATTTATGCCCTTTATGGCTTAAAACCAGACTCTGCATCAACTATGTAATTTTCCGTGGGAGTTTTGCTATGGATCCCCCTCCGACATGCCACAGTCCAAGTGTTAGTCCCCTTGAAACAACTTTCCCATCACTTTTGTGGCCAGAAAGAGTCCCTGTGGATTTTGAAATTCGCCTGCCCATTGAAGTCTATGGCCGTTCGCCGGGTTCGCCCGTTCGCGAACATTTGATGAACGTTTGCGTCCGCTGTTCGCGAACCGAAAATTTGATGTTCTCGACATCACTAATTGAGCTCCATCCAGTTGAGCTCTTGGGCGATGCGGTAGCCCGTAATTAAGGTTGCAAACTACTTTTCTATTCAATTGGCATCTAAAATCGCACATAGATATTCAATTGCTCAATTTCCCCAAGCTTTCAAATTTTTTCACACCTGTAAATGGCAAATGAGGGAAAAATTCCAACAAGTGCTAGAGAGGACCCGCAAGGGGGTTAAACACCTATTCATAGCACTGTAAATGCAAATAAAAAATCAATACTGCACTGTAAATAACAGGGAAAGCAATGACAGACATTAAAATGAATTGCACAAGTCTCAAGCTTGCAAATCATCAGGAAATACATTTTATATTTATGTTTCGGGCTAAATCGATATCGGGTATCAATTAGTTAATATATATCAACCCACCCACATGGACTAGAACAGTATTGGCATTCATTTTTCATAATTCTGTATTTTTCGAGTTTGCGAGTCTGATCACATATCGGACCCCTGAAACTCATTTATTGACATGTAATCTCCATTTTTACTGCAGTAATAATTACAGTCTCATTTTATATTGGCTTATTTCAAATGGGACGTTACGGGCTTGCTTAATTGATCATGTTCACGCCCTGAACTGCTCCAAACCAGTGTACGGTTTACGGTCTCGGCTTTGGGACAGTAACTTGCGGGCTTGAGCAATTGAATAGTATCGCAATCGGCGATGAACGGGAGCCCGAAACACACCCACAGACATACAGCCATCTGCAATTGAGTTGCAGGCTTCACATTGAATGTGGCTCATTGTCTTGGAATATGACTTGACTCAGTGAATAAAGCTGTCAAGGGGAGGTGGCAGCATTCATTTAGTGCTTACTTGTGGCATAGTAACTTTAAAAATATTTTGGAGATATTTTATAAAGCTCCCACAAATCTTGAATTTAAAATACACACTTTTAAAGAAATACAATGACCAAAATGTATTGATAAAGTGAGAAAAATAATAACATAAGCTTTGATTGCAATTCTGTTGCAGCGAAAACTACCATTTTGTTTCTGCTATTCTACTTCCTGAGATTAGATGAGACTTTGAATGAAGGGGAAACAATGTCTGAACATAGTGAATATTGCAACTAAAACTGCCAATGCCTCCAAGAGGACTCATAGAAAACTCCTTAGTTTACAAAGAATATTGATAGGTGGAAGAATAAGGGATAATGTGAGTAAGTACTATTTTATAGAAAGAGTCATTTATAACATTTTTAACAGTGGTGGCTGGTGACTTTCCAAGTTGGTGGGGCAAAAGGCAGAGACCTTGCCCCTCCCCTTAAATTGACTCCGCCCAAAAGTAGAAAATTCTCACCTTCACAACATGTTACTTATGTAGGCCCTGCCCACTGACACATACTCAACCCACTTACTTTTTTTTTTTTCTGTCACTTTACATACATATTATCTTGATGAGGGTGAGTTGGTGCTGGTCCTGCTAACTATTCTTATGATGGGAAGTGCTTGCATTTTCTTGATGATCTGCAATAATTAAATAGAATACATATAAAACATGTTAGATCAGGATGTATAGGCGTAGCAGCTTATAGAAATAGACAAAAATTATCCCATAGAGAGAGAGAGGGATCGAGAGAGTGGGATGGAGAAAGAGAGGGGGATAGCAAGAAGGATAGATAAGCAAGCAGTAAAGAACAATTCAGCATAGAAGACAGGATTTCCGATACCCTGATGGTGGAAAAAATAGAAAAATAGAAGGCATATGAATCAGGGGATGACAGAGGAGGAGATTGATAGATGAGGTTATTGAAGCAATGAACATGAACTTGAGGAAGCTCAGAGGGTAGTGGCAGACAGATGTGCCTGATGTGCTGTGGTCCATAGGGTCACATAGAGACGGACATGACTGAACAAAACATAAAGTAATGGGCAAAACAATACTATATTTGAATACATTTTTACAACTCTTCACGGGCTAAATGCTCCTACAGGTAGACTGATTGAAGTAAGACGTAAAAAAGCAGACATTAAGTTATTTTACTTGACAATACAAGAACTAAAACTGAAGTAAAAACCACCCAACCTCTTGTACCATACTCCAGACTCCATCATCAGAAACTGGCTACAAGCACTGTGTATCATTTGAATTAAAACTTTTGATTGCAAGCTCCACAAGTACATATATAATGTATATTCTATATGATATAAATATATATATATATATATATATATATATATATATATATTATAGTTTATTTATAGTTTATTTATATACAGTATATATATATATATATATATATATATATATATATATATACACACAGACATGTCATATACATTATATATGGGCTTGTGGACTTACTTACGCACACATATGTACACATACAAAGGGGTGGAGAAGAATATTAAAATATCTAAAACCTGAACCTAGGCAACATTTGTAGAAACACAACAAGCTGCTTTCTAGAAGCCTGGAAGGAGGTCCTTCATAGGGATGCAGATGCCTTCTGTAAATATAACTAAATGCCATGCTAATAATCATCATCATGTGTTGCAACCCCAAAATAGCAGAATATTTTATAGTTTCATAAAATTATATTATTAATGTTCACATAATATAAATATAACTGTCAAGTTATGTAATCACAAATCATACACGGTTTATAGAAATAGCAATACAAAAATCATGATTTATAATTAATTTATGTTTATATCGTTATATATAGTTACATAGTAATTGAGGTTGAAAAAATACTTTAAGCCCATCAAGTTCAAACTTTTTAGATCTCCTCTGATCTGCAATATGCGGATTAGTTGTGTATATGTATTATATATGTTTGTGTGTTTGTGTATACAGAGTTCTCCCCAACAATATTCAGCCACCAGGTGGCGTGATGGATCGAACAGGCTACAAGATGGAGCAGCCAGATGAGCACAAAGCATACCTGCCTAACATCTGCCCCTGAAGACAGGCGGCACACCAAAATGGGTGTGCAGAGCGCCTACCCAAAACATCCTGGGGAGAACTAACTAAATAAATATATATATATATACTCTTGGGAGTTTCATACACACCAGCAGGTATGGAGAAGACCTTGAAAGCTGCGTCTTCCTAGGAGCCAATATCTTTTATTAATATTTCTACTATATGCGTGTTACTATATTTGATGACATAGAATTATTTCTAACATTATTTCAGACTTTTACAAATGTTTACTTTATCTTGCCTGGCTTTCCTTCCCCTTCCCCCTTTTATGGCCTGTATAATTTGCCTAGATCTCTTCCTTCACACATGTCTTGGCATTTCCTTTCTTTTAACTGCACACTCTTCCCTTCTGACCCTTGTTATTCCTTATCTGTTTAATCTTTCCCCAGTTTCTGTCCCTTCTATTCTGTTTAGATTGTAAGTGGCAAGTTTCCAGTCTTCTAGGATGCTTTGGAAAAAAGCATTTTCTGCAAAGATTCTAAGCTCAAAACAGGGGCCTCCATTTTTGGAAGGTAGTTAATGCTGTATTTTTCCTTGTTTTTTACCCCCTGTATTGCACTACGGAATATGTTGGCTCGTTACAAATAAAAGTTAATAAAAAACAAAAACAAATATATATATATATATATATATATATCTAAAAAAAAATATATATATATATATATCACATATTATAATTGTCTAACTGCGATTCGTCGTCACGCTTCAGACGAATCGCAGTTAGACAATTATAAAGTGCTGCACATTGCGCAGAGCGCGGCGCGAGCCGCGCATGCGCAGAGAGCGGCGCAAGCCGCGCTCTGCGCCCGAGCTGCGCTTGCGCAGAGCGCGGAGCGAGCCGCGCAGAGCGCGGCGCGAGCCGCGCTTGCGCGCAGCGCAGCCCGAGAGCAGGATAAAAGAGTGGGGAAGAGGGAGGGGTAGAGGCACAGAGGGAGAGTGGGGAAGAGGGGAGGGAGAGTGGGGAAGAGGGGGGGGAGAGTCACAGAGGGAGAGTGGGGAAGAGGGGGGGGGAGAGTCACAGAGGGAGAGTGGGGAAGAGGGAGAGTTGGGAAGAGGGGGGGAGAGGCACGGCACAGAGGGAGAGTGGGGAAGAGGCACAGAGGGAGAGTGGGGAAGAGACACAGAGGGAGGGGGGAGAGACACAGAGGGATAGGTGGGAAAGAGACACAGGGGAGGTAGAGGGGGGGGAAAAGACACACGGGAGGGAGAACATGGGGAAGATACACATGGGAGGGAAATGGGGGGGGGGGAGAGGGGAACAGACATAGGGGGAAGGGGGAACAGGCACAGAGGGAGAGGGGGGAAGAGGCACAGAGGGAGAGGGGGGAAGAGACACAGGGGGGAGAGATACAGAGGGTGAGGGAGGAAGAGACACAGAGGGAAGGGGGGGAAGAGGTACAGAGAGAGGGGGAAAGAGGCACAGAGGGGGGGGGGGGCAGAGGAAGGGGTGAAGAGACACAGTGGCGAGACACACAGAGAGAGGCGGGGGAAGAGGCACAGAGGGAGAGGGTGGAAGACACAGAGTGGGGAGAGACACAGAGGGTGAGGGGGAAGAGACAGGGAGGAAGAGGCACAGAAAGAGGAGGGGGAAGAGACACAGGGGAGTGAGAGGAGGGGGAAGAGACACAGGGGAGAGAGTGCAGGGGGAAGATACACAAGGGAGGGAAATGGAGACACGAGGAAGGCCGTAACAGACACAGGGCTGAGTGGGAAAGAGACACAGGCCAGGGGGGAACAGACACAGGGGAGGGTTGGGGGAGACACAGGGGAGGGTTGGGGGAGACACAGGGGGGGGAGAGATGCATAGGAGGGAGAAGGGGGAAAGAGACACAGGGGAGGGGTTTAGAGACACGGGAGGGAGAGGGAGGTAAAAACACAGGGGGGCAGGAGATACAAAGGAGGTAGACGAGGTGGAAGGAGACACAAGGGAGGGAGAGGAGGGGGGAAATAAGACACGAGGGAGGAAGTAGACAGAGGGAGAGACTCGCAATGAGCTCCAAAGGGGCTCATTGCAAGGCCTGTGATGAGCGCCAAAGGCGCTCATCACAAGGCCAGTAAAGTAGAGGGGGAGAGACTTACATTGTGTGGCAAACAGCAATGCCAGGCTTCAGTTTTTATTGCCTTCATTTTTGACGGGCAAGTCGCTAGTATATATATATATATATATATATATATATATATATATATATATATATACATACCAAGAGTGTAGGAACTGGGGGGGATGGGTGGACAAATCCCCTCCCCCCCAGATTTCTCTATGTTTGTATGAATGTATATTTAAGCTATTTTAAGTCCTATATATACAATGAGCTGTATTACCCCCAGAATTATTGTGGCTCCTACACCCCTTATATACACACACACTTCACAATATGGTATGCCCTCTCTGACACAGCCTTTTAATGTCTGGGTGCCTCAGCTCAGCATGAAACAATAGCTGCAATATATATTTTCCAACAAATGCCAGCACTTACAGGTCTTTCCTCACATTTTTGACATAACAGTTAACATTCCATCCTTTCCAGAGATCTTTTTCAAGACTAAACAAATTAATAAAGTATCACATACTATAGATACTCGAGTATACTGCTATTT
This sequence comes from Discoglossus pictus, assembly GCA_027410445.1. NCBI lineage: Eukaryota > Metazoa > Chordata > Amphibia > Anura > Alytidae > Discoglossus > Discoglossus pictus. Next base: position 310,059,847 of record CM050166.1, on the reverse strand, counting down.
TTTTTATGTTCCCATTTTAACCAATAATTGGAGGATAGCGATATATATTTGTGAGACAACTGTCCTAAATTCTGGTAATCTGGTTCCCTCCAGTTCTTATTGTTGATTGAAGTTTATAGTCTTCCCAGTGATGCAAGAACAAATGGCTCCTCACTGTCATGTCTTTTTTAGAGTGCATCCTGCTGCTGCAGCAAGTGCTCTGAGTGCTGCATTTACAACAGGCTGCAGGTATTGTTTTGTGAGTCCTGCAGGAGCGGGAACAGGTGTAAATGGGAGTGTAGGTTTCAAGCATACAGTACATATTATATATGTATATGAACCATAATATTATGTTGTATTTACTTGTTATATTGAATATTAAAGCACGTATGCATCATTTGGGGTATGTGCTTTTGGTACAGGATTCAGCACATATTTTTTCTACAATTCCCTAAGTTTTAAACCTCACGTTATATTCACGTCTTGCACTTTTAACTCAGTTAAACCTACCAAATTTGTAATCCAAGCAGTATTTTTGGTTGGTGCTATATTCGAGTATCTACGGTAGTTTAGCAATTATCAGTCACCCTATTTAATCAACAAATTCAATACCTGAACAGCAACTTCCCTTATGGACCCATATGGAATCAAATATTAACCCATTTACGATGTGGGTCCCTATATGTGTATTCTGTTTGGTTAGTATTTTAACCAATCATATTAAGGTGGGAGTAATTCAAATTATCAATTCTGATTAGCTGAAAAGTTTGACACACATTTCACACAGTCGGAATTTGCAAAATAGTATATAGGCTGAAGGATCAGTCAAAAAAACGTTAGTTGCGATCGAGATCCTCAGAGGTGGGGCTCCATTATTTGAAGTTTTTTTATAGAGAGAGGAAACCCATTTCTACAACTAAAGATGGGGACCAAGGAATTCAATCAAGAAAGAAGAGGAACCTGTGCATTAATAATTGTCACTGGAGGATAGGTAATGAATATTTTTCCCCCTACACTTATATTTTTTTTCAATTTAGGTAGTGCTTTTAAAAAAAAAAAAATTCAGTGTTATTGCCTATAAGGTTCCTTATGGACCCCCATGGTGGGTTAGGGTTCATTGGTTTTCATTTCACTCCACTTGATTTCACTAATTCCCAGGATTTCCATGTTTAATCTTTTCATCTCATGACCACGTCCAGTTTAGCTTGGTTCATAGTTCTAATGTTCCAGATTCAAGCAGTGGACTTTCACCTCCAGACACATCCACAGCAGGGCATCCTCTCAACTTTGGGATAACCCCTTCATTAGTAATGTGGTAGGTACCTTCCGACCTTCTGGCTCATTTTCTTGTGCCATATCACAAAGTATCTGTTTGTACATTTCCATAAGAATTTCTTTGCAAAGATTCTAGAGTGGATTCCCAGTTCCTTCTCCAGTGGTGCTATGTGTCTAATCTCTCTGCTATGACCTGCTCATCTTCTGTAACCCTGAATGGTGTGGCTCACAGCTTTATTGGGGTGCACAAGTCCCTTCGCCACAAGGTAGCAATCCAGAAGGCAAAACTGGGTTATTGTTTAAATAATCACAAGATGTTCCAAACTGTCAGATTGCCATAAAGGAAGAATCCAATACTTAGTAAAGAATTATCACAGGAGTAATATAGCTTCATTAATGTAACAATTTACATTATTATAATGATACTTTTTTTCACCACAATAATAGACACCATTGTTTTGAGTACCGGTATATATACAGGTTTGTACCAAGGTGCTGCTTACTGGTCCATACAGATAGCTTAAAACATACCCTCCATGTATTATACTTTTCTTACTTGGCTAGGTAAACATTGGGAAGTAAACATCTTTTTTACATTCAAGTCAACAATGTTGGCTATCCTATTGAGATATCACTGAGTGTAGGTATGGCCAGATATATAACTAGGCAAACAAGGCAGCCATCTAGGGGTGGTTTACTGATATGAATGCCTCATTTGCATAATAATTCATTAATATTTCAGTGTATTTATGTTTTACACATAGACCCTGCCTTCTCTAGCCAGGAGCCATGTACCTGTTATTTTCATGAGAAGGGGAAGTGGTTGTTAAGTGCTAGATTTGCAGTGGGCTGCACTGTTGTAAAACAAAGAGTGCATGGGCAAGTTCACTGTGTCTGCACCACCGTGCCACTCTATGTACACTGACATGAAAGAGGTATCAGTTCCTTATACTACTTCTGCCTATCACTCACTGCCTGCCACATAGCTTCTAGACACCACCCCCCAGCCTCATATCCTGAATGGGCCATTAAGGGCTCACTGTCTAGCTTAAAACACTACATAATCCTGCTCCTGTTATTTATGGACCATCAGAATAGTCAACTAGTAGTGAGGTCCCGAACAGTTCGCCGGAGAACTATTCACAGCGATTTTCGCATGTTCGCGTTCGCATAGAGCATCGAGCACATGCGTTTTTCGGTCCGCCCCCTATTCTTTATCATTGAGGAAACTTTGACCCTGCACCTTACAGTCAGCAGACACATTCCAGCCAATCAGCAGCATACATTCCCTTCCAGGGTCTTCCATCTGAAGGACAGCCTCCATTTTAGAATCATTCTGAAGCTACATTCGTTGAGAGAGGACATATATTCTACCTGCTGCTGATTTAATAGGGAAATAGATAGCCAGGCTGTGTATTTAGCTTTCACTACAGACCTGAAGGACTCATTTGATATCTGCTGCAAGGACAGCAACCAAAAAAACCCTTTTTAAGGCTAGAACATCTTTTATTTTATTATTTTTTTCTGTGTAATCTAATTGCATATGCCTGCCTGCTAGCGTGTGTGTGAGGCCTATTGCATCTACTCTGCCAGCTTTTGCCAGTGCACAGTGACACTCATATCTGGTGCAACCGTAGTGTACAGTGACATGAAACAACCCTTTTTTTACTGTAATCGATTGAATATCAGTTGCCTGCCTACATGCGTGTGTGTGATGCCTATTGCATCTACTCTGCCAACTTTTGCCAGTGCACAGTGACACTCATATCTAGTGCAACCGTAGTGTACAGTGAAATAAAAGAACCCTTTTTTGACTGTAATCGATAGAATATCAGTTGCCTGCCTACATGCGTGTGTGTGATGCTTATTGCATCTACTCTGCCAACTTTTGCCAGTGCACAGTGATACTCATATCTAGTGCAACCGTAGTGTACAGTGACATAAAACAACCCTTTTTTGACTGTAATCGATAGAATATCAGTAGCCTGCCTACAGGCGTGTGTGTGAAGCCTATTGCAACTACTCTGCCAACTTTTGCCAGTGCACAGTGACACTCATATTTGGAGCAACCGTAGTGTACAGTGAAATAAAAGAACCCTTTTTTTTCTGTAATCGATTGAATATCAGTTGCCTGCCTACAGGTGTGTGTGTGAGGCCTATTGCATCTACTCTGCCAACTTTTGCCAGTGCAAAGAGACACTCATATCTAGTGCAACCGTAGTGTACAGTGAAATAAAAGAACCATTTTTTGACTGTAATCGATTGAATATCAGTTGCCTGCCTACATGCGTGTGTGTGAGGCCTATTGCATCTACTCTGCCAACTTTTGCCAGTGCACAGTGACACTCATATTTGGTGCAACCGTAGTGTACAGTGAAATAAAAGAACCCTTTTTTTTCTGTAATCGATTGAATATCAGTTGCCTGCCTACAGGCGTGTGTGTGAGGCCTATTGCATCTACTCTGCCAACTTTTGCCAGTGCAAAGAGACACTCATATCTAGTGCAACCGTAGTGTACAGTGAAATAAAAGAACCATTTTTTGACTGTAATCGATTGAATATCAGTTGCCTGCCTACAGGCGTGTGTATGAGGCCTATTGCATCTACTCTGCCAACTTTTACCAGTGCACAGTGACACTCATATCTGGTGCAACAGTAGTGTACAGTGACATAAAACAACCCTTTTTTGACTGTAATCGATTGAATATCAGTTGCCTGCCTACAGGCGTGTGTGTAAAGCCTATTGCATCTACTCTGCCAACTTTTCCCAGTGCACAATGACACTCATATTAAGTGCAACCGTAGTGTACAGTGACAAAAAACAACCGTTTTTTTACTGTAATCGATTAAATATCAGTTGCCTGCCTACAGGCGTGTGTGTGAGGCCTACAGCGCCTACTCTGCCAAATTTTGCCAGTGCACAGTGACACTCATATCTGGTGGCACCTTAGATTGCACGCGCAGTGCCCCAAATTTGAAGTGGGAGGACCGACCAAGCATCTTTTTCCATATCCAGCTTCCAAAAATCCATGCCATATACACGTCCCCTGATAGGTGACGTAACAAGTATCAAACTGATAGGAATAAATAGTACAACTTAATACACCACTCCTATCTGGTGGCACATTACATTGCACTCGCAGTGCCCCAAATTCGAAGTAGGAGGTCCGACCAAGCATCTTTTTCCATCTCCCTGTTCCAAAAATCAATGCCATATACACGTCCCCTAATAGTGGACGTAACAGGGATTAAACCGATAGGAATAGTACTACTTAAAAGTACACACCTTATAATAACGCAGACAGAGGCAACGCAGAGAGAGGAGTCTGAAGAAGAGGAGTCAGAGGAGGAAGGTGGCTTTGAGGAGGTGGAAGACCAAACACAGCAGGCATCCCAGGGGGCTTATTGTCACCTTTCGGGACCCTTGGTGGCTGGGTGGAGGAAGAGACCTTCAATTACATCAGTGAGGACAAGGAACGGGACATGGCTAGCTTGGTATCCAACCTTGTGCAAATGGGGAGTTTGCGGTTGTGGAAAGGGACTGTTTGCGGTTGTTTGCGGTGCATTAAACGGGGATATTGGTCTGTTGCTGTTAAGCGCGTGTAACCCTTACACTACCTGATCGATACAACATCATACCTGATGTTTTAAAGCATGTTATTCCAAACAATTTAGGAATGTTAGGTGATTTATGCCCTTTATGGCTTAAAACCAGACTCTGCATCAACTATGTAATTTTCCGTGGGAGTTTTGACATGGATCCCCCTCCGGCATGCCACAGTCCAGGTGTTAGTCCCGTTGAAACAACTTTCCCATAACTTTTGTGGCCAGAAAGAGACCCTGTGGGTTTTGAAATTCGCCTGCCCATTGAAGTCTATGGCGGTTCGCTGATGTTCGTCCGTTCGCAAACATTTGATGGAAGTCGTGTCCGCGGTTCGCGAACCGAAAATTTTATTGACATCACTATCAACTAGGATTCAACCTTCTCAAATCAGGTGAGTAAGTGAAAACCAATGATTCTTCTTCTTATATTTAAAAAGAATCATTCTTTATATTGTGAGTTGAATAAGCAAGTCTGAGTTTTTTTTAATATGTTATTGTATTTTGTTTGTGTCTGTATCTATTTGAATATTCACCTTCCCATTAAGTTTAGGTATCCTGGGGGTCCATAGAGTACCCCATTGTTGTGGTTATAGGCCTCATATGGACCTCTATCGAGTTAATGGACCTCACGCTCCAAAGCACAAAAGGGTGTTGAGGTGGAACCCTGGGGAATACTCAGGCTCATAGAGTGTACCAGATCACAGGTGGAGGGGTCACATTAAGCATATATGCATGTGTAGACCTCTATTTCCTAATACAAATCATACCTACACCATCATTCCTTCATAAGCTTACATTAGGTGATCTTGCTTTTTGCATATGTGCACAGTTGTCTGTGAATGGGATTGTTTAGGTATCTAAAAGTAATTAGTCTCGCAGTGCTTGTCTTTTCCAGTAACAGAACCACTACACAACCAGATGAAAGAGAAGACTTCAGTAAATGCCTTGCATTTGAGCCATAATTGTTACTGATAAATGTTACTGATCACTAGACTATAATTCATTAATATTTTTTCATCTTCTTGTGCTTTGAATATAAGAGAACTTTATAGGAATTATTTTTTTGTAATGTAGAGAAACAAATAACCAGCTTTAGATACAGTACCTTCAAAACAATATTAATCGTGTATGAGTGTGCTGGGATGCAATGTATATAAGTGACATTATTTAGCGTTGATATGTTTGTAGTTTACTAAATGGGCTTCTCATGATCAGAGACACTTTTGGCACAACAGGTCCTTTGCCTTTCTCATTTATCTTTTTCTATTTAACATCATATCATATGTATTCCATTTTAATTTAAGGGACCACTGAAGTGTCATATTGATAGTATAACCTTCAAGGCATTTTCTAAAGTTTGAATCAGATTTGTTTTCATTATTATACAATATTCATAGGGCTGTATTCATGAAACATATACTGTAAATTATTTTTGCAATAATTAAATATTATAAATTAAAATGAAACACATTGTTTTTGTTATTTTTGGTTGTCTCTAATTAAAATTCATCAGTAATTTTTGCCAAAACTGTTTACAATTGCAGCTAGGCATTAAATGTATCACTTAGATAAATAGTATGTGTAATTTGGGCTGCATATTTACATTCACATGGTAAATTGTTTACAAATATAGCTGCCATGAGATTTGCTTAATCATAAACAAGTCAAAGCTAATTATTATATGCAAATACTTTGAAAGACAGCCAAATCTTCAAAGGTGGATGATCTCTCCCGTGAGTTGTATGAAGGGGTGAATGACAGATTGGAAATAATGTAAATTAGTAAACTACCCAAAATGACTGCATCGTATTGCTCTTAAACTTTGTCTTTCTGCTACTTTCTCAGGACAGTTTGCCCTTGTAAACTACAAAACATTAGTTAATCCTGCTGAGAGCACTGGCATTTTTAGTTGCCACTTTCCCACTGTGCAGATGTAAACTTCCTCTCCCACTTTAGAAAGTTAAAAGTGATACTATGAGTAGATGACCCATGTTACATTACATAATTGCACACACTAATAACAGGGGAGTTGAGAACCCTGTGAGTGTTATTTGCAATGTAAAGAACTTGATTGGGAAAGGCTGAGTGAAGGGCAGATGTATTTAGTGTTTAGGCTGCCATAGGTTCTAGATTTCTAAAAGCTACATAAAAAACTTGTCATTGAAAACTACATATAAAAGTAAGTACTTTCCCTGTTTCATGTGAACCTAAAATAAGCCTGTAAGATTAAGAATACAAATTGTAAGCTCTGCAGTCAAGTTCCTAACCTACTATAAAGTATATACTAATGCTTATAAACAACATATTTTTGTGACAATCTCAAAAGAGGTGGGACCCGGGAGCATGTACTCTGATGTCATCATCATCAATGTGCATGATTGGGCATCTGTGTATGAGCCAAATCTCAGGAAGATTACATTGCCCGGTGTTCTGGAGGTCATCTCTCCTTAGTGGGAGGGGCACTGACTATCTTTAAGTGTTATTTTGAAATCTTTTATCTCAAGAAACGGTTAACTGATGATAATTACTTTATTATTAGCCCCTCACACTACCAATTTAACCTTACTTTTGTTTCCTGTTTATTGGCCGTTTAATTTGGAGAGAAAAAACAAGAGCAATAACTTTCTGACTGCTGATGTAATTGCTTTTAACATGTGACATTATTTTGGAATTAAGCCAGGATCCGTAAACAATTCTTATCATGGGTCATTAATAGTTCAGGTACATTGTAAAATGAAAGAGAATAATAGCTTCAATAAATTAATTGAACCGAGAAAATGCTTATATTAACCACCAGATCTACATAATATGAACTTTTGATAATTGATGAATATTATGGTTTTTAATTACATAGACAATTTGTTATGAAAATGAATGAAATGTAATTATTTTCCCCACTGAATCTGGAAAAGTGTTTAAAAATATATATTTTTAAGGTTTACACCACATTAAAAGCAGACCCATAAGTCAGGCCAAATTATTAGTACAGTAAGAATGCCATATTCACTCCTTTGTAAAATCTATGAATTATTTTTATGATTTACTTGTAATGTATTAACACATACCTAGACAATGATATTTCTATTTTCCAAAAAGATTTGTGGCTTGAGCCCACAGCAAAGTGAGCTCAAATATAATTAATCTACTATAATTATTTACTCGGTAGATTATCTACGCATTCATAAGTGCTGTGAAGAATCAGGCTGGGGTGGTAATATTCCCTGTGATGATCCAAATGTAGGGGTTATACAAGCCCAGAGCCACCTGCTATAGACTACAGAATATCTACTCACAAGGACCGCTGGGTTCTTTGAACTCTTAGCGCCAGCACCCTGATATCTGGCTTCTGTATCAGTCAGTCTCTTCATCAGGAATCAGCATTTCCAGGAGTCCCAGTAATCTTACTGTGGTAGTGACTAGGACAGGTTACTTGTAGGGTGGAGATAGGTTCAGTATCAAAGTCACCAGGAACATAATCAGAGATACACAATTTCTATATATCTCCAAGTCAACTAATTTTTTTTTTTTTAATGACAGCAGTATTTATAGGGGATAGATACAGAGGGGGTGTACACAGCACAACAATGAGAGGGTGTGGCAGACAAACACAAGAGATAAACTCCACATGCGGTCTAACAGTAGTTTCCTGAGATTAATAGGCTTAAATCTCCCATACAGATTGTGCCGTCTCTAGCACATATCAGCTGGGATTAATTTAATCTGGCAAACAATGGAACAAAGCACTTTTACAAATACAATAGAGGTGTCCATGCAGGAAAATCCAGTGGCTGGAGCCAAACTGTCTGTGTTTTAATGAGTTCAATGGACCAACACCCAGGCTGAGAAAAAGGGGTCCGTGATATTCCCATAAATCAGTAACGACTCCATAGCCTCCTGCAAATACTCATACACATCAACAGGCAGGAATTTGAACATAGCCACCTTCAGAAACAACATACTTGACTGAAGCATGATGAGTAATTTAATTGGCAGGCAACTGCAAAGAACCACAGCACAATGGGCAAAATTATGTTTGAAAAGTTTAAGTCTGATTAAGAGTATAAAAAGTCAGTTTTTAATTAGAAAAAAATTAACTTTTGATGCCGCTGTAGGACCTTGGAGGGACCCATAATACAATGGTGGAAGTTGTATGTGTGAGTGAGGAGCTTTCACATTTCAGAAGAGCTACAGTTATATTGTATGATGAAAGATGTCTACTTTTGAGTGAATAAGAGGTGAGGGGTGTGGTTTCAATTTCAAACATTCTATTATCAAACAAAGGCCAGTTCTTTCTCCCCACCCCTCCCGCCACTGATAACTAAAAGCCCACACAACCATCATACAGCTCTCAGGATGTGATGTAACAAACAGATTCTTAAATCCAGATTTTCCAAAAAAAGTTTCTATTTCCTCGTCTTACACAGCTGCTAATATAGTTAATTTGGTGCATACTTGACAAGCAAGCATCTTTTTTAATTGAACTGCATGGGTCCTTTAATAAAGCTAATCTGACCTTTACAAGTTAGACTGTTGGCTAGTATTCCAATACCTAGTACCTAACAATGCCCCTGTTTTAATTATTTCAAAAGGTATTCACCATGCTTTCTTTTTTTAGATCTGTTTTCTGTGATTTCCTATAAAAATAGACTTTTAAAGCATATAATGATTGTAAAGCAATATACAGTATGTGTGTAGGGAAAAATATAAAACAACGTTGACAGGTTTATTTCCTTTCAGTGTTCATATTATATAAGTATTGTATTATATACAATTAAACATTATTGGTCAGACCATTTATAATTCAAAGAAAATCATTAAAGCTTCACTGAAAGCATTGAGCTATTTGGCATGAATACATAGTTTGATGAATTTAGCAAAATGGTAATATTGACCAATTATTTCCACAGCTGCATGGCTTGTTGATTCAAATAATGTGTCCCATGCTTATGTTGTTGTAATTCACAAATATGCATCACTCACTAAAAGAAATCTTACTAAAAATGTAAATTTTCAAAATAAAAACCATATGAAGCTTTTTAACTGAACAGTGAAATCGATTTTCACAGCATGGATGTGCATATAGAGCATAAAACAAATAAACGGATTTTTAGCACTGAAAGCAAAAACAGTAATGTTATTCTGTAGTGGATTGGATTAAGGAAGTTGAAAATATATGTGGATATCTAACACACAAATCGTTTACCAGGAAAAACAATGAACACCAAATGAAAGAGGCACACAGCCATTCTAATGTAATATTGACCAATGAAGTATTTACGAAATTAATACACTTAGAACATTGTAGTCAGGACCTGCAAAAAAGACCAATTTCAATACTCCAATAAACCTTGTGTGGGGTCAGATGAGGAAAAGTTAATGAAAATTGTCTTGACCCTAGAAATGTTAGTAGAACCGACTCTTGTCACACTGTAATTTACACATATACTCTCATTGCTCATTGCAAGCCTCTCCCCCTGTGTATTTTATAGGCCTCACACATGAAAAGCCTTGGCGCTCATTGCGAGCCTCTCTCCCTGTGTTACTTCCTTGGGTTAAGTGTCACCAGCTTTGATTAAGTGTTACTGCCTTTGATTAAGTGTTATTGGCTTGAGTTAAATGTTACTGCCTTGTATTAACTGTTTAGCATTAAGTCTTAGTGCTTAGGGATAATATTTATGTCTTTCGGCCGCCTTTTCCGTCCTTCGGCTGCGTTAGTTAAAAAAATTTTATCTGCCATTTTTTTTCTTGCTTCGGCTATTTTCGATCGAAAAAAATTCCAAAAATATACCTCAAATTAACTTGCAACCTCACTCACAGGCTCCCTGGCACTCCCCCTGAGCTGTGTGTGAGTGTGTAAGTAACTTTGAGTCATATTTGTGTGTTTTTGCAGTTTGGCGGTTCATCCGTTAAATGCGTATTTTTGCGGGCCGTAGTTCTCATTCGTCGCTAAGTCCCAATTCGTACAGGCCGTAATTTCGCGGGCATCACTAAGTTGTGGTGAGCGGCTTCTGCGCTCTTTTTATCTAAGTCCTGCGTGTTTCGGTATGAGCGGCTGTTGCGCTCATCTCCACCAGCGCAATGAGTTCTTTTAATTCTCAGATATTGCCCCACTGGGATTCCTGAAATCAAAGATTTAGGGTGACTACTAGTAGCGTGTAAAAGACTATTAGTGGATGTTGGTTTCCTGTATGTGCTAGTTGTCAATTTCCCACTTTCTTGTTTACAGATTATCAAATCCAGAAAGGTTATGGATGTGTCATTGACCTCTGAGGTCAGATATAAACCCATATCATTGTTATTCAATTTACTTACACTCAAATTACTATATTTTAAGAGACTTGCTGCAACGATAACCAAATAATAATATAAGTCTCCATTTACTCTGGGAATTATAATATATACCACACTAGTACCATATTAATCTCTAAATTTGAAAAATATAGTCATAAAAAAATAAAACTATATTTAGGGGACTCAATTAACAAAGAATACTCTGTAATAAAACAGTAAGTAAATAAATGAGGTTATTTGAGTTGTGTAAATATGTAGTAATATTTCTATCTTTTATTTAAGAGATAGACATATCTGATAAGGGATAATATAAGCATTGGAATGTTAATTTAAATATAAATGATATCGAATAAGATTATCAGATTAAGGTACTAAGATGGATAGTATTATTATAAAACTTTGTGTACATCAATAATTCCCATATATATATATATATATATATATATATATATATATATATATATATATATTGATGCCTATGATTCCATAATATGAGTGTGGAGAGTGTTAATAACAATATAAGATTTTCTAATCATTCGTTTCAAACACATTGCAAGTCCATAATTATGGTTAAAGGTTGTAAGACAAACTGAGACTCTTTAAAGTTTTTTAAATATAGGAAAACTTTGGTTTTAAATTCAATATCGGTTCCCATGACAACAGAGACTATATATAGGGAAGTCTGAGTGTCATGGCGGTAACCCCTGAGGAAATTGAGAAACGTGCGTCGGGAGAGACGCAGCAACGTGGGGCGCGTGTTAGTGACGTCATCGCGAGGCGTCCTAACTGCGTACTCCACGCTGAAGGAGAGGCATAGAGAGTCAGGGACATAGCGACTTAATCAGAATAAGCTTAAAGAAACAATATTGCACGTGAATCACCTAGCCACTCCAAACAGGAGCCAATACATAAAAGGGGGTCTCATAAGAAATACTATAAGGGATATATTGAAATAAATAAGAGGCCGTTTTAGTACGCCCGCAACATAGCACTTTACTTTATTGGGTAAAAGCCTCAACAGATGGCCTTTTACTAACACTTTACATCAATTTATATTCAACAGTGTATAACACTGACACCTTTTGTAAGCACTATAAGCACCTTATTATAGCACCTTATTATAGCACTTTAGAGACATTATTTAAAGGAGTACTAATGCCCATTATAATAATTTCATCTATATCCCTATACCTTTTCCCACTACCTGTTCTACATTGCAGCGTCCAAGTTTTTAGCTTTTTAGCATATATTTTTTAAAATAATTTATTAAAAGCTAAGTTTTAATTATTGGGTCTCTTCCATTGCTGAGATTCATAGGTGTGCACTACAAAAGGGTCCCTTTTCTTTTTCATTGTTTAATATGTTTTCAATGTTTTGCTTAAAATGGCTGGCAAAGTCTTCAGCTGTGAGACAGGAATGGACTGAACGTGGTGAATGGCGGTAGAGAGAGTTGAAAAAAGGCAAATAAATGTTAATGATGTGAAATAGTATGTGCTGTTTGGCAAGGTTGAGGGCAGAAAAGTAGGAGTGCAACATAAACTTGTAATGAAGGAAATCTGGGAGTGCACCACTGAATGTATCATGTTTGTGTGGTGAGCCATGGTTGAGGATGAGAGCGAGGTCAACTACATGTGATTATGGGGGCAAGTGTGGAAGAAAGAGTCAAGTTGTAGTATGAGGTGGCAATGTCAGGGCAGTTGAGATTGGTGATGGGCTGAGAAGGGGTTATAGCAAAGTGGAGAGCTGTTTTGGGTAATGTACTTTCAGGTTTCTGTGGGTGATAGTTACCGGGGTTGAAGAAGGGTAGTTGAGAGGAAGGTTTGGTGATGTTAAAGGTTAAAGGGATAGTTAACTCACAATAAGTGCTCGTCCTATGTTAAAATGATCTATTGTTTTTTTTTTTTTATTACACTAATAACAATCTGAAAATGTAAAGTATTTGGTCTGTTTGTAAACAGACTCCTGACTTCCCATAATTAACAGCACATGCTGATAGCGAGTGGTAGAAAATGCTGCACACATTGATTTATGGCTTTTCCTTGGGTTCTGGAATGCATTCAACTACTGGTTAACTCCCAAGTCAAGCATTTAGCAGTTTGAAGCAGTATTTTCTCTGCACAGATCTATTTGAGAAGGGTTAAATCATGTTCTATTTCTGCTCTGAGCACAAAGTTCTTGCTGCCAGTCTGCCTGTGGGACTTGCCAGAGCTCAAGTAAACATACACTTCTTTCATGATTTTTTATTTTAAAAAATGCACCTATTTAAAAAATTCAAAGAGTATTTCAATATGTTTTCATGAGTATGTTACAGTGATGTGTTCCAACTGTCCCTTGAAGCGGTGGTGGTCAGATAGAGGGATTGGATAGGTTGGTGGTGGTTCTGAAATTGGTGAAAATAAGGTCAAGGTAATGTCCAGCATGGTTAGTTGAGGAGTCTGTAAATTGTGAGAGGCCGAGGGAAGAGGTGAGTGAGAGTAGTTTAGTGGCTGCTGGGGAGGTGGGAGTGTCAATGGCAATTTTAAAGTCACCAAATAACAAGTGAAGGAATGTTGGAGGAGAGAAAGTGAGGGAAACAGGCACAAGAATGATCCAGGAATGTATGTACTTTATTTTTTTCAGTCATGCTCATAAGCTTTGGGCGTGTTTTTCTGTATAAAATCTTGAAAATAGTTCCTAATTGTATTTCCCCTATACAGCTCATGACGACTGTGTGCAGGGTGTGCAGTTTCTCATGCAAAGCAATCAAGGGCAACATACTGCAACATGGTACTTGGCGAGGTCACTAATTGGCTAAACACTATAAATAGGTAAAAATGTTATTATTTTAGGCAGAAAAAAACAGAGCTTATAAACATCTCCAAATAAAATCAAGTACACAAGAGTAAAGAGATACATAGGTACTGTATATTTTATTCCTAGTGAAAAGCAGAATCCTTCCATGTTGCTTTAAGGCATAATTCTGATAGATCACTATGAATTTTGATTTTGAGTGCTGAATTTGAAATTTTGGTTTAATTGCACATATTTTTATCTTTAATACTGATTACACGGAGGCCAAAACTGATATAAATGTATTAATTAACATTATTTATTCAGTATGCCAAATAACAAAATTAAATAATTGTCTAAAGAACATTTCAATTATTAATACAAATAATAATGTAAAACTTCCATATAACAAACTCTGGGAGGGATTTATAAAGCAAGTGGCTGAGATTAAGTGAGAAGGGCAGAAGCACTGACCAACCAACATATTTCCCAGTTATATTCATCTTAGTTTATTTTACCTCCAGACCCACACACCACTACTCTTCTGCTTTCGCTATCATATAACATGCCCTCCCAACTATGATTTGTGTTACTTTATAGTGCAGGTTTAGCATTATCAACTCCATTTTTCATATCTGATACACCCACAGACATTCTATTATCGGCCGTAAATCGGCCGTAAGGCTGCGATTCCTTGCGGGGGTTCTGTTAACTCGCAATTCAATTATACGGCCCCGCAAGGATCTCCTCTTACGGCCGGCCGCATATCTTTGAACCGGCCGTAAGCTCAGAAATCTACAAAGTCAAAAATAAATTCAAGCCTTCACTGTACAGCTCTGTAAATGCTAGGGATCATATTGGGGTACATGAGGATTAAAAGTAATCCACTCTCAAGCTTGCACATCAGCCCAAACCCGAGTTTAAATTAACTGTTTATTTTTCGGCTGCGGCGTGGGCGTATCTGAGGTGCTCCAAGCTCTATGGACTTTTTACATGGATATTTGATATATATTAAAAAATATATATTTTACGGATTTGAGTATAGGGGAATGTTGTGCTATTTTTTCTAACACCTAAAATCACTTTATAGTCTTCTCAAAGTGCAGGATGGCTTTATTTGAGCTATTTTATGTGCTTAATTGGTGCTAGCGGGACCTCTTTCCTGCAAGTAAGCTGCGGCTCGGTTTTAGCCTTGCAGAGAGGGTTCCTGGAGCAATTGAATTGCAAATAGGATTTTCTTTCGGCCGTTTTAGATCAAAGGATTTCCTCGGGCGCGAGCGGCCGCAAGAGATAGCAAGGCACCGGCCGCAAGCCTGCCGGAATCCCCAGCCGGAGGGGAAAAGAATAGCAGAATAGCTTGCGGGCGGTCCTTGCGGCCCCGCATTGGCTGCGGCCGCTAATAGAATGAGGCCCTTAATCACTAATTAGCACTATACTCAGTCATATGTATTATTGTTAGCTTAAGGGCAGGGTCGTCAACTCCTATTGTATCAGTCTGTCAATTTACATATGGCCAAACCCATGTTTTGAGTGTACCCCAGCACTATTAAATTTGTTGTCTTTATTTTATTTGCTTAGTTCTTTGCTATTTTTAAAGGACAGACATTTACAACTACAAATTTGTTCTCATCATAAGGGAAAATAATTGAAAAATCAATCAGTGATAGACCATGACTGACAAAGTAAATATCAAAGTCATATACAGTGGTACCACAGTACTCACTGATAAAGTTTGCTTGGAACTGGATGCTTGCTTGGAACTCAGTATGCTAGTGCAACCCCACATCCTGTCTCTCAGGAGATGATGTGGCGTAGTGTAGTTAGTGCCTACAAGAGCCGAAGAGCAGTCTGTACCTGCAAGAGTCCAAGAGCTATCTGTGTCCATAAGAATCACAGTGCTGCCTATGCATATAAGTTCCAAGAAATAACCTGTCTCCACCCTCTCCTCCTCTAAATCTCCACCATCCCATTGGACTCAAGTCTTCTCAGTACAGTTAAAGTGACACTGAAAAACTAAATAGCAACCCACAAATAGTGATCGCCGGGTATGAAGCGAACAGAAGACACCTGTTAATCTAATAGAACAGGTACCGTAATACTATATATACCACAATCTAATATCTACTACAGAAGATCTATATGGTGTCCTATATATACATTATCAAGATTTCCACTTACACTGTACATGCATAAAACTACATACAGTTAAATCAGATGGTGGAAGGACTACTGTCTATATACAAGTCTTATATAGTCTGCAATAAGTCCATAAAAGCCTGGAATGTGTGGCTTCTTCACAGGACACCATTCCCACCGTGTCCTAATGGCTAATACAAATGAGAAGAAGGATGGGGGGAAAACATTACACCACCTCCTAGTGCAATATGAACACTTTATAAACACGTAGGCAAACAAATGTATAGTATGTTACTTACATTTGATAACCTCAAAATTATGAAGTCTCTGCTATGACCTGCCTACCGCTTGAAGTACACAAGCCCCTTCACCACAACAAGGTAGTGACCCAGAAGGGAATATATATAGATAATGTAAATAGTTTAACTCTTATGCTTACTTTTTAAAGCAGTGTGTGTTGGTGTAGGATAAGTCTGGTTCAAAACCAATTCCTTCCACTTGTTTTTTTTTTTTTTTTTTTAATCCAACTTCTCAGCTTATTGTGGCTGATTGCAGGTTATAATGAACGGGGTGTTTTATGGGTGTGTTAGGGATGTGTAACTTACATCCACCATGAAAATGTAACTACACCATATTTACTAATCCTTCATTATGCTACGCAGAAGGTGACTGCAGTTATGAAATTAAAAAATGGTTGCTTTTGTGTAGGAAAGCTATTGAGTTGAACTGCAAAAAGATTACTTCAATCCATTGAACTGCAAAAAGATTACTTCAATCCATTCTACAGAAAACCATGTCAAACTGTTCGCTGGTAGATTTGATCATGAGGCTAAAGCACAAATATTTTGGCCATAACATGTGAAGAAAGGATTGCTTAGAGAAGAAGTCGGAGATGGATAGATAAGGTGATTGAAGCAATGAACATGAGTTTGAGGGAGCTCAGAGGGACAGTGGCTGACAGATGTGCCTTGCATGCTGCTGTCCGTAGGGTCACAGAGAGTTGGACCCAACTGAACAACTGCTATCTGCAATGCTGCAATGCTGAGATTTATCATTGCATGTTCCAATCCCACATTAGCACTATATATTAGATTTATTTAAATAAAATAATATTACCAATATTCATTCATTAACGTACAACATATGCTGCTAGATGTAAAATATAGCAGTTTAAATATAGCAGTGTATATTGTATATTAATAGGTGAATATTAGTTTTATTTTTTTATTTAAATAGAAAATGTACAGTACTACTATACAGGCATGGAAAACCATGAATTTCAGTCTTTACTAGGAGTTTTTTTTACAGAGTTTAGGATATAATAAAAAAAATATTAATATATTCAATGCACTATTTTGCTTACCTTGAGCTCAAAATGTCTCAAAATGTTTTGTGGAAAAAAAATATATTTTATACTAGGTGCCACTTTATTAATAAAGCATAACATAAGTTACAAATATGTAGAAGTTGACCTTTAAATGATTCAAAGTGATAATCCTGTTTATTGTATTTTTAACATTCATATTACTGTCATTGCAAAAAAGATGAAATATGCTAACCAATTTATCTGACAATCATTTTCAGTTTCTAGAATTAATCATCTGAGCTTCTTTTCTATAAGAAATGGCATAATACAAAAAAACTAAATTAATTGCTATGCCAAGGTAATACAGATAGAAAATTGTTGATAGACAAATTATTTGAAATGGTTATTTTGTCTATTATGTTTGCATCTGTGAACATGTTGATTAAACTTTTCAGAGCAAAGGCATGTTTTTGTTTTTTTCTTTGTGTAGAACATACAATATTCAGTATCAATATCAGTAGAACTAGGCAAGGTTGTCCTCTTTCCATTTTTGCTCAATGTGACTGAACCCTAATGGCAAAAATCTGAGAACCAAAAGAAGAATTCCTCCACAGAAAAATGCAGTGATTTCCCTTTTGAATCTACAACTACAATAATTTAGAAAAGAGGCGATGAAATGCCATGGAATGTTTTATACTAATCGTTACTATAGTAAATTAATTAGGTAGAATGAGTCTACTTAACTGATATGGCTATATATATATATATATATATATATATATATATATATATATATATATATATATATATACAGTATATATATATATATATATATATATATACAGTATATATATATATATATATATATATATATATAGTGTAACAAAGCCGTACCTATACTCCATCTTATATGATAGGTGTGTGAGCCTGAGTCTGGATAGAGGTATTTGCCTAATCCAGTACTGGAGGTGTTAAAAGCTCTATTACATCACAATTGAGCTGTAGCTGTGAAAAGGCCTGGACAGTCTGTTGAAGTGTTAGTTGCAGCCCAGAGCCCCCAGAGGGAGTGTTGCAGCTGGGCCAGAGAGAGAGAGAGAGAGTTGCAGCTCAAAGGGAGTGTTGAAAACCAAAGCCCAGAGAGAGTGTTGCAGCATAGAAGCTGATAGCCATCTGCTGATGAAGATAAAGTGAGACTTGGAACATACAGGCCAGTGACTTAAAGTATTGTATTGATTATGCTGTTTTTGCTCCATTCACTCTATTGTAAAGCAAATGTTGGTACTTTACAAATTAACAGTAATGATAATAATAATCACATAAAACAATTAACAAACTATGGCCTACATTCTATTAGTCCAGTTTCATCTGAGAAATTCCTTACTCTGAACTCCAGAAGTTTTTTTTCTATAACTCCAGGCTGTATGACATCAGTCCCAGTAAACAGGGTTTTTCATTCTTAGGATAGCTAGGGCTGGGTTTAGAAGGGCTGGGTTTAGTGGAATATTGGAAGTCCCTGGCAAATCTCTTTGTTTTTTGCAAAATTGCCAGTGTTTTACGAGCATTCTCTATTGTCTTATACCTGTATATGTCAATGTTACAATTCCACTTGTAGCAGCTTTCACATTACTCAGATAAGCAATGGCTGTGGTATTGAGTGTGGTTGTGCTTTTATAGGCCATGCATTACACCACCTGCTTATTTCCATGTTAAATGATTTCTATTAACCTCTCATGTAATGGAGTCTGGGTTACCATTGCAGTTTATATGTGTGATGATGAAATGTATTTTTAACAATAGATGTTGTATGCAGACTTCACACATCATACTAGCCTTATTGTATGTTTTAGAATTAAACATTTCTAGCTATTAAAATATTTTCTATGTTATCCAATGCTTTACTTTATTCCTTTCATAAACCAGATTTCTGCCAGTAATAGCTCTTTAAATAGCATTCCAGGTTTCTCAGATGCATTTTTTCCGATGTTGTTTGTTTGAAGGTACCTGAAGTTGTTTTGCAGATTCTGAGCACTCAGAAAAACTTCCAAGTAAGCCTCTGAGTTTTCAGATCGCACGGCCAGAGCCATGTGATAGAAATCTTCAGAATATCATTGGGACAGGTACTTGGGGTTTTTGATATTAGATACATTAGATACAACAGAAAGCATTTCTCAGAGGTTAGATTTAGGTGTATAAAGTGATATTCTGGAAGTGATTTAAGAGTGAGTGTTGTTTTCTTCTGGGAGCCATGGAATAGAGGCCTAGAGTCTTTCAGCCAGTGCAACAGTGGTTACCTTAAGAAGGGTAGATTAGAATATATTAATTTATATTTTATGTTAATTCAGAAGAAAGCGTGGAATTAACAACACTAATGAAACAAAGGTTTCAGCTCTCTCTAACAGTACAACAAATGCAATTTTAAATACCAAAATTATGGTAAAAGTACAATGCACTTCTGGGCTTGAAATTTTAGTCAGATGCAGTAAATACAGTTATTTTCTAGTGAGAAAGCAAAATATCAGCAACTTTTTATTTATAAGAATAAGAAATATATAGATAAACCTTGTAAACTTAGCTCAGATTTTTGCTTACAGGAGCAACGGAATGGAGGCAAATATCACTAAAGAGCATTCTGGCCAATAATTAGCATTCAATACCACCCAGTAGAAAGGTTTAGAAATTCTCAGGAATTATATTGTTTATGAAAACAAGTCTAGCATGCTGTATATTAAATGTTAACAAATCAATAGTCTAAACCATGACTGATTCACTTAAATGACAAGTGTTTTGGTAAATTGGTGAATTCCCTTTAAAAGTCGACTTGGTAAAAGAGCTACAAGTTAGAAACACATCAGGTCATTTCTGTGCTTAAAATGTTTTCCTTGTAGTTTTTTTGTGAATGCTGCATGTAAATAACTATTAGATTTATTGCTTAATTAATTAAATGTTTACTGCAATGAATGGCCCCAAAGAGCTTTTTAATGGCTTAATCATCCATATTTTAATCCTCATTATTTAAAGGGTACTTTAATTTTATTTGTTGCAAGTTTACATGTTTATATATTTACATTCCTCTAAACAGTGCTTGGCATCCAGGTTTATTGATTATTATTTTGAGGCACTGCAGGCAGAGCTGCAGTTTCATTTAATATGGTTAACCTGAATTAAGCCCTTAAGACTCAGAAAACTATTGACTGAAGGAACAAAACTGAAAGGAGCAGACACCTGAGTCACTTATAGTTTTTATTGACCTCACTGTTTCTTGCTTTCCATGATTGTCAATTTCATTAGTTCTAAAACCTTACTAAAGCAGATTAACAAACAGTAAATCATATAAGAAGCCTCAATTTACTGAGTAAACAGGATTTCGTTTTAGAAAGCTGATTGCAATCTGATACTAGTCAAGACTCTTAATTTGAAATGTGCACCTACATAGTGTTTCTATTACTTTTGATATCTAGCCCAGATAGTAAAAGCTTAGATTGTAACTAGAAAAAAAAAAATATTATTGAAGGAGGTTTTATCAGTATTTTAATTTTCAAGTCAGGCACTGAAAAAAACAAAAAAAACATTTAAAGGGACAAGAGCCAAAATTCATTAAATGACCACTGTAGATTGGGAAAATATTAACAAATTCTAAGTATTAGCAGCTCAATATTCGCAGCTGCCATCAATGAGGGTAAAGGCATTTTTAGAGAAAACTATATATAGGTCCACAACACAGGCTGAGATCCCGGATGCTCCATGCTGATGATAGCCAGTAAGCTTGAAACAGCTGTACATGGATAGGATACTCAGCCTGTGTTTAATCCAACCTTGGCTTTGCATTAAAGCTGTGTAATACAGCATGCATAAGCTTAAAGGAAGCCATGTTTGATAATGGCTAAGGATTGAAGAGCGAGGCATTTGTGGACAGATTTGCATGTCCCAGCTCATCTTCCCAGAATGCAGTGTAATAACTGTTTTTCTTAGAATTCTGCTATGGAAGCTGCTTTCTAAACTTGTTTTAGACATTCAGATGTGAACACAGATGTACTATTTATTTAATATATATATATATATATATATATATATATATATAAATATATATATATATATATATATATATATATATATATATATATATATATAGTAAATAAATAGATCATTTGTGTTTCCATTTGAATGTTTATTATCAGCCAAAAAAGTGATTTCTTGCTCAGAATTAGTATTGCACTGTATTCCAGGAACCTGGGCATGGACATGCAAATGTGCCCACAAATGCTTCACCATGTAATCCAATACCATTTTTTACATGACTCCCTTTCAGCATATGCATGTTGTATTACACAGCTTTACGGAAAGGCCAGGATGGATTATACCCAAGCAAGGAAACCTAACCACAGACAGCAGTTTTGAGCTTAAATGGCTCTCATCAGGATGTATATATATATATATATATATATATATATACCAGGCGTAAATCAAGCTGCTAGGCTCCCTGTAGCATGAGAGAGAGAGAGTTATCTTATTGGACTTCATCAGTGAATGCTGTTAATAGGCTGTCATAGGCCCCAATCTACTATGCATCTTCACAGCATCTTCACAGGAAATACTAATGAATCTAGCCTGTTATGTGACTAAGTTTCACAGCTTCCTCTCTCATCTTTAGTGAACAGTTTTTAAGCATTTTATTTTGATGGATAATATCTGCATTTCAAATAATAATATATTTGTATTTATTTATTTTCATTTGAATGACTGTTACCATTAAAAAAAAAAGCTTTTCATAAGCTAAGGTTTTTTGTAGACACTATGCTCTGTCCAAGGTTTTGATATCAGTGATTTTTTTTTTCTTTTATAATGCAAATTTAAATGCATTTGACTTTTTGTCCTTTTTATCTCTGGTCTGCCATTCACAAAGGAAACTAACACTTAAGCTTTTTAATTACTTTTTTCTAATTAAAAGCCAACAAATGTAAATGTGACATATCAACGATATTACTTAGAACCCTGCCATTATATTTTGCAAATGCACATGTATAATTCGACTTGACAAGCAATACAGATAGCTTTATCTACACTCTCTCCAATCTATTCAGAAGTTGTGTTTCATTATATGATGCAACTTTACTGGATTATTTATATTGTGAAGATGAACCCTGGAATAATTGTTCTATCTTCACTTGCCAGACCTACCTGCCACTGAACACACAATATAA
The DNA here is from genome assembly GCA_027410445.1 of Discoglossus pictus. Classification (NCBI taxonomy): domain Eukaryota; kingdom Metazoa; phylum Chordata; class Amphibia; order Anura; family Alytidae; genus Discoglossus; species Discoglossus pictus. The sequence goes on along the minus strand of CM050166.1, from coordinate 310,037,290 downwards.
AAGGCTATAAATGATCAGTGGACCACTACAGTTTGTGAAAAACATCACATGCTTCTGTAGTAGGTGAGAAATGAACAACAATTAGCATCCATGCAAATCAAGAGCGTACAAGTATTTTTGAAGAAAATATTCAAAGGGGTCCATCTTGGACTGCAAGTCTGTCTGTAACTTATTCATCTGTGGCTGTAATTAGGCATGCTTACATATAGAACTTTCTTCTATTGCTCGCGGGTGTCTGATCATTTTAGGAAGCAAGACAAAATGTCTGCTGCCATTAAAGCAAAATTTAAATGAATAATTAAAAATTAAAAGTTGTATATTTATTTTTTAAACTTTGCTAAATTTTTGCACATTATCAACTAGAACCAAACTATCAAATAGACTAAACTATGAATAGGACACTTCAATGGTTCACAAGAGTATTTTTATGAAAAAAATAATCCTATTTTGATTCTTGACTCTCTTTTTTTTATATATAGAATCTGAAACTTTTCACTAGTATGTTTGAATTGCCTTACATGTATAGTCCCTGACACCTTTACAAAGATAGTGAAACCATTCCCAATTCAACAACTTACTTGCAACAAAGTTGTGGGAAAAGCAGTAGGATGATATTAGGTTTATATGGGATGAAGAACTGGCAGACCTCACCAAGACAGTTTTATTTGAATATTTCCAGAATGATATTAGTAAACTAGAAACAATTCAAAGGATGGACCCTGAAATGGTGCTTGGTCTAAAACGTATATGAAGAAACTTCCTGACTTTTTGTGTAAAGATTAGAGCAGAGAATTAATTTAAAGAATTAATAAACTTCATGGTAAATTCAACTTTCAAAAATATTAATTCTAGAGTAAGATTTATAAAAACATAACACATATGTAGTTGTGTTGTGACAAAATAGTAAAGGAAGTCAAGAATTCTTGCATTTGTAATGATTTCCTTATTCTAATTCCACATTTTATAACTAATGAGACTTCTTAGCTATATTAGATACTAAAGCAGTACTAGTATTCAACCAGGTAAACTAATTATTTTACCTTTATCATTTTATATTTGTAAATGAAGAATAGCAGGGATACTGGCTTTATTGGCTCTATTGAAGTTATCAAATACACTACATTTGCTTGTTTTCTGTGATAAATTCATCTAAATGTATAAAAAAAATTGCTCAAAGACTACACTTTTAATATGGCTACTGGTTTTCTATTTTATTGCTGCATTACATCGAATTTATTAAATGTTTAAACTAGCGTGAAAGTTTGAGTGTTTAAAAATAACCTTGGAGCGTTCTGCTGTCAGATGCTTTATGTAATGATATAGCTGGCCTTTCCATCAAAAACGCATTGTCTAACATCAAAGATGATAAACACAGGAACCAGGATTATTTATAGGCTTTTACCACTCTGTTAACATTACAAAGAACAAGTTTTTCAGAATGCAAATAATTTTAGCATATCCTATAATATAAGAATTTACAACTTATGTTGATTTATAGAAGGATAATAGTACTTAATGGGGCCTATAATGAACTAAAATTGTTGTATGAATGCTTGAATTTTTTCCCGATGTATTAATGCAGTTTCACGTGATTCATACATGGAACTTGAAAGTGTGAGTGCTTTGCCTAGGCGTTTAAGATTAATACAGATAGAACATATTGCTGCTCTACTGCATTAACATAACCAAATATCTTAAGGACAGCACATATAATGCTTTTTGTTTGTGGAACTGCCAAATATATAGTAACACACAGTTGTGTGATGCACTAACAGTGTTGTTTATATCATCATAAAAAGTGAAAGTTAAAACAAGGAAAATACTGTAGATTACTGTTAGAACAGAGCAAGAAACAAAATTGCTAATGAAAAGGTATAATATCCTCCTGAAAAGAATATGCATGTGTCATTAATCTTCAATTTATCAGGCATTTAGAAGAACAGATATTAATAATTATATATTTGAACAAACTTGTAAAGTACAAAGACAATAACACATTTATACTAAATAGCTAAAGTAGTGTATATAGACATTGTACCTCCTCTCCAGCAATTGCTACTTTCTATGGGCCATATTCAATTGAGCTTTCGGGGGAAATGGTAGCCCGTAAGTGAGGTTCCAAGTAAATTTGCTATTCAATTGGCGCCTTTGTGCAAGCTCCAAACGGCTTCCGAGTTATGGGCTTGAAAAAATGGCGATGGTTAAACTTGTAACTTACAGCCTCCAGAAACCTTTGATCTTTTACTTTTGCAAGGCTAAGATCGCAAATCGCTATTCAATTGCTCAATTTCCTCAAGCCCGCAAATGTTTTCACACCCGTAAATGACAAATAAAGAAGAAAATCTATTTGTTTATTTTAAACATCTATTTGTAGCACTGTAAATGCTAATTAAAAATCAATACTGCCCTGTAAATAACGGGGAAAGCGATGATAGACATTAGAATTAATTGAACAACAGTCTCAAGCTCACAAATCGACAGGAAATTAAATGTATTTTTATGTGTCATTTCTGGGTTAAATCGATCTCAGGTATTAATGAGTTAATACATATCATGCCACCCACATGGACTAGAACAGTATTGCCATTAATTCTCACAATTCTTTATTTTGAGGGTTTGCAAGTTTGATCGCGTATCGAACCCCCAAACCTAATTGATTGACATGTAACCTCCATGTTTTACTGCTGTAATAATGACAGTCTAATTTTCTATTGGCTGATTCAAAATGGGAGGTTACAGGCTTGCTGAACTGCTACGAACCAGGGCATGGTTTACGGAGTAGGCTTTAGGACAGTAACTTGAGGCCTGGAGCAATTGAATAGCATCACAATCAGAGACGAACGAGAGCCCGCAACACACCTGCAGAAATTCATCTGTCTATGTTTCTTAAGACAGCTGTACACAGGCAGAGAGTGCAGCTGATGCAATGCTTTTTAAATGTCTCACTCCTCAGCTAGCTAGCTGAATGAACATAAATGTAAAACAGAGAGATGGTGGAATGATTTTTAAAGGATATAATGGTTCTCATTTGCCAGTTATCCACCTGCCAAACATGTTGTGAAGTTACAAATTCATAAATACTATAATAATATAGCATTCCCAATTAACTCCTAGTTAAATTATTTAAATTGAAAATAAGCTGTATATTGAGTGAAACTTGGAGTAAAACATATCTGCATAAATGGATGTTATTAAATATTTTTTTTATCTCATCTAATAAGTAAATCAAGAATAGCAAAAGACTCTTACAGCTAGTCATAAAACAAGCCAGAAGTTCCATAATCTATTGGGTGAAAACTAGGAAGCAAAGATCTATCCTATTATGTGCACACACAGCACGGGAAGCCTCCTGGTGCCGGGCGGGCTTGCGTCCCGCATCTCAATGTACTCCCTAAGCCCCTAACCCCTAACCCTAACCTCCAACAACCCCTTGGTGGCCTAAACCCTAACCCCCTAACCCTAACCCCCTACACCCCTTGCCGACACTAACCCCTATCCCCTACACCCCTTACTGGCCCTAACCCTAACCTCCTAACCCTCTTATCCTAACCCTAACCCCCTAAAAGTACCTTCCTAACTCTAACCCTAAGCCCCTAACCCTAACCCCCTACACCACTTACTGGCCATATCCCTAACTCCCTAACCCCCTAACCCTCTAACCTGAAAACACCTAATCATTTACTGAGCACTTACAGACAGCTACATCGGGACATCCACGGCACGCTTCCCAACACTGAAGCATGCCTGCACATAACAGGATAGGTCCAGAAGCAATATGTACAATTTTGTGACTATAGTGTGTCACTCATTTATGCAGTTCCTAACTAATCGTGTTGGCAGTGTATTTTTCGCTGCTTAATATATCATGAAAGCTTTGACTCAATTTCCTGCTGTGTACGAGCTTACGCACCATAACACCTCACAACAGACTATAAAAAGATATCATAAGATATACTTCCTAAAGTACTTACTGTATCTTTCATATAACATCATTCATAAAGGCTGCACACAAATTTTACATCAGCAAAATGTATATATTTTTATTATACTATTAAAAATAGATACATGTTTACCTTTGGAAATATTTAGAAAACTGCATCATTAAATAACATACTGGGGTATATTTGTCAAATGGGGTTAAAGGTGGGGTTAAGTGGAGATAAGTGGGTCTAAACGACTAAAGTGTTAAAGGATTACTATAGATTAGGTCAAACCACATTTGTGAGAATGCAACAAACTAACAACATTGAGTGCTGTGGAAACCATGAGTATACTCTGCTAGTGCATGGAAGCTGCCATGACAGTCAAAGTATGATGGTATGGTTACATAGCAGGACAAACAGGGCTTGTAATTGTACTTACAAGTTGCCTGTTACTGAGCATGTACATGGGAGGGGTATGATTTCAAATTCTAAAAGCACATCTGATTAAACTAAATCAGCAAATTCTTCTCATACCACCTTCCTCTCTGCTTCTATACAAAAAAATATCAGAACACCCCCATAAGCTTCAAGCTGGCAGGGAATGTGGGAGACACAAAAGTGGAATATTACAGGTGCAAACTTTCTATGGAGTATATTCATCATCCAGGCATAAATGTTAACTCTGCATCGAAAATATAAGAAGTGAGGATATTAACCGTACTTTTAACCCACATTATCTCTGCACTTTTATGGCTATAGCAAAGAAAACAACTTAAATATCACAGATTAGTTAATCTAGTAAAATGGTTAGCACAATGTGTAATACAAAACTACAATTATGACAGTCGGAGCAGGGAAATGTTGCTATTGATTGGCACTGGTTCTAAATTACCAAACATATTGTTAAGTTTTACAAAAACATTAATAACTAGAAATTATAGAAATAATACTTTACTACCATGACATGATAGGGAGAGTTTATATTTTAAACACATTTTATTCTAGCTGTTTACATTATTATAAGTGGAGCTGACATTCTGTCAGTTCATATTACATAGACAACTAGAAAAAAAAATTTGATTGCAAACTTTACTATAGAAAAGACAAAATGAAGGGAAGAAACAAATAATAAAATGAAAGAAAAGTACAATATTCTATTCTCTATAATAACATGCTCACAAATCAAAAGAAAGAAAACAGCTCACTGTCAGATGAATGATGTTATCTGAAGATACAAACGTACAACACCTTATTTACACTTCCAAATATGAGAAGCTTCAGAGTGTGAGGACAGACTGGTCATGGTTCAGTTGTTTCAATTTCAAGTTATATATAAAGCACAGTTTCCATTTTAACACAGCAACTATCAGAAGCACAACAATTGTGTTTTTTGTTAGATTTTGATGGTGTGACTATCATTTCAAAAGGACAGCTTCCAAAATAAACTTACATTTATTTTATATCAAAGGTCACTTTTAGAGAACATTAACTTTCTATGAAAAATATATGCAACTCATTTTGCTAGTTACTTAAGTTTGTTTTTTGTCACAGACAAACAGAATATTGAGGTGATTGGATCGAAAAATTGAGTTAGCTCAAGAGCCAATGAAACTAAAGCTGAGCTCTAACTTGCAACCATTAATTTATCTGTGGTGTTCACCAGTTCATATCTTCTTATATTCAGTCCGTGTAGCAATAAAAAGCAACAAAAGGCAAGTGCTAAAACTTTTACAGCTATATTTGATTTTAGCACTAGAAATGAGCTCTCATATTAGCAACTTATGATTAGGTGACACATTTCCCTTAATTCAGTAATGAAAGTCAAATTACAGAGAGTAAGTTTTAACTGATCTGAACTAGAAAAACAAAAAAGCACACCTACTATATTTAATGTTTTTTTATGTATTGGTAGCAACTCCTTTTAAGGACCTCTGTGGCATTGGATTCATTATAGGAGCGATAGCCTCATTTGTTATGAGGTTAATGTTAGATTCCATGGAGGTCCTTGCAGGACATCCATGGCTTGGGGTTAACTTTTGGTGTTGACTTTAGGTGCCATGGAGGTTATTTATAGATGCCATGAGGGTCCTTTAAGGAAGCATCTAGTGGTTGAAAATCATCTTTAAAAAAAATATTTCTAAACTGTTTTGAAAGAGATAAGATTAAGGATAGTTCATATGTTGTGTGTGTGGGGCTACTAAGAAGAAGCTATAAAACTGTAAATAAGATTGTGGAGGCATTTCTGACAAAGAAAAGATGAGCTCGGTTATATCCAGAGATGAGAACAGAGACATAAGGAGGAGTTGAGGAGGGAATAGCCTTGAAGTAGGAAGGGAGAGTTTGATAGTACACAGGGCATATTCTATTTCCCAGATCATAATGTTACACACAATTAAAATCACTCCTTATATTGGCACACATTCTATTAGCTACTCACAGTCCAATTATGAGTTACCCATCCACAATTACTACCAGCCAAAGACGCAACTTAGCGGTTACATCACCATTGGTTTTATCACACCTCGAATATTATGAACACTAAATAATTAAAGTTACACAAAATCAATATTCTATTAGAACTTTACGTCTAGCTTGCAAATCAAGTCTGACCTGCAATTATAAAAAGTATCAAGTTTCTGACAAAAATATACTAAATAGGACTCACAAAGACTTTTTCAAACACTTAGAGCTGTAGCAGCAACTAAACACACAATATTGTACTTTAAAAGCATGGGAAAGCATTAAAATGCATTAACCTAAATTGCAGAACAGTCTCATACCCGCACACATGCAATTACAATTCTTATAATTATTTTTAACTGTTATTTCTGAGTAATATCGATCCCAGGACTTCAATAGAATACATATAGACATTTAGAGAAACATTCACTCACAGCCAAAATTACTGGTTATAGTCACTTACAGGTTTCTAATACAACATGGCCCATATTTAATTTAATAGAAGTAAATTGAGGAATTTTAGAATGACAGAAGAAACAAATTTAGAAGAAACTAGATACAATTAGCTGCAGTAATTACTGATTGTAGAGCGGAGAGATGAGAGGCAGGTAGACTAGAGAGTAAACGGTTGCATTAGTGTATACCACTAGATTCAAAGCGGTTGTGACCAACGGCTGCCCAGGGGCCTCATTTTTTTTTTCAAAGAGAGCATGTCCCTCTTTAACAATACGGAGTAAATTTTATCTCACCATAATAAGTAAATCACTCTACCTTGCACTCCACAACACTTCCCACTATTACCTCTAATACCATTTTTTTCACTTCTCCCTCTCTTTCCCATTGATTTGACCAGTTATGTAAAAAAAAGCTAAAACCATTGTATAGTCTTTTTAAGGAGCTAGGAGTATTCATGTGAAATAAGTTGCGTGTCACTGATTTAAAGGGAGAATTAAGTAAAATGTTTGATATCATGCATTTAAAAGAGAAGTTCTTAAAAACATAAAAAAAATCTTGCATGAAAAATTTGAGTTTAAGAGTTACAAAAATGATTGCTATCTCAGCACAAACTACATTTGGGAGTCAGGACCGTCTCCTATAATATTTTTAGCTGTATCAGGTTCAGTCACTAGAGGGAGTAGCTGATTATTCTGTATTATTATTATTATTGCTATTACTATTATTATTATTATTATTATCATCCTTTATTTGTAACGTGTCAAGATATTCTGCATCACTGTACAGAGGTATTTAAATTCAAAGTATAACCATGGGGTTCCTACAGACCCCCATGGTACCAAATATTAACCCTTATACCATGAGAGTCCCTATGGACACCGTGGTATACTAAACTATAACTAAACTATGAGCCTCCAACTAAAAAAACACTGCTGAATTTAAAAAAAAATCAATCTAATGGCGCTCCTACTCCCATGGAGATGAAGAGCAGACTAACAAGTTTTTAACCACACCATCATCTTATATATAATTTTTAAAATTCATATTTTAACATGGCTCATAGAGGGTAACAGGTATCTACGGGGAATCCAGGGGATACCCAACTGATAGGTAGTAGAGGGGAATCCCAGGGGATACCCAGCTCATGGGGCATAGCGGGTGTTAAGGGGGAATTCTGGGAATACCTGCGTTCATAAGGGGTAGTGGGTGTTCAGGGGAGACCCTGGAGATAGTCAGACACATGAGGGTAGTGGGTATTGAAAGGAGATCCCAGATATATCTTGACTCACTGGAGGTAGCAGTATTAACACTTATTTGTAAAAGATTTGAGCAATCAAGTTTCATATCTGACACAATTAAGGTGTTAGCTTCTTTATAGCAAATAATGTAAGGTATCCTGGTTTCTCAGATGCATTTTTCTGCCCTTATGGGTGCTGAAGTTACCATAGGCTTTTTTTAAATTTCAGGCACTCAGAAAAACAAAGTGAACATCAGCGTCGGATTTGGCTATGGAAGGCATGTAATAACAATGTCTAAAATAGTTATGGGACGGACACTCAGGGCTTACAATATTAGGGAAATTTCAAGCAATTGGATAGCATTTCTCTGTGGTTAGATTTGATGTGATAGCTTGGTAATAATTTACAAGTGTACTTCAGTTCTTTTCTAATGGAAGTCATGGAATGGTGGCCTATGATGTGTCTTTGTTGTTGTTTTTATCGTGAACAATAAATTCAGTCTATAACTATAAATTGTATGTGGAATGGGGAAGAAAGAAAATAATAAAGGATAATTAAGTAATTCATAATGGAATTTGAATTATAATCTATCTAGAACAAGCTTTATTCTTGGGTAGAACCAAGGTAACCATTTACCTAGAATTGAAATTTTTTGGTATAACAATCGGTTATACCCAAATTACTCAGTGGTAATTTTGCAAAGCTGTAGATCCCACAATAGGGGGAGATATGCAAGTTGAAATACATAAGCAGGCCAGCCTCAAGACAAAGCAATTTGTTCTATGGTATTAGTCTCTCTTAACAAAAACATTTTATATTGCACTATGTCCATTCATCGTCTTGTTTGAGTGTTTCCTGTGTATGATGGTGCCTTGTCAACTAGGTCTTGTCAACTAGTTAAATTCTGAGCACTGACAAAAAAAAAATCCATATTTTGTTGTAGCAGCTGTAAGCTTCTCAGCGTTAATGGTCTCCTTACAACTATAGAAGCATATCAGCATATACATATATAGGCCTCCGTTCCACTTAACCCTTGTATAGTGCTACAGAACATGCTGACATGTTACAAATAAAGCATAATAAGTAGCTAAAGATCTGGGTGAAGTTTACTCATAAATCACTATGTAGCTATCACATCACACACTTAATTCTAACCTCTGAGAAATACCATGCGAGTGCTACAAATATCCCTTTTATTGCAAGCCTAGAGTGACTGTCCCATAACAATTTACAAAACCCTATCATTTGCCTCCCTTAACAATATATGTTCCAACTGAGGATAGCGCTTTCGAGTGAGCCAACTATAAACATGGGGGTCCTAATGGACCCCAATGAGTCTAACATTAAACCCTGTGTCCACAACTGTTGTGGACTCCTGTAATGTGGGTGTTAATTTTAAATGTCAAGGGGGTCCATTGAGGGCTCCTTAATTTGCGGTGCCATGAAGAGAATTTAGTTTGACGTGCATATAATTCTAAAGTAATACTGCATAAATAGCTGTCACTTAACTGCTGCACTTCATTGTCTCATTTGGTTGCTCACAATGTCTTCTGCCAAATAATCCTCATGTTCTAATATAGTCTAAACAGAATTGACAAATAAGTTTAACTAAAATGTAAATATATTAATATTTTTAAAGTTTGTTTGATAATTTAGCCTAATGCTCAGATCTACTTTTATACATACTCTATGTACAATAATCACACAGTCTATGACAAAGTTACAGAGTTTTTTTTGAAGCTGGCAGTTATTCTTCATCTGTTTCATATTGTGCAGTTGCACATCATTTTGTAGAGTAAATGGATTTATTATATGTTTACCTCTCAAATTGTACACATAATTGTACACTCACACAAATAAGCCAGATTTAGAATTAAAGCTAAAGGTTGCTGACCTCTGATAAAGAGAAAGTATATAGTTGAGTAGTTTCTCCCCATATATTCATCAATAGAAACATGAATAGCTACTGGAGAATACACAAATAATAAAAAACATAGCACACCACTATATCAGTTTAAACTAAATTAGAATTGAATATAAACTGTATTAAAAAATATATATACTATACAATACTTTTTTGCTTGTTTATCAATGCAGTTTTATTTATCTATATAAAGATGACAATTATGTTGATAAAGCTTAAAGATAAAAACTGTTATTTGGATATACAGTACTTTTGTAGCTTGATCTAGAATATTTTCAGATCTGTCTGAGACCTGTAGACCTGCTCATCCATGTATTTTATAGTAGTTGAACTATTGTACATTGTATATTTAAAACCTTTTCCTAACCTATGTTGTTTGTGCTCAGTGGACAAAGATGACAGCAGTCAAAATAATTATTTTTCAAGTACCTGTCCCTTAAGTGTTCTCAAGTCAGGAGGTCATTGCCATTGCAGTGCAAAAATAATCCTGTGTCTTGGCAATGCTTTAAAGTAACACAGCAAAGGTCAATTTATCGGAAAAATTAAATAAATAAAATTACAATTGCTTGTTATTTAAAAATAATGTTAAATAGAGGTTGAGCTTAAATGTTGGGAATTTAATCACATGAAAAAGTTTGTTCTCTCCTAATTATTTTATTTAACCACAAGCCTATGATACATATTTAATAATAATAACCTTTTAACGTGTCTCAAACAATTTTTTTATATCTAACCAAGCACGCCCTCTAGAAGAGATCAATAATTACATGCTAAAGTCACTAAGGGCCTAATCCAATTAATGGCAGTAGGACCGGCGTGGCCGCAAGGGATGGCCACAAGCTACTTAGCTATTCTATTCCCTTGCGGCCGAGGGCTCCGGACGGCTTGCGGCCGGTGCCCTGTGTTCCCTTGCAGCCACCCCAGTCGTAGCTTACTGCAGGGAAAACCTTTGATCTCAAGCAACAGCAAGAGATTCGGATGCATGAAACCACCCATCCCTATTCAAATGCTCCGATCACCCTCCCGTCAACCCAGTAAAAAAAATCTGTTAAGCCCTTGCTTACCCTTCAATTAAGCTCCCCGCTGTCTGCTAGGGACCCGATCATGAACCGATCTGGATCAGATCGAGACCCCTGCATGGTGCACATATTAACCCTTGCTGCAGGGGTCTGATCGGGACCCCTGCAGACTCCCCACATTAACCCCTTGCCTTGCTGCAGAGGGTACCGATCGTCAGTTAGTTGTACCCCAGCTGCATCTATGGAATTGAAGTTTCCCACCATGGGAAAAATTCAAGCCTGTGAATTTAAAATTAATCCCATCACTCATGGGGGTCAATATAGACCCCCATGAGACTAAACTTCAAGTTCAAGTCTAAGCACTACACTACACTATTAAATCTAACTATACCCCATTAACCCCTTAACCCTAACTATACCCTATTAACCCATACTAAACCCTATTTAAACCTAATTGGGCCTTTTTACCCCTAACTGGGCCTATGTAACCCTCTCTGGACCTAATAACCCTAACTGGACCTATCTAACCCAAACTGGACCTATTTAACCCCTTCTAGACTTATTTAACCCTAACTGGGCCTATTTAACCCCATCTCTAACGAGGATTTATACAGACCCCAATAAGGTTCCAACTAACCCATCACTTATGGGGGTCTATACAGACCCCCATAAACCTCCATTTAACCCCATCAGTCCCATAAGGGTCTATGAAGACCCTCATGGAACAATCAGAACCCTAATACTAACCCCATAAGTGCCATGAGGGTCCTCCAGGATCCTTATGACACTAAGTACAAACACTACGCTACACTATCCCCCCAGTACACCACTAAATCTAAACTAACCCCCCTCTACCCTAACCTATTAACCTCTACCTTCCTAACACTACCTACCTAACCCCTATTAAACTCCCCACCACACTAATTACACAAAATAAAAAAAACTGTTACAAAATATAAAAAAAGAACATTACACAACCCCCACTACAAAATAAAAAAAAGAAGAATACACTACCCTCTCACTACAAAAAATAAAAAAATAACATTACACAACCCCCACTACAAAAAATAAAAAATAATTACTCACATGCAAAGAAAATACATACACATATATACATAACATTACAATACAGCAATAAATAAATTACAAATGTACCCCTAACTAAAATACATTTCCTTCTATCCTTAAAACATTATCCCCTATCTACAATACATTAACCCTATCTATACAACATTACCCCTATCTATAAAACATTACCCCTATCTACAAAATATTACCCTTATCTACATTACATAACCCCCTGACTACAATACATTACCCCATCTATAAAACATTACCCCTATCTACAATACATTACCCCTATCTATAAAACATTACCCCTATCAAACAAAACATTACCCACTATCTATACAACATTAAATATTTCTATAAAACATTACCACCTATCTACAAAATATTTCCCCCTATCTATAAAACATTTCTATACAACATTACCTATCTATACAACATTACCCCTATCTATAAAACATTACCCTCTATATACAAAATATTACCCCCTATCTACATTACTTATCCCCCTGACTACAATACATTACCCTCTATCTATAAAACATTACCCCCTATCTACAAAATATTACCCCTTATCTACATTACATACCCCCCTGACTACTATACATACCCCCGATCTATAAAACATCCCCTATCTATAAATCATTTTGCGGACATCAATTAAATGAGGCCCTAAGAGACTGAGGGAAATTACCCTTAATATGCTGTGATATATGTCATGCACTACAAGATAGCTGTTCATGCCATGACACTGGCTTCATTCAAATGATTTGAAGTATCAGTAGAAAAAAAGCTTATATAGAAAAAATTGACACTATAGCCCATCATTATTTCTTCCCTCCCTCCCTTTACTTAGAGGTAAATCTCATCTCCCTGTCACCTTAGGCCTAAATCATCGCCTGTCATCATTGTCAGGAGCTTTCATAGTATTTGTTCAGTTCAACAAAATATTTTAAAATGAGATTATTTTTCTGCCTGATTTATGCATATTGCTACAGTGTATCATGATATACAAACTGAGCTGAAGACAATCCTTTTTCATAGAGTTGAAATACAAGATCATATGTGTTCTTAAAGTGAATAACATTGTTTCAGCAGTCATTGGTTCCATCTATGTGAGTGCTAAAAATACTTTAATGAATGTATTACTTGTCTTGATATTCAAAAATGCCCTTGGTCTGTCTGAAAGTTTTGTACTCTATAGATCAATCATTTGTAATGCAAAAATTATTACTTCAACTGCACAATTGCATATTTATTATTACAGTGTCCCTTTAAAGAAGGGTCCATTTACAGGATTGAATCACATTATTATGACCACCGCCTACTTTTGTCAGCAGCATGTAGCCAATGTAATAATGCAGGCGTCATGAGCTGGCTTGTTGGGTATATAGGCTGCATGTAGGCATTCTGCAAACATATCAACCATGGCTGTCATGGGTAAAATGTGCGAAGTGTACCGTGACTGAACATGGTGAATATACAGCATAGAAACTGTTGGGCACTATGTGCCCTTGATGTCAGAGGTGAATATCTGCAGCGAAAGTGTGTGAGGGCTAACCGACACAATACAACTCACCATGCAAATGATCCAAAGGGCTACCAGTGTCTAAAATCACAGTACACTCAACCCTGTTGTGTATAGGGGCTCATAAGCAAATAGCTGGTGACTGCACCCATGTGGACCAGGGTTCATCGGCAGAAACAGCTTCAATTTACGCAACAGAATTGAAAATGATTGGCAAAGGGTTGCCTTCTCTGATGTGTCACCTTTTCTGCTCCATCTACTAGGAGGACGTCAACATGTCAGGCGCGAAAGCTCCAAGAACAAACCATTGTTGGAAGAACACAAGCTGGTGGCGGCAGCTTTATGGTCTGGGGTATGTTTTCTTGGCATCGTCTGGTTCCATTCATACCTCTGGAAGGCACTCTCAATCTATTTGGTTATCTATCCATCCTTGCAGTTCAAGTACATCCATACATGCTGAGTGTCTTCCCTAGAGCGGATGAGATCTTCCAACAGGACAATGTGACATGTCATATGGCCAGAATTGCCAAGGGTGGTTGGAGGAGCGTGACAAATACTTCCATGTACTTCAAATTTACACACAGCACAGGGGGAGAGCCAGGAAGCCTATGAGTGAGGTTTCAAATTAAATTGAGGCATATTTGGCCTTTTTTAAAGATTAGAAATCACCTAAGCGAGAAAAGAAATGAAGGCTGAAAAAAATTAAAATGAGTCAAAATGAGGCCATAGCACGGAACTTATTGCCAGGCGCATACGAGTTACAAAATATACCATTACAACGGACGCAAAATGCTTGTGAGGCAGGTACTTAGATAACTGCCGCCATTTTACAACACTAACTTGCAAATGACAATGTTACTTTTTTTTTTCTGCCTAAAAAAGCGGTTTTGCCTCGCGCACGCAGGTTATATATACTGCAGTTTGTAAATTTCTAACACTTCCTCCTCAGTTGATGAACAGTGCAACTGTACAATTTCTGCTGCCGGAAAATCAAAAGAGATTGTTAGCTCTTCAGGATATTGATTGCTGGATATTAATTACAAATAGGTAAAGTATATTAATTTATTAATTATTATTTAAAACAATTAATTATTATTGAAAAAATATATATATGCTAAATATCATATTTTCCACTGCCCTTATTTTAATAATACATAAATGCTTAGCTCTTTCTAATACATTTCTTCATTGATTAATTAATTATTAACATACACAAACATACATTCATTTATTAATTATGAATTATGAATTAAAAAAAATGGATATTTTATACTGCACTAACAAAATGTATATTTTACACTGCACTTATATATCTGTATTACTGCTCATTGGCTGACAAGGATAGGACCCTCAAAGCAGTTAAATATTTAAATCAGTTTATTATGCTCTAAGACCTCCATTGGGGGAGGACTGTGGCACATTGATTAGAAAATAATCTCACTGTAAAAAAGAGAAACATTGCTCTTTCTAATATATTTATTAATTAATTCATTATTTATTAACATCCATTAATATATTAATTAGTAATAACTTTTAAAAAATTGTATATTTTACACTGCACATATATGTCTGTTTTACAGCTCATTGACTGACAGGGATAGGACCCTCAACACAGTTAAATATTTTCATCAGTTTATTATGCTCTGACACCTGTTACATTTTATATTTTATACTGCCTTTATTTATGAATATATCGGTGCTTAGGCCTTTACGTTTTGCATATATGCCAATTAAACATCATACTTTCATTGATTGATTAATTAATTGAACACAAACAGTACAAATGCTTTTCATGTAATTTTACAGTTTGCTCATCTCTGCACCTGCATGAACACAGAGTGTGAGCTCTGCAGCATTTAATCTGCAATTACATCAACTTTACAGGCATATGATTTAATGATGCCCTTCTTTAGAAAAACATGATAAAGTATTTTTGTTTTGCATTGATGACAGTTATTGATTGATGTATTAATGTATATTAATTTAGTAATTAATTAGTAATTAATAATAAAAAATAATAAAAAAACAAAATTACCTTATTTATAATTACATTGATGCTTAGCTATTTACCTTTTAATGTATGCCAATTAAACATCATACATTGATTGATTGATTAATTAATTAATTAATTAATTGAATCAAAAAATTAAAAATCCTTTTCAGGTCATTTTACAGTTTGCTCATAGCTCTTTGTGTTTGGATATGAAATTTACATTGCAATGATGCCGTTCTTTAGGAAAACATGAAGAACGCTTTATGTTTTGCATTAATGAAAATTAGTGTATAATTAATTAACGTATATGAATGTATTATTTAGTTTTAAATTAATTATAAAAAAATTACACTGACCTTATTAATCAATACCTACATGCTTAGCTTTTTATGTTTTCATGTATGCCAATTAAACACCAGACTGATTAATGAATTCATTTAGTGACAAAATTACACATGCCTTTCAGGTAATGTTGGTGTTTGATGACAGCTCTTTAGGTTTTGCATTGATGAAAGTAAAACACAATATGTACAATAAAAAAACACAATATATCTTACAGATTTGAAGAAATAAAAGGCCACAACTACAAGACCTTTACAAAGTGGAAAAGAACTTCATCCATTAATACTTCATGTAAGAAAAAAAAATATCAGTAATGTTATGATTGCTATTGTTTGCTATATAAGAAAACATTACAATTGAAACTACAATGCCTGTATTTACAATTACAGATTACAATGGTGGACTACGCAGTAACAAAGAAAGAATTGAAAACAAGAATGGCAAGGGAACGGAAGCAAAGATGGAGAGATGCACAGTCACCTGAAACTTCAAGAAGATTAAGAGAAGAAGACCAACAGAGACTCAAAAAGGACAAACTGAGTGTAATGGAGCTACAAATAAAAGAAAAAGTAATAATGTCTGTGAAACATTGCCTAATGACCAAATATTGCCTAATGACTACGATGTTGATATACATGACACCAATGTTGATGGATTACTCAATGTGGTTTGTCAGTTTTGTGGGGCCTATCATTTTCTGAAGGAAAGGACCAATTGATGGATAGTTGATTAGTTGCTGTCAGAAAGGAAAGGTAAGACTTCCAGAAAGACACACATTACCAAATTAATAGCAATACCAACATTTCCAAATTATAGCAATTAAAAAAAAACAAAAAAACATCCGGTTTTATAGCAGTGCCATTTAATTTGCTTCAATGGGTGCAAAATTAGCAGAAAATGACCCAGGACATGGTCCTTATTGTTTTAAAGTACAAGGACAAATTTACAACCAGGCTTCACATTTACACACACAAGCAGGAGAGCAAAGGAAATGTGCACAGTTATATGTTCTAGATACAATGAAAGCTGTTGAACAATGGATGATGCTTCCTGAAAATAAACAATGCTTACCCATAGTCTTTGAAAAGCTGGTTAACATTATAGCCAACAACCCATATAGTCAAGCATACAAAAAATTAGCAGAGGTTGAAAAAGAACAACAGGCACATGCTCAAATAAATCAATTGCCAATGCCAAGAGTAAATATGGTTCTGAAAAGAGATTGCCATACTGATCGCAGATGTTATAATTTACCCACAGTAAATGAGGTTGCCATGGTCTTTAAAAATGATGATGGTGAACCACCATTTGAGCGAGATATTAGAATATATCCACGCAATCAGGAGCAAACTTTTATAAACATAAATATATTAAGTAGTAATTTGGATCCAATGACATATCCCATTTTCTTTCCAAATAATGAGCCAGGGTGGGAACCAAAATTACAATTGCAAAGTTATCCCAATGGTAAAGTTGGTGTTAGAAACAATATTTCTATGCTGGAAAATAAAGTGGCACAAACTGCTATTCGGGATCATTTTAATCCTATTTTATGTGGGGGGAAACTCACACAACAATGGATTATTGATTCATATCTACAAGTCGAAGCAAATAATCTAAATGTTATCAAATTTCAACAAAATAAGCAATATTGTGGATTGATGGATTATGTAGCTGAATTGGCTGCAAACAGAGACATTCCAGCTGGAAGGGCAATCATTTTGTCATCCTCTTTTCAAGAATCTCCTCGCAATATGCGAGAAAGATATAATGATGCCTTGGCTATTGTGACTAAATTTGAAAAAACTAATTTATTCATTACATTTTTATGTAATTCACAATGGCCAGAGATCAAGGAAAATTTGAAACTTGGCCAGAAATACTTCTGATTGACCAGATTTAGTGGCTAGAGTATTCAAAACAGACCTAAATGCATAACAATATGATATAACTAAAGCACAGCTATTTGGGAAATGTGTGGCTTTTGTTTATACCATTGTATTTAAAAAAAGAGGGCTGCCACATGCACATATACTTTCAATCCTACAAGAAAAAGATAAATTGAATACTGCAGAGAGAGTGGATTCAGTGATTAGAGCTGAACTGCCACAACCACAAAAATATTCCAAACTTTATGACATTGTAGCACACAGAATGATTTATGGTCCATGTGGAGATATAAATCCTAATTCACCATGTATGAAAAATAAAAAAGGAACAAAAGATTTCCCAAACAATTTCAAATGCAAACTTATACTAATTGCGATGGGTACCCTTTATATAAAAGAAGAGAAGGACAAACTGCTATTATTCGTGACCAAAAGGTTGATAATAGATAAGTAGTTCCATACAATCCACATTTGCTGATAAAGTACAATGCACACATACACGTGGAAGCTTGCACTTCTATCAAATACATAAAATATGTGTATAAATATATATACAAAGGATATGATGCAACAACTGTTGTTGTGCAAGGTGCACAAAATGAACAAGACAATCCAATTTTACATGATGAACTTTCATGTTATTTAGATGCTCGCTATGTCAGTGCTCCAGAAGCAATGTGACGTCTTCTGAAATTTGAGATGCATGATCAGTCACTTGCTGTGTATCGATTAGCTGTACATTTGCCACAAAGTAAATTCCTTTTCTTTACTACAGGGAAAGAAATACCATAGCCCAAAATGAAAATAGAGCAATAACAGTTATTGCTTGGTTTCAATTAAATTGTGATGACACTGAGGCCAGAAAATTTTTATACATTGAGATTCCATGGCCAATGGCGACAATGAAAAAAAGAAACAAATAAAATTATCCCCAGAATTTATACCATTAGTCCAAAAGACATTGAACGTTTCAGATTAAGATTATTTCTTTTACATCTTCCGGGTGCACAAAGTTATGAACATTTACGCACAGTGCATGACATAGTTTATGATACTTTCAAATTAGCTGCAAGACATCAAAACTTCCTGGCAGATGATACAGAATGGGAAAGATGCCTTCTGATTGGCTGCACCTTCTGATTGTATGCAGTCTGATTGACAGTGACAAAAGCCAATCAAAAGGCTCAGATACCTTCAGCCAATCACCTCATGGGGGTGTATTCCATTGTGATTGGCTGAAAGCAATATTGCCTTCTGATTGGTTTAAAAAAATTGACAGTTCCTTCAGCCAATCATAATGGGATATAGGGATGTATCCAATCCTGATTGGCTCACATCTTGGTGCCTTCTGATTGGCTGAAATGTGATTGACAGCCTGTTCAGCCAATCGGAATTCGCCATTGACATTTTCATACCGGAAGAGGCTCTGGAGGCCTCATTAACATCGGGGAGCTTGGCGAGTGTGAAGCTCCGTTAGTTTTTTTTTTTTTTTTTTTTTTTAGAGCGCTGATTTATCAAGGGCCAAGCTGGGGAATAAGAGGAGAAGGCCGGGGACATCGGGGACAGGTAAGTTTTCAATTTATAATGTTTATATTTTATTTATTTGTTGTGTTTGATGTATGGATGGATAGGTAAGTTTAATACTGTATTTGTAATATTTTTTTATTCTCTGTAATGTTTAGTTTTTAATAATCTAATGTTTATTTTTTTCCTAGGGGGTTCAATCAGAAGGTACATCTGAAAAGTAAGTGGTTTTATTTATTCTATTTTAGCTTAGATTTAGGTGGTATTGTATAGATAGGGTGTGATGTTTAGATAGGAGTTTAAGCATAGATAGGGGTTAATGTCTATATAGGAGGTTAAGTATAGATGGGGGTATTGTATAGATAGGGGGTGATTTTTAGATTGGGGTTAGGTACAGATAGAGGATAATGTCTAGATGGGGGGTTAGGTATAGATAGGGGTGATGTCTAGATAGTGTATAGATAATGTATTTATTAATGTAATATTATTGATATTTGTGTATGCCTTTTCCTTTGCAGGTGTGTATTTTTTTAAATTTTATATAGTGGTGGGGGGGTTTGTGATTTTTTTATTTTATTTGTAGTGGGGGGTTGTAATGTCCTTTTTTGTTTTGTGTACCTTGTTTTTTTATTTTGTGTAATTAGTAGGATGGGGGTTTAATAGGTGGTTAGGTAGGTAGAGGGGGTTAATTTAGATTTAGTGGTTAATTGGGGGAATAGTGTAGTGTAGTGTTTGTACTTAGTGTCATGAGCCCCATGAGTTATAGCGTTAATTAAGTGCTCATGGGACTCTGTATAGAGCCCCATGAGTTATAGGGCTAATTAAAAGCTTATGGGGGTCTCTATTGAACCCCATGAGTGACATGGTAAATTAAAGGCTCTCTATAGAGCCCCATGAGTTATAGGGTTAATTAGGGGCTTATGGGGATATGTATTGACCCCCATAAGTGACAGGGTTAATTAAGGGCTTATGGGGGTCTGTATTGACCCCCATGAGTGACAGGGTTAATTAATGGCTCATGGGGCTCTGTATAGAGCCCCATGAGTTATAAAGTTATTATAAGTGCTCATGGGAGTAGCAAGGAGTTAATATTAGGGAGACTTTGGGGATCCCGATGGGGACCTCCAGCATAAAGGGGGTTAATGTTAGGTGCCGCGGGGGTACTTGCAGCACCCCTGTGCCAGGATTGGTTAATAGTGTGCCACGGGCCCTTTAAGGACCTGCGGTAGGGAATTTTAAATCTTTATATGCAGTGGGGGCCTGATCAATGCCGATCGGGGACCCCCGCTGCAAGGGGTTAATGTGGGGAGGCTGCAGTGGTCCCTATAAGGACCCCTGCAGCATGGGGATGTGTTTAGCGAGCAGAGGGAGCAGCACACAGAGGTGTCAGGCTGCTCCGAGGCAGCACGTAGAGGCTTTGGGAGCCCTTGCTGGCACCTTTTTTTCCCCTTAGGGATTCTTCCGAGGTGCAAGGTTCGCCTCATAGATTTATGGCTGCGTGTTACTAGGTAGCTCTCTTGGAGCCTATTCTCTGACGTTTTTCTGTGTCATCTCGCAAAGCAGGCTGCGAAAGACGTATTGAGGAACCGTTCCTCGCTTGTGAGGACCGGAGGAACTACGAGGACTAATTTCATGAGGCCCTATATATTATACACTTTAATTTTTAACCTTTTTATTCAATTTGCATAAATGTGGAAAGCCATTTGATTTGTCCCCACAGGGTTAGTCATCTGGGAGGTACATTGGATACAGGTATTTTTTTTATTAAGTTCTAATAAATGGATGTCAAAATGTAGTAGAAGTTTTGAATATAATTATATGGTGGTTCACCTCACAATAGAATGGCCCTTCTATTCCAGGCCTACAAGCAGAATAGTATGCTTCTGATTACATAGCTACTAAAGTTCTTGTTTGTTGTATACTTTGAAGCTTCTCCCAAACGACAGTATTTCTTTAATACAATACTTTTGTGTGCGGAATTTACATGAGCCTCCAATATATCATACTGTATGTCATCCCATAGATTAATAACCAGAGGAAAATATTCATTCTGGTGTTTTTTTGAGCTGCCTCCTTAATAAAAGTTAATTCTTCCTAAGTGAAGATAACTTCTTGTCTTTATAAGGTTATTTGGATTTAAGTGGAAACTAACTGTAGGTGGCAATATTTCATTTAAAAATAATTTAGTTCCAAATATGTTATAATTAAAACTACCCAACTATAAACACAGCGAGAAATGCATTAGGTAAGTACATTACATTGATTTGATGTATAATACTCCATTCACTATTCCCTTACTTTAAAAAACATTTTTTTAAATAACTTCTCAATAAATAAGGCCAATTAAAAAGTGAACTGTTTAAACTATATTTTAAATTCAAGATTTGCTGCATTTTAATGCATTTCACTATTTACAAAATTCATAGTTCAACTGAGAAAGTTTCAATTGTATTATAAAGTAATATCTAAAAGAATCACTTAATCCTTTTCCTTGTAGAATGGTGCCCACCCTCAATTTTTTTTACCTCACCAACAAGGCCCACAGAGGCTGAAATGTACATCTGAGGTTTGCTGTTTCTCCTGTTCAGGGTAGAATAGCCTGGTATTTTGGGGCTGGATCACTCTATTTCTCCCTGTGAAGGGCACAAGTGAGTTAAAAGAGGCTGTTCTCTGAGTAGGTAATTATGTCCATAGAAAAAAACTACTTGGTTATTGTCTGTTTTCATTTTAAGCTACTCTGACTTTTTTTTTTAAATAGTTGTTCCAGCTATGTAAGGGTATAACATTAATTGTGACATTTCCTAAGCATAGCAAGTAGTATGATCTCTTATGCTTTAATGTGCTCTATTGTTATGTTTAAATCTGCAATTATATTCCTTTGAGCAGCTTTGCCGCCCAGCAATAGTTTATTAAACATCACCATTAGTCAAATATATTAATGTATAATAGGTGGTAATCTTAAAAGTGAGTAAATACAACATACTTGAAAATCACAGTAGTTTACTTTTTTAACTAATAAAAATTGCTTGCATGTTTTATTCCATATATTTATGTTGTGCTTTTTACTACTGATCAATATTACATTTATATTCTAGTGCATCTTTTATTTCTGAAAATGTGTTGCCGATGGAACACTTTAAGTTTTGTATTTTCTTTTAAATAAACCACTTTTCTCCTTTCAATTCAAGCCAAATGACTTGCCATATTAAGACATTACAATGCAGGGACAAGGACAATACATCTACAGATAATCAAAGTAACACTGCAGATAACTTCTTTAAGGACTATAACTTGCCTTAAAGCCCTTACAAAGCTGCACATGACTGTCACAATCTACTACTTCTTTGGGCTTGGAAAGATCCTACATCAATCCAACCCAGTAGCTACCACAGGAGAACAGGAGGTTAGACACAGGTACCAACTGCTCCATGTTTTATGTATGCCAAGAGACTCACAACACAGTTACAGTTTACAATTCTCAGTTTCAAATGTCAGTTTAACCCCTCATGTACTGGTTATATCTGAAGATTTCGTATACAGAATCTGAAAATTTGGGAGCATATTGATAAACTACACACCCTACACATACAATGTTAGATAACATAAACATATAATGTTCTCTCCAATACATAGTACATAATGATAACATCACATATAATAATTGTCAAACTGCGATTCGTCATCACGCTTGCGACAAATCGCAGTTTGACAACTACAACTGCTTCAAATTGGGCACCCATGCGCATAGCGCTGCATAAGCCACGCATGTGCATTGCACAATGACCCGCGCATACAAAATGCGTAATGGCCCGCGCATGCACAATGAGTAATGGCCCGCTCATGCGCATTGGTCAGAGGGCTTCGCAGCCGCACTGTGCGGTGGCGTCCCGCGTGGCGCACTGTGCGACGGCGACCCGCGAAGGCGCACTGAGCTTCAAAGAGAGTGAGGAGATGGAGGGGAGACACACAGGGAAGGAGGGAGAAGACACAGAGGAGAGGGAAGAGAGACACAGGGCAGGGAGAGGAGTGGGGAGAGACACAGGGCAGGGAGAGGAGCAGGGAGACACACAGGGGTGGGAGAGGAGGGAGAGGGAGGTAGACACACAGGGGATGGGGGAGAGACACAGAGGAGGGGGAGAGACACATGTGAGTGAGAGGAGGGGGGAGGAGAGACACAAAGGAGTGAGAGGGGAGAGACACAGAGGGGGGCACAGAGGAGGGGGAGAGACACAGGGGAGTGAGAGGAGGGGGTAGATACATAGGGGAGGGAGAGAAGGGGGAGAGACACAGGGGAGTGAGAGGAGGGGGTAGATACATAGGGGAGGGAGAGGAGGGGGATAGAAACAGGGGAATGAGAGGGGGAGAGACACAGAGGAGGGGGAGACACAGGGGAGTGAGAGGGGGGAGACACAGGGAAGTGAGAGGAGGGGGAGAGACACAGGGGAGTGAGAGGGGGAGACAAAAAGGAGAGAGAGGATGGGGAAGAGACACAGAGGATGAGGGGGAGACACACAGGGGAGGGAGAGGAGGGGGAAGAGACAAAGGGGAGGGAGAGACACAAAGGGGTGGGAGAGGAGGGGTAAACACAGACGGGAGGGAGAGGAGGGGGGAGAGATACAGGGGAGGGAGAGGAGGGGGAAGAGACACAAGGGAGGGGGAAGAGACATGGGGAAAGAGACACAGGGAGAAAAAGAGACACAGGGGAGGGAGAGGAGAGGAGAAGAGATAAAAGGGAGGGGGAGACACACAGGGGTGGGAGAGGAGGTGGGTAGACACAGGGGAGGGAGAGGAGGGGGGAGAGACACAGGGGAGGGAGAGTAGGGGGAAGAGACACGAGGGAGGTGGGAAGAGACATGGGGAAAGAGACACAGGGGGGAAAAGAGACACAGGGGAGAGAGAGGAGGGGGATGACACACAGGGATGGGAGAGGAGTGGGGTAGACACACAGGGCAGGGGGGAGAGACATAGAGGAGGGGGAGAGACACAGGGGAATGAGAGGGGGAGAGACACAGAGGAGGGGGGAGACACAGGGTATTGAAGAGGGAGACACAGGGGAGGGAGAGGAGGGGTAAAGAGACAAAGGGGCGGGGGAGACACTCAGGGGTGCCACGCATGTGCATTGCGCAATGACCCGCGCATACAAAATGCGTAATGGCCCGCGCATGCACAATGAGTAATGGCCCGCTCATGCGCATTGGTCAGAGGGCTTCGCAGCCGCACTGTGCAGTGGCGTCCCGCGTGGCGCACTGTGCGACGGCGACCCGCGAAGGCGCACTGCGCTTCAAAGAGAGTGAGGAGATGGAGGGGAGACACACAGGGAAGGAGAGAGAAGACACAGAAGAGAGGGAAGAGAGACACAGGGCAGGGAGAGGAGTGGGGAGAGACACAGGGCAGGGAGAGGAGCAGGGAGACACACAGGGGTGGGAGAGGAGGGAGAGGGAGGTAGACACACAGGGGATGGGGGAGAGACACAGAGGAGGGGGAGAGACACATGTGAGTGAGAGGAGGGGGGAGGAGAGACACAAAGGACTGAGTGGGGAGAGACACAGAGGGGGGCACAGAGGAGGGGGAGAGACACAGGGGAGTGAGAGGAGGGGGTAGATACATAGGGGAGGGAGAGGAGGGGGAGAGACACAGGGGAGTGAGAGGAGGGGGTAGATACATAGGGGAGGGAGAGGAGGGGGGTAGAAACAGGGGAATGAGAGGGGGAGAGACACAGAGGAGGGGGGAGACACAGGGGAGTGAGAGGGGGGAGACACAGGGAAGTGAGAGGAGGGGGAGAGACACAGGGGAGTGAGGGGGAGACAAAAAGGAAGGAGAGGATGGGGAAGAGACACAGAGGACGAGGGGGAGACACACAGGGGAGGGAGAGCAGGGGGAAGAGACAAAGGGGAGGGGGGAGACACAAAGGGGTGGGAGAGGAGGGGTAAACACAGACGGGAGGGAGAGGAGGGGGGAGAGATACAGGGGAGGGAGAGGAGGGGGAAGAGACACAAGGGAGGGGGAAGAGACATGGGGAAAGAGACACAGGGAGAAAAAGAGACACAGGGGAGAGAGAGGAGGGGGATGACACACAGGGGTGGGAGAGGAGGTGGGTAGACACACAGGGGAGGGAGAGGAGGGGGGAGAGACACAGGGGAGGGAGAGGAGGGGGAAGAGACACGAGGGAGGTGGGAAGAGACATGGGGAAAGAGACACAGGGGGGAAAAGAGACACAGGGGAGAGAGAGGAGGGGGATGACACACAGGGATGGGAGAGGAGTGGGGTAGACACACAGGGCAGAGGGGAGAGACACAGAGCAGGGGGAGAGACACAGGGGAATGAGAGGGGGAGAGACACAGAGGAGGGGGGAGACACAGGGTATTGAGGGGGGAGACACAGGGGAGGGAGAGGAGGGGGAAAGAGACAAAGGGGCAGGGGAGACACTCAGGGGTGGGAGAGGAGGGGGGGTAGACACAGAGGGGAGGGAGAGGAGGGGGAAGATACAGGGGAGGGAGAGGGGGAAAAGAGACACAAGGGAAGGGTAAGAGACATGGGGAAAGTGACACAGGGGGGAATGAGACACAGGGGAAGGAGAGGAGGCAATAGTCACAGGGGAGATAGAGGAGGGGGTAAGAGACAAAGGGGAGCAGGGAGACACACAGGGGTGGGAGAAGAGGGGGTAGACACACAGGGGAGGGAGAGGAGGGGGGGAGAGACACAGGTGAGGGAGAGTAGGGGGAAGAGACACAAGGGAGGGGGAAAGGCATTGGGAAAGAGACACAGGGGGAGAAAGAGAGACAGGGGAGGGAGAGGGGTGCAAGAGACACAGGAGAGGGAGAGGTGGGGAAAGAGACTAGGGGGGACAGGGGGTGAAAACACAGGGGGGAGAGGGGGTAAAAACACAGGGGGTAGGAGACATAAGGGAGGGAGAGGAGGGGGAAATGAGACACAAGGGAGGAAGTAGACAGAGGGAGAGACTCACAATGAGCTCCGAAGGCGGACTCACAATGAGCTCCCATTGTGTGGCAAACAGCATTGCCAGGATTCACATTTTATTGCCCTAATTTTTGACGGGCAAGTTGCTAGTAATCATATAATGTTCTCTCCAATACATAGTACATATGATATAACATACACATATAATGTTTCCTCTCTTACATTCTTTGCTGGGTAATGAACACACATTTTTACACACTTTAAACTAAATAAATACTGTCATTGTTTTTTAACTAGTGTTCTACATTTTGGTTTATTGATGATAAACATTATTCATTTGTTTCTAAGAGGAATAGAAGCTTTAGTTGAAAGAGAGGAACAGTGGATTAAAAAAAAAGAAGAAACAAGACAGATCTCTATTCAGCTCTGTTTAGAGACTGCCACCTCATATAGCCTATTGTCAATAGAAATAAATGGAAGATTGAGTCTCCAAAGGATTACTTCTCTTCGCAAACTACAGACAGACTCGCATTCCAAGATTGAATCCCCCAAGACATAAGCAGACCCAAATAATATATTTAAAATATTTTCTAAAAACAATTTTTGATTCCTGCCTTACATGTACACTCGGGTTATTCTGTTAAAGTTTTTTGTTACAAGTATGCAAAGTTTTTACTAAACTACAATGGTACTTTAAGTATCCAACAGTGTGATGTGGTAATACCTGATATTTGCAAAAAGAGATCGTATTTGCTTTCCATCAACTATAATAGTTGTCATAATTGCGAGTTTTCATCACGCAATGTCAAAAGTTATGGGCTTGCGCATGTGCAATGAGCGCCAAAGGCACTCATTGAGAGACCCGAAAGTTACGGGTTTGATGGGGGCGGCAATGAACGCCGATGGCTGAAGGCGATCATTGCGGGGCTCCCAATGATCGCTGAAGGTGCTCATCGCGAGGCCTGTTCGTGACTGGCTTGAGGGGGGGGGGGGGGGGGGGGGGAAGCTCAAAATGGCTGAGGAGTTACAAGCTTCAAAAAAATTAAGAATTTCTTTAAAGCTTGTAACTCTGAAGCCATCGGAAAACCGCCAAAGAACGGCAATTAATTAAAAGATGAACTTACAGACTCACATACAGCACAGGGGGAGGCAGGGAGCCTGTAAGTGAGGTTGCAAGCTAATGTGATATTTCATTGGTGTTTTTGGGAGGTCTGAAAATGGCTAAGCAAGGAAAAAAAATGGCAGCCGTAAAGACGTAACTTTTTTCAAGCCCTTAATCGGAAACACTTTTTCTGGCTCGGGGAAAATTAACAATTTCCCAAGCCTGAAAATGGTTTCACACCTGTATATGCAAACAGGAGCACAGAGGTGGGAGAGGGGGAGAAAGATGCAGCGGAGAGAGAGAGGGGGGAGAGGGTGGAAAGAGACACAGGGGAGGGAGTGGGGTGGAAAGACACATGGGTGTAAGAAAGGGGGGGGGAGAGACACAGGGGAGGAAGAGAAGGGGGGGGAGAGACACAGGGGAGGAAGAGAAGGGGGAAAAACCCAGGGGAGGGAGAAAGTTCAAACAGACATGGGAGGGAGAGAGTGGGGAGAGGATCGCAGTGAGCAGCGAAGGTGCTCATTGCTGAACTTGCAATGAGCGCCTTCAGTGCTCATCACAAGGCACGAAAGTTGCGGGATTGGCCGATGCCTGCAATGAGCCAAATAGCCCACATGTTAGAGGGGGGAAAACCTCGCATTGTGTGGCAAACAGTATTGCCAGGCTTCAAATGTTATTGCCGTTATTTGGGCTAATACCACTTTAAAAAATTAGCAACTTAATATTTAAATAACTAATTAATAGTTATAACAACATTTAACTTAGATTTGCCAGTTACAACATAAGCAACTAAATATATTAAGATATGGCTAAACAGAAATATATAACAAGATACAAATTATTATTACAACAGTATTAACCAATGCCAGCCCATTTCAAAGCTCAGTGGTCCCCCTGGGCATGACATAGATCCATGTGCAATTATACAGTCCCAATTGAATTCAGCCTTGTCTGAGAGGGTTTTGATCAGGCATGTCTGGTGAAAGAGAGATCCAAAATGATCCCCCTTGACCCCTAGAGTCTGGTTGTAACAGCAACTTATAAACTTTTTTCTTGGAACCACCTTAAAAAAGGTTCATTTCACTGTATGGAGTGATTAAAGGTGACTGGATGGACACATCACTGTAGTTCATTAGCGAATAAATGACTGCATGCATGGTAATTAGTTGCTATGACTGATTTTATATTTACATGCTTTGTTAAAAGTGTTTAACTGAAATTCACATCTTATAAGTGATTATATTTAAACTACTTGTAAGAATAAACATTAATTTGTTTTTTACATATCTAATTCTCATATGCATCAAGTAAATAATGACTGTTATTTTAAAACAAACTCAGCTGCATTTCAAATAATTAAATCAGCTGATTCAGCTAGCAATATAAAATAGCAATAAGATATAAAAGAGAATGACAGATTGTTAACTCATGAATCTTGAGTAAATCTGTGATAATGTCTGCCATAGCTCTAAAGGTTCCAAGTCCTTCTGGAGAGAACCCAGATCTTGCTAGCCAGACATTTCATATCTCATCAGTAAAGCAAGTGGCCTATTTGTGATCTCTCTCCAATCTCATGACATAAAATATAGAGTGACAGAGCCTCATTCAATTGGCCGAATTTGAGATACGGAGTCCGTGAGTGAGATCGCAGTCAAATTTGCTATTCAATTGTCGTCTTTTTGCGCCCTCGGATCGTGTTACGAGTTATGAGCTATCCAGAAGCTTTTGATGAGTCACTTTTGTAGGGCTACAATTCAAATTGCTATTCAATTGCTCCAAATCCCCAATCTTGCAAACGTATCCACACTCGTAAACTGCAAATGGAGGAGAAAATCCTACGTGTACTTGAGAGGACCCGCAAAGGAGTTAAACACCAATTTGCAGCACTATAAATGTAAATAAAACAGTAATCCTGCACTGTAAATTACAGGGAGAGCTATGAACGACATCACGCAGAACTGCAGGAAATAAGTTATATTTTTATGTGTTATTTGGGGGTTAATTGTTCTTGGGTATCAATGAGTTAATACATATCAGGCCACCCATATGGACTAGAACAGTATTGGCATTCATTTTAAAAATTCTTCATTTTTAAAGTTGTCCAAGTCCGATCGCATATTGGACCCCCGAACCTGATTGATTGACACATAACCTCCATGTTTTACTGCAGTATTTATGACTATTGGCAGATCCGGAATAGGCAGTTATAGGCTCATTGAATTTATATGGTTTCCGCCCACAACTGCTTCAAACCAGTGCATGGTTTACGAAGGTGGCTTCAGAATCACAACTCGCAACCTGGAGCAATTGAATAGCCACGCAAACAGAGACCAACAAGAGCCTGCAACTCGATCACAGACATGCAACTGTCCGCGAGCGAGTTGCAGGCTTTCAATTGAATGATGCCCATAGTTGTTAACCAATATGTGATAAATGTCAAATAACAGTTCAGGGAAGTCAGATCTTGAGAAGTTTACAACATGTTAATGGGAGAGTTCAATGTCAAATTATAAAACCTCTGTTAGTACATTGACCTAGACACCTACTCATTGTGTTCATAAAAAATATAAATAGTTTTAACTAAGTAATTCACACTTATATGTTGTCATAGCCTTTTCTTATAATCAGTGGTCAAAGTTTTGTCCCCTGAGATGAAATACAGCACAGTTTGATGACCAAACACTTTCTATATGAAGGAAAATTAAAAGAATACACATTTACTTTTATTTTTATTTTAATTGAGACACACTACTAAGTGGTCCACAAAGTTTTTTAGCAACATGTTTGTCACAATCCAAATGGGAGGGCAGCATGTTAACCTCCTAACTTCAGCTACAGAAATACCACTGTATTATAGGGATTTTGGTCTCCCGGTACCCAGCATGCAACCAGGATCACCAGTCATGGAGATAAGAAACCCAGGATTACAGGATCAGCCCAGCCAATGCCATCTGGATCATAGTTCCTTTCATTAAGACCTAGCAGAGTTTCTAGATACAAAAATAATAAACAGCCTTTTCCTCATAAATGAAAGGCACACCTTGTTTATGCAAATTTGAAACTGAGCACATTTTATTATACAAAACATAACAATAAAATGTATGTGTGATAGCAACCAATTATGTGGGGCCCCTGCCCTGAGTAAATTGCATATTGACCAATCCCAGCATTCTATTTCTTGCCCCACATGGTATTACATTACAAGGATGACATCAGATTTATTAATTTCCTTCCTGTAGGCTGTGAGCCTGCGTGACTAATAAACTCATCCTTCATTTTCTATATAGCTCTGTAGGGAGTAATTAGTCATCAAAAGGGAGTCAGAAAGTCTTAGGGTTGTGATGACATCTGAGTTCTTGTAGAGACTTGGGTTAACCCTTAAAGGTTACTGCTACTACTACTAATAATAATAATAATGATAATAAAAATAATAAAAAAGGACCAGTGTATTCTGGTAGAGGCTGGTTCTGCCAGACAAAGGGACATCTTTCATGAAGTTAAACAGTAGTCCCTAGACCCCAATGCATAACACTACCCGGATTGTATAAACTATTTCTGCCACCTAAGCATCAAATAGTAAACCCCAATATTCCTTTTTCTAGGCCAGTTATAGGGTCAAGCATAATAACAGCAACACAGTACTTTAGTGCATTAAAGCCCTTTTCAGCAACTTATTTCAGGAATATTTCTGTGAATGTTACAGAGAGGTTATGAATTAGTATTCTCACAATCTCCAGTGATACTGCACACAAACTTAATGAGGCTAGCTAACTAACCTTCTCCACTCATATAGTATCCCACTCCTATTGAACTCCTTTGGCAAGGCTTACACACCACTAAGGTGTTCTGTTTCAGGGGATGGGTGAAGTTAATGCAGACAAGCTGTCTGAGTGAGAGGTCCTCCATTTTATAGGTGTTCAGAAATAGCGACCAAAATGGAGTCAGTCACACTAACATCATGGTGGCTGTACACAATATGGCAGAAGCAAGAAAATATACAGTATCTATGTTCCTCCATAGGCTCTCGGTAGTTACTAGCAACCATGGCCCACATTCAATCTGAGCCCTGCAACTCGGTCGCAGACAGCTGATTGTCTGCAAGTGAGTTGTGGGCTCCCATTGCTCCACTTTTGCGATGCTATTTAATTGCTCAAGCTTGCAAGTTGCACTGCTTCAGAGCAGTTGAGGGCCGGTACATGATCAATTAAGCAAGCCCGTAACCTCCCATTTCGAATGTGCCAATAGAAAGTGAGACTGTAATACTTACAGCAGTTAAAGATGGAGATTACATGTCAATCAGTTAGATTTAGGGGTCCGAGTTACAATCAGACTTGCAAACAATGCAAATTAAAGAATTATTAAAATGAATGCAATACTGTTCTAGTCCATATGGGTGGCCTGATATGTATTAACTCATTGATATCCAGATGGTTTTAACCCCGAAATAACACTTAAAAATAACATGTAGGATTTTCTTCTTCTTTTGCGGTTTACGAGTATGAATACGTTTGCGAGCTTGGGGAAATAGAGCAATTGAAAAGCGATTTTCGATTTTAGCTTTGCGAAAGTGAAAGATCAAAGGCTTCTGAAGGCTGTAAGTTATGAGTTTGATGGACACCATTCTGCCAAGCCCGTAACTCGTAACCCGATAGGAGCCTGCAAAAAGACACCAAATGAATAGCATGTAGCTTGCGACCTCACTTTTGGGATCCCGGATCTAAAAATCTCTTAATTAAATGGGGCTCCATGTCAGCAGCTTTTAAAATATTGTTGCAGTGTGTTGCATTAATCACAACTGCTGTTAGCTTACTCATGAAATAGGAGCCCTGGCATTACCGGATTAGGGCCTGTAAGCCTCATTCTATTCTCCAACCATTTTGTAACAGTACAGTAACAGCAGTAACTGCATTTCCAACAAGAAACCATAACAAATATCTGACAACAAATTCCCAATGTCCAGGAAGTTTTGACAAACATTATAATAATCCTGGAGCCTGTTAAGCTCACATACTGAACAAAATGTCATAGTCCTTGTAAAGACTCTTGAGGCGGGTGGTCCCATGGGCTAATGGCCACAGTAGTCCCGTAATCACCATAAAAAAAATTGTCCATAACAGGTTTTGTTCCTGAAAGGCTGTTCATTTTGAGGCTTTACACCCTGGCCCCAGAAAGTAAGTCATGACAATGTATTTTTTTTTTTCCAAACAAAAACCTTTTCCACTTTTAATTCATTTGTTTAGTATATCAGTGCTCAGCGAGGGAGGTATTGAAACTCTGGCCTGTTGCAGGACCTTGTAGAAATGAGTTGCCAACTAATGAATGCATTTGTTTTTTGTCCGGTAATAAAACAATGTGGCACAAGGAGGCTAATACTGTATTTAAATGTATCATATGTATACATCTTAAAAAAATATGTTTGATTATCAGGATGCCCAAAAACTACATGTGTAGTGATTTTTATATGTAATAGAAAAGTTATAAATAATCACAATGATCATTTTAAAATTGTTTCCTCACCTTCAAAGAAGAATTGCAATCTAATGTTTAGAATTTAAAAAGCATTTTGTTTGCCAGATTGCTGCAGATTTATTTTTGTCAGGTAGGAAGAATCTTTTGTAAGATCAGACAAACATGCAAACATGAGTCCAAGGAACACAACAATCATTTGTTCTGAACAAAAAATCTCTATAATTCCTTATTTGATCAATATCTTACTTCCATCTGTTGCATTCCTATTGATCTTACAGTAAATGTTATACAAAAATACATCAATAGCAGCAATTTTATATCTGTCAGTACAGGATCTTAAAGCGGTCTCATTGAAATTTGTGACTGGTATCTTCCAGTAGAGGTTTAATTGTTCTAATTTTGTCATGACTTCCAAATGTACAATGTATTTTAAAGAACAGGCTACAGAATTATTAAAATGAAATTGAGCACTCTCTATTTGTGCATTTAACAGTGTTAGCCCTAAATGTATTGTTTCCTGCATTTAACAAAGACATGCTGTAGACATTGCACAAATTGCTTTAGAAGATTTACATTAAATTATCATAAATTTGCTTTTTTGGTTCATTAAATGATACAAAGGACACTAATATTGAAAAGATCTTAATCTTACACATACTTAAAGGCGTAAGTAACGTTGCCACATATTCTATTAGCTACACAGATTCCGATTGCGAGTTACCTGTCCACAATCACTACTGACAAGCCAAAGACACAACTTAGTGCTATCTTCATTGTTTGTTTACATCTCAAACATTATGAATGCAACAAAATTACATAAAATCCATATTCTATTATAAGTTTAACCAACTCGCAAATTAAATCAGACCCGCAACATTTCTGAAACAAATATTATGAGTAGTAATTAGGACTCGCAGAGGGTTTTAGTGCAGTTCTGATAGTTGTAGCAGAAATTAAAGACACCCTACTATACTTTAAAACCATGGGAAAGCATGGAAAAGCATTAGAATTAATTGCACAACAGCCTCAAAATATTCTTTTTAACTGTTGTTCATGTGTTATAGCGATCCAAGGACTCAAGGGGTTAATACATATCATGAAACCCATATGGACTAAACCCGATGTTCTAATGCATTGACTGCAGTGCTAGAGTGCTAGCCAGATGGGTAAACATTACTTATCAACTCGTATTAATGCTTAGTTGCCAATCACAGGTTACGTCTAACTTCTGTTATTTACTGAAATCATGATACATTCTAATTTACTATTGCCGTAAATTATGGGCTTGGTTAAATATTGCCAGCTCACTTAATCACGCCTCCTGAAATCTTACTTATGAGGGCATGGTTTACATATGGAGGCTGAGAGACTTAAGTTGCATGTTAGAGATTGTAGAATAAGTCTAGAACTTTACAACAAAAAACAACCACAGCAAAATGTACGGCCTTCTAATAGAATAGGGCTCAGATTTGTGAGGAAGACTTGTCAAGTTATTGTTAAAAAAGCAAAACCATTTTCATTTACAATCCTTGTTGAGGGCTTAGTCCTTGTATATATAGATATAGCAATAAATAAATATATATATATATATATATATATATATATATATATATATATATATATATATATATATATATACCTCTTTTGCCCACCATATTATAATTGATTGTTGTGGTGAACTACCTACTCATAATTTCCACAACAGAAGCTGGGATAGCGCTCCATGCTGATTATAGCCAGTAAGCTTGAAACAGCTGTACATGGATTGGATACTCAGCCTGTGTTTATTCCAACCTTGGCTTTGCATTAAAGCTGTATAATACAGCATGCATAAGCTTAAAGGAAGCCATGCTTGATAATGGCTACGGAATGACGAGCGAGGCATTTGTGGGCATATTTGTGTGTCCCAGCTCAACTTCCCACAATGCAGTGTAAATACTGTTTTTCTCTGAGCTGAAAGCAGGTTTTTTTAACTAGACATTCAAGTGTGAGCACAGATGTACTTTTTATTTACTATATATATATATATATATATATATATATATATATATATATTTATATTTATTTATGCATTTATAAGAATAAGTCTTTTGTAGTGGCTTGTACATACACTCATAAATTTATCTTGTCTTGTTTGTTTTCTAAAAGAAAATTAAATTAATTGAAATACTTGTTTTATGTAGATACGCCGATCTCATTTTGTGGCAGAGAGGTAGCTAAAGAAAGAGTACTTGGGAGAAAGTATGGAATGAGAGAGAGCAGAGGGCAGTATAAAAGGTTAAAGCAATGGGAAAGAAATTATATGGTGGAATTGTTTTGCTGCCTCTTTGGTTTATTGAATCCTAGGCCCAGACCTTCTTGGTCTTTCAGGAAATACAGCTTATGTTCAAAAAAAGGAATTATTCTGTTTACCTAAAATGCCTAGGATATTGTATAGTCATTTTTTACACTGATTATAGTTAGAATGTTAAGATTTCCATTTTAATTAAAAATATATATAATATCCTAGCATTTTTATCTAAACAGAATAATTGTTAGAAAACTTGGTACATTTTCGATTTAAGGGTAAAAACAACTTGATATGATCCAAAACAGAACCACAAAAAGATTATTGATTAGTCTGCAATAGAAATGTAAGGAAGGTGAAAATGAAAGTAAGATATCAGTGTCAGCTTTTTTAAAGTACATCCAATTTTCCTGCTTGATATTTCTCTGTGGCTAGACATTTATCCAATTTTTGTTACAAAATGTAAAACATTTTGTTCTTATATTGTATCTTGAATAATTCATTAGTATTAGCACAGTAATACTGCAAAGATCAGCAAAACAAGAGCCAGCTTCATGGAGGGATCTTGGTGTGTTTTCTTCCCTGCTGCTTGTTACTTTCTCAAATAGACGTGCCCTTGTAAACTGATAAACTACCATTTAGTCCTGTTGAGAGTACTTACAGAGGTATCTCCTAAAATCCCATTGCACAGACAGGCACTCCATTTGTAATTCAATGCCTCTCACAAATACTTTAAAAATACAGCATCATATGAGGGCCTGGCCAACTGATCAGATCCAGACTGTTAAACTTATGTTTTACTTTTATTGAACATTCAACTATTATACTAATATACATCTGTCATAACAGTTCACTAATGCCTGTACACTTCTGTACAGATAATAGTTGTTTTCTGGTTAATGTTTTATTGTTTGAGGTTTGGATTGGTAAATGCTACAAAAATTCTGGTGTTGATATTGTATATGGACCATCTGAATCTACCGTGCTGGTTTCTGCAGATTAACGTCCTGGAGTGGGAGGAGGCTTTAAATGCAGAAGAAGCTTCTATCTAGACAATGGGATTGTGAGAGCTAAGCCTGCAACTGTTCTGAGTAGTATAGGAAAACTGCTTGGTTTATAAGGAAACACACTTTTGAAAAAATAACAGACAAAATAATTGAAAAACTAAAATGAAACCCTATATATAATTTGTCCCATTATCAAGCTTAGTTATTTAAAATCTCATATTAAAAAATTACCTTTAATATAGTCCACTGGCACTACGGTACGGGAATGCAGAATTTGTGTAAATACATGTATTAGCTCAAATTAGACAAAAGAATGGTTTTCAGAAGTATAGATAAATAACATAGTATATGAACATTATGACAGAGAAGAAGGAGTATTTTTCTATTTGTCAATTATCATTTAATGATAGCATATAATATGGCAGCACAGTGCTGGGCCTCAGGCCTGTGTGTTAATAAGCTGCTGTACACTGAACATGGAGGTTAATGGGCTTCTCTGCACCGAGCACTTTTATGTCACAGACTAAACTGTTATTTTCCTATATCCCTGCAGATTTATAAATGAACCTGCAGAAGGCTGCACTGAGGAGATAGCTTTATACAATAAACATCAAGAAATTCCTACGGCTGTGATGTCAGTATGTGGCAAATCAAATTCTACACAAATATTACCTACCATACTTCTATAATTAATTTGAGAATAATATTGAATGTTTTTCTGGTTTCAGATATTTGCAGAAGTCTGTTATTTCCAAATGTTCAAATTTATCAGTTTTCTAGAAGAATGTTTTACATTTAGCTCAGTCATCATGACCTAACTAAACAACAATACATTTTTCCCACTCACCCTTGCCCCCTTTGTCTCTTTCTATTTCTTCTCCTTTCCGTCTCCTCTCTTCTCTCTATCTTTTTGCCCATGCATTGCTTTCTCCATTTCTCTCATCTACTCTCTCTCTCCTCTTTTCCTTACTTTTCTCTCTCAATCCTCTGAGATGTTACAGTATGAGTGAAGGGAAAAGGAGGGTGAAACAAATAAGAAAGAGAAAAGTAGAGAAATCCCACTTTTTATACACAATATTTAGAATGTCCGATAATTCTTTTATCATATAAGACATTTCGGGAAAAAGAGCTTAATATATCTTTTAGCGAAAAACAATGGGATAAAATTATTAGAAATTTTAACAATTCTTCACATAATATAAAAATGCCTACAAAACATTAATGAGATGGTATCTTACTCAAGTAAGATTACAAAAATTAAACCCATCTTTTAATGATAAATGCTTCAGAGGCTGTGATGAAGCTGCAACTTTAAAACAATGGGAATGTCTTAAAATCTCACAACTATGGGAAGAACATATTCAATATTAGAAAAACTCACAGGATTCCCTATCCCTAGAAAACAAGAAAAGGGTTTATTAGGATTATCTATATCAAACATATAAAAAGACATACATCTCCTAATAGATTAAATATTTTTACTACTAGAATTATAATAACTAAACCCACAATAGAAGAGATTAAAAATTCAATATATACACACAATGTATGGTATATGCTATCAGCAGTTATAGAGGAAACATTTTTTAAAATGGATGTCCTGGTGGAACATTTGGACACTGAAAATAGACAAAAAAGTAACCACATATGAAGAAAGAGAAAAAGAAGTATACAAGTAAAAAGGAGTAGCAAGGATGGAAAAGGAAAATTAGATTATTAGATTTATCACTGTTAATGCTATGAAAGATGATATAAAAGAACAAAGATATATATATATATATATATATATATATATATATATATATACTGTATATATATATATATATATATATATATATATATATATATATATATATATATATATATATATATATATATATATTTGTATTTAGTTTTAGTAACAATAAAACATATTTGAACCCCCCCCACTGTGTCATGATCATAATAATGTTCTTTGGCTGGTGACTAAACAAAATTATGTAAAAATGGATAATTGTTTTAATTTTATATTATTCACAAAAAACAGAATTTTGCTACTTTCAGGCAGCAATGGCACCAAGCTGCAGAGAATGCTAATGGTCAATATGTCCCTCATCAGCCAAGATCACAAAATACATGTATTAAACCCGCTGTCTCACTGCAATGATGGGGATATTTGCTTTAAGGTATATGGAAGTTTCCCCCGTTTTTAATATTAAAATAAACTACCTGTTTGTTTACATTATTTTTATTTAATTTTATTAACAAGTGCTTAAAAGCTCTGTTTTCACTTACTCAAATCTTCCAAGCAGCTTATGCTCACAAAGGGTCCTATTCTATTAGAAGTGATTCTGACCCACAATTTTGACTATGTTTTTTTTTTCTAAATGTCTAGATGAGAGATGAAGTGACTCTGGCAAACATTTAATAAGCCCATAATTTCCGACTTAGGAAGGTCTAGGAGTTGATGGGTTGGAGATTTTCAAAAAGAGAGAGAAGGTGCTGTAGTGTAAGATTTATTTTTTTTGCTGATTTCCCATATACTTATAATTAACACTCAAATTACATCACACATAATTACTGATATCACATAACTCACACACTTAGATTAATACCTACACATAGCTATACGTAGAGTTAGGCCACAGCTCATACACAGCCCCCATACCCCTAAAAAAAATATAATACACAGAATACACACATTCTTGATTTTCCTAAAGTACATATATTCAGTTATCCTTATATTTTATTCCATATATATAGGAGGCAAGAATAGGAGAGAAAAGAGTGACATTATTGTTGGAGAGGAGAGGGGAGGAGAAGAAGAGGAGGAAAGAAAAAGAGGAGAGGAGAGGAGGAAAGTAACATCTGTGGTGGAGAGGAGGTGAGGGAGAGGTATGGAGAGAGGGAGTAGTGAAGAGAGAGGGAGAGGAGGGAGGGGTAGCAGCTCTGGAAGAAATAGACGCATAGGAAGGCAGAAGGAGGAAGGCTACCCCTAGATGCAGGCACAGAAAGAGCAGGGGCAGAGGGTCAGGGGCATGATCCAGGAGGGGGGAGGGTAGTGGTGGGTAGGGACAGGCCCCAGGGAGAAATGATGGAGCCAAGGATCCCATGCATAGTCAAAAGGGTAAGAGGCTGTGGCAAGGCACAGGAGGAGATAAGAGCCCTCCTCCATGCAATTCGTTTCGCTACAGTAACATTCATGGGGGGGAGGGAAGTAAGGTCTAGCCAGAAGGCTTGGAGTGAGTTTGCTACAACTGTCTCTGCATTGGGATTTGCTAGCAGGGAGGTGAGATCTGTCAAGCACAGGTAGGATGACAGCCAGGCCAATGTCAAGAAGAAAATGGCAGAGGAAGCAAGAACAGCCAGAGTAACATGTGGTGGTCCTCCAGTTAGCATCAACTATACTATGTGAGAGAGGACATTAAGGCACTGGATTGATCCAGTGTTAGTTGTGGGATTTCAAGGCCTTGTGGACTCATTTGAGGACAGCACCATGCAATGTGAGTATCGTACACATCATATAACATCATATCATATCCTCACATGCCCACACATGTTCACCTTACACACACATGTATAACACAAATAAAACATAAAGGTTGCAGAAATAAGAAAGGGATATGCAATCTTCCTGGTTTTGATGAGGGATAGATGTATCAGCAATCAATATGCAAAAAGTTTTGTTATACCGTTATTATCACTGTTTTTGTGTGTTTCTAATGGTTAATGTATGGCATCAACATACATAACATTTATGTAACGACCATATATTTGTATGTAATCTTCCTGTATAGACATCGCTTCATGCATTTGAGTATTGTAGTTATAAGTTTGCATGTCACAAAACTTAAGTTAACTCCATGTTAAAAGTGATGTTAACATTTTCATTTTTAACATAATTTCACATACTGGTGCACATAACACCTACGATCTGCATGAAGTGTACCACCCTTCTGAAATAATTATCCCTTTTTACCATCCAATACATTGTTATGTGAACATTACAGCCCATTTCAGCGTTTTCCAAGTAATCACATGTATTAATATTTCAAAAATACATTCAAGCAATATTTCATGTGTTATTATCATAATATTTTCCATAATGCGTGAACAGCATTATTGGTTATGTTTGTGAGTTAATACTCATGAAAGGCATATGTTGTAGCACTGTTCAATATCACCATTTCCTTAAAGGGTTGTTAACCAATTGACAGCTTTTTTTAAATAATTAATTATTACAATAACAATAGCTATAATGTCAAACATTATTATTGATATACTTCTTGGCACATGCACAACAGAAATAGCATGGGAATTTACAGAATGGGTGTACAAAAGATTGCCCTTGAGGTTAGATTGCTGGTGCTCCATGTGTCTCGCCACACACTCCTTGTGTGTTTAGCAGCCTTCATCATCAGCTTGAACACATTAGTGCAATCCCCATTATCATAATTTGTCCATGAATCCCCATGTACCTGTGCTTCTAACATTGTGTTCCTTACATGCTCTATAGGACACAGTGCCTGGCCTGTGCCATCTAGTGATATACCCATGTAGTCACCAACAATGTCACCCCCTCTATTTAAGGCTGAAGGCTGCCCATGGTGATGTTTCTCACACCCCAAGGTTCTGGTCTGAGTGACATACCTTCACCTATCATTGCAGGTCTTAGCCAACCCACGACTTTCATGCCTCTCCTCCCTTATACTTTACAGACATCGCGATGAGCGGAGAACACAATCATTGCGAGCCCTGCAATGAGCGCTCATTGCAAACATCATCCAGCCCACCACTTTCGTGCCTCACGATAAGCGCCTTTGACCCCCGTGTCTGTTTCCCCCTCTCCCTTCCATGTGCTCTCCCAGCTCTGTTCCACCCCCCTTATTACCCTCACCTGTGTCTCTTTTCTCTCTCTCAACCCTGTGCCTCTTTCTATTCTCTCCCCCTCTCCCTCCCCTGTGTCTTTCTCCTCTCCGTCGATGATCAAGTTTTGCATGGCTCCCGTTCAGCGCCTATCTATCCTTTTTTAGTCTTGGGTGCCTTGCGATGAGCACCGTTGCTATTATTTTCAAAGTCATTCGGTTCTCATGATTGACGTTTGTATTCTCTCAGTACTGCATGCCTGGTATTGTTTGCTTAAGTGTTACAGGCTTCGGCCTCGTTTTGATCTCTTTTTAAAGCATTTATGTTTTTACTGCTGTAATTTTTTTCCTTGCTTAGCCAATTTTCGATCTTCAATAAACGGCAATAAAGCCTCAAATTAGCTTTCAACCTCACTCAAAGGCTCCCTGGCTCTACCCCTGAGCTATGTGTAATTTTTTTAATTACATTTTTTAATTATTTGGCACTTTTTGGTGGTCTTCCAACGGCTTCCGAGTTACGAGCTTGGGAAAATATCGTCCATTAAATTAGTAATTTTTTTCCAAATCTTGCGTGCCTCGCGATCAGAGCCAAAGTCTTACGTCCTTCGGTGCTGATCACGAGCATCGCCCATAGCGCCGTCAATCTGTTGCCAGATGACCCTTAGAGGGACCCTGATAGGCCACAATTGCGAGGCCTGCAATGAGTGCCTTTGGCGCTCATTGTGGCAAAGTGGTGTGCAGCTTGTTCTCAACGCGAGGGCTGCAATAATTGCCTTCAGCGCTCATTGCAACAAGTCGTCCGCCCCCCGCGATGAAAGCCTGCGGCACTCAACGCAAAGCCTTTTCAATCTGTTTCCATCTTCCATCGGTGGAGCGTCCTCTGACAAATAACTCTGATGGACCAGATGACCGCTAGAGGGACCCTGAGAGGCCACAATTGCAGTCGGGCGAGCCCCAAAATGTGTGCCTTCGGCTCATTTGTAAGCCCGTAACTTTTAACATGGTGTGACTGACAATTCGTAATTACCACTATACATGTGAGATATATATAGGTTGGGTTAAACACCAGCTGATTATCCTATCGATGTACAGCTGTTTCAAGCTTACTGGCTATCATCAGCATGAAGCAGGATCTCAGCTTGTGTTGTGGACTTTATGAGCAGGTAGTCTACCACAACAATCATTTATATTATGGTGAGCAAAAGAGCGATAGAAGCCCTCCACTGTACAGTAGTAAAGTAAATAAATAGTACACATATATATATATATATATATATATATAAAAAAAAAAATATATATATATATATATATATATTTTTTTAAAATATTTAAAGTTCACATTTGAGCCTCTGTGAGTGTTACATTTTATTTTTAAGGCAGTTACATGTTTTTTTCTTGCTATTTATTCTTGTACTGTGTCCTTAATTGTTGTTTGCATCTTTCAGCAAAACTTTAAAGTGTGTCCCTATATCCATAACCAGTCTAAGAAATGAAATTTTTTTTGGGGTGCTATTGGTTCCTTGGAAACTGTTGTGCAAATTATTCTTATGTATTACCGTGCTTTACAAGTAAATTGGTGTGTGTTTAATTGCTGCCATGGCTATAATAAGTGTTTGAAAAAGCCCTTTGCAAGTCCTATTTAGTACTTATAAAATTTTTGGCAGAAAAGTCATACTTTATCTATTTGCGGGTCTAACTTAATTTGTGAACTAGACATACGGGTCTAATAGAATATCAATTTAGTTTAACTTTAATTATTTGGCACTTGTAATGTTTGAGCTGTACAGAAATCAATGGCGAGGTAAGCCCTTCATTGCATTTTTGGCTTGTCAGTAGTGATTGTGGGTGGGTAAACTGCAATCAGGATGCGAGTAGCTAATAGAATAAGTGGAAACTTTATGAGCAACTTTAAGTATTTGTAACATTAGAATCTGGACAATAGAATAGATGTTTCTATTGGTAAGATATATACTAGCCACTTACAGACTGTTTCTCAACAGCACTTTTTGAAATGCTAAATATAATTTGTGAGTGGCTAGTAACGTTTAGTACTACATA
Source organism: Discoglossus pictus (assembly GCA_027410445.1). Taxonomy (NCBI): domain Eukaryota; kingdom Metazoa; phylum Chordata; class Amphibia; order Anura; family Alytidae; genus Discoglossus; species Discoglossus pictus. Next base: position 309,994,241 of record CM050166.1, on the reverse strand, counting down.
GCTATTGTATGCATGAGTTGTGGTGGCAGACCTTTGCAGGAGATGCTTGAAATATTTCAGTGAGGGAATATAGAGCTTTTAAGCACTTGTTAATAAAATGATGTTTAGATATGTTAGCAAACATTTAGGTTGTTTATTTTATTATTAAAAACAGGAAAACATCCATATACCTTTTAATGTAGATTCTGCATGGGTGCACTAAAATGAAATGGACACCTACAATCATGTTATATAATTTCTAATGAAAAGGTATTGTAGAACTTTCTAGCCAGAAAATTTACATTATACTGGTATAACTTGCTTAACGCTACACCTTTTAGAGCTGATTCTATATAGAGCTATTTTTGCTGTATATCCCCACTTTGCCTTAAACCCCACTATAGGGCTGCTTTTGACCGCCTGATTAAATACCGTGCCACACTTTATCACAATGTTTTCCTTGGGGAGCCCCATTTAATGCTAAGAACCATGGCACAGAATTAAGAGATATAAAGCAGCAGACAGGAAAAGAAAGGAAAAGAAGAGTGACAGCCTGGACAGCCCGAAAGCCCCCCAAAAAGACCCATTCCTACTTCAACCATTCAGAGACAAGATACAGAATAATTTTCATGTTCCCTTGTTTCTCATCATGTGGTTGTTAATTGTCCAATAAAATCTAAAGTGATTGTATTGTTTTTGTACTGTTTTACAGAACATGGGTGAGCACAAAAAAGATCAGCCTAAATTGAAGTTCCAAAGCATATCTCTGGATGTGAAGATGCATGTGTTGTTGTATTGTAGATAGGGTTTAATGTATTTTAGATAGGGTTTAATGTATGTAGATAGGGTTAAATAGTGTGTAGATAGGGGTATAGTTGAACTGTATTTTTGTGTATATTACTGTATTATATTGTGTATGTATTGTAATGTAATGCATATATGCGTATGTATTTGCTTTTCAGGTGTGTAATTCTTTTTTTTTCTGTAGTGGGGGTTTGTAATGTTCTTTTTTATTCTTTTGTAACGTAGCTGTTTTATTTTCTGTACTGGGGGGCAGGGTTTGTAATGTTCCTTTTTATTTATTTGTAACATAGCTTTTTTTATGTTCTGTGACTAAAGATGGGGGGTTTAATAGGGGTAGGCAGTGTAAGAGTTAATAGATTTGGGTAGGGGGGGTTAGTTTAGAGTGGTTTATAAGAGATGGGGTTAAATAGGTCCAGTTAGGGCTAGATAGGTACTGTTAAAGTTAAATAGGTACTGTTAGATTTGAATATACCCAGTTATGGTTAAATAGGCCTAGATAATGTTACTTGGTCCAGATAGGTTAAATAGGTACTGTTAGAGTTAAATAGGCCCAGTTAGTGTTCGATAGGTACTGTTAGGGTTAAATAGGCCCAGAGTTGGGTTAATGGGGTATAGTTAAGGTTAATAGTGTAGTGCTTAGATTTTGTGTCATAAGGGTCTTGGATGTTGTTATTATAGGGGTTAATTAGTGTCCCATAAAGGTCTATATAGACCGATATTGGACTGATGGTGTTAAATAGAGGCTTATGGGGTCTGTATTGACCTCCATGTGTGACAGTGCTAATTAGGGGGTTATGGGAGTCTGTATTGACCCTCATGCGTGACAGGGTTATTTAGGGGCTCATGGGGCTCTGTATTGACCTCCATGAGTGACAGGGTTAATTAGGGGCCTATGGGGGTCTGTATTGACTCCCATGAGTGGCAGGGTTAATTAGGGGCTTATGGGGCTCTGTATTGACCCCCATAAGTGACAGGGTTAATTAGGCGTTCATGGTGCTCTTTATTGTCCCCCATGAGTGACAGGGTTAATTAGGGGCTTATAGGGGTCTGTATTGACCTCCATGAGTGACAGGGTTAATTATAGGCTCATGGGGCTCTGTATTGACCCCCTTGAGTGACATGGGTAATTAGGGGCTGTCTATAGCCCCATGAGTGATAGGTTATTTTTTATTAACGCTGGCCCTTTAAAGGACCACAATCGTGTATGATCGGGGACCCCCACTGCGAGGGTTAATGTGGGAACCATGTGGGAGTACTTACAGTACCCCTGCTGCCTGCCATATTTATTAGTGTGCTGCAATCCCTTTTAATTTTTCTAAATGCAGTGGGGGAAGCGATCATGATCACAATAATGTGGGGACCCTGCAGGGGTCCCAGTGGGGACCCCTGCATCATTGGGGTCTAATGTAGGAGTCTGGGAGTTTAGGTACCCTTGGGACATATCGGGGACCATACGTAAGGGCTTCTAAAGCCCTTGCAAGTCCTCCTGAGCACAAGCCGGACTTTATCCTGCGTTTGCGTTTTGCAAGCTGCAGGGAGGGATCTGGCAGTTGAATAGAGATTTGCGTAAATTGAACTGTGAAAGTGAAACATCAAAGGCTTCAGAGTGGTGTAATCTCTGAGTTGCAGGTCGGCTATTTTCGCGGGCCTTTCACTCGGGACGCCTATCCAAGGTTGCAAAATGGAGTCAATTGAATAGCAAAGTTGCCTCTGTTTTGGACTTGCCAACCAGAAGTTGAAAAAAGTAGCAATTGAATGAGGCTGAGTATCGGGAACAGAAATGTGAAATGCAGCATTCTTGGGGCAGTGTCTTGCTACCAGCATCTGTTGGGTTGCCGTAGAATGCAAAGACAGATAAGACAGTCCTTCGATAAATTTGTGACCAAAAGAAGCCAGCATGGAGGACAAGCATGAAGGTTCCACATCTGCTTATATGTTTCTTTAAATTCAATGTTCAATTTGTGTTTTTGTTATGTTTGCATATTTTAAAAAGTTTATATAGAGCCAACAAATGTCCTACAGGCTAAGTGGATCAATTAGCTCAACATTATTTTTCAATCAGTAAATTATCATTTAGGCCAGGGGTGTCCAAGTTCCGTCCTGGTTGGCTGCACAAAGGCTTGAATTAAGGATATCCTTGCTGCACCCAGGTGAGACTATCACTTCTTCACTCATGCTAATTGACCCACCTGGGCACAGAAAGGAAATCCTCAAATCCAGCCTTGTGTGCAGGTCACCAGGACCAAACTTGGACACTCCTGTTTTAAGCATTTGCAAAATTATGTTTTATTAATGGTGCAAAACATGCTAAGAACATGTCTCTTATTTCAATTTATAATGTATAGGTACATTTGAAATCTTATTGGCTTAGTTCAATTTATTTTTTTACAAGATTTACCTAAAAGCAAAGTCCACATACTTCAAAGGGCATCACATTTAAGTAAATTTGGTAATTTATTTATAAAGAGGAATTAGTTTAGGGAGACTACCCAGCCCAAAATCCTATTAGAGATTGTGGTATCGGGTATGCATAACTTACTAGACAACAATCATAAGATTAATTACCAGTGCTCAGGTCCTCAGTCCAGGAAGCTTATAAACATCACTGGGATCAATTAGTTACTATTCCCATCTATGGCTCTTGGTAGTTAGAGATGAAAGCTTAACGTATGTTCACATCACAAACTAGTAAAGAATAGAATGCAGTGGAATGAGAACTTCAAGCAATATATTAACCAGCTACAAAATGTTCACCTTGAGCACCACAAGCAATCTGTATTTCATAATATATTTGAAAAATGTTATTCAATGCACACATTTTTATTATCATAAAAATTGAAAGATGCAAAAAGGTGAAAAAGAGATCAGGAAGTAAAGGGTGAGAAAGAGGGATGCTGAGAGAGTAGGAAACATTGATTATGAGGGGTATGAAAAAGGGACGAGTGCATAATATAGAAGGATAATGAGTGTTGAGAAAGATGCACGATGAGTAGAGTGAGAAAGAAGGATGAGGAATGGAGAGATGAGTAGGAACCAATTAAACTACCAATCTTAAACTTTGTTATTTGCTAGCACTTACCACACAAAGATGATAATGACGGTTGATGAGGAGTGTTTGTCACTGCCATTATTCTACTTTGTTACTAGTTAATATTGACTTTAAAATATGTCACAATAATTAGTCACAATTTAAGAGATTATGGAAGACCTCAGTGACAGAAAAAAATTACTTTATTTTAATCTGTGCAAACCTATATTAAAGTTAGGTGCACAGTGCATACCATCATCCTGTTCAAATTGATTGACATCACAAAAGTCTTTCCGGTCAATGTTAATCACTCAATCCATGATATCTACATGGTGATGAACAGCTGATCGGTAATTTATGGTAAAGACATTGTCCTTTTGAGACTCAGGTATTATGCTTTATGTGATGTAGAACCCATACAGTCTGTCTGGAACTGCACAAACCAAGAAATCGCACGACAGCCTGGGCACTAGGGACAATTTTGGAGATCATGGAAAACATTGTGAGATAAAATTAAAGATTTTAAAACAATAAAAAAAATTGTAATGGCATTTAACACTGCTTCAACAGCCTGAGAATGAGTTTCTTTATGAACTATTCACATGATGCATTATATGATGTAACTCCAAATCTTAGTAAGCTGCTAGTTTGGACTCAGCATTTTGTTGTTACCATATACTTTCCTCTATGAAATACCATTTTATGGATCTTTCAAGGCAAACAAAATTAGTGAAAGGTAATTTGCTTGCCTTGCCCTTGATGTATTTAATTTAATCTGAGAAGAGAATGAATGTTAAATTATAAAATACTTATTTAAATTAAGAAATAGAGCTGATTGAATAGAACTAATGAGCAGGAAAGAGAGTGATGCTAATTACTGAAGTTTAAAAGATATAACCAATGACAATTATGTTTAACCTGGTTGTAATTGCAGAGAGCAGCAGTTAATTAAGATTAATAACCAAATAATAAGAAATTAGACTTTAGCCTTCCACTGAATATTATGGAAGACTGTATAAACTTTGAATTATGTTCTATATATGCTTTAATTTTATAAGTTCAACATATGTAGCATTAGGGTCCCTATTAAATTTAGTGAATTTGAGTTTACGGTAAAGGAGCCCGCAAAAGTTACGGATATTAAATGGGTCTCTTTCAGCTACACGCAAACCATCTACGGGTTACAGGTGGATGTCCTATGGGACATGAAAATCTGAACTCTGTCCCAGCTAAGCCTTTGATCTGTCAAGCCCGTAAATGTTACTATCGCAAATCGATATTTAATTGCTATGAGTCCCCAAGGACGCACTGTCGTTCAAAGCCGGAAATGGCAAATGAAGCCAGAAATATTATGGCCTCCAAATTGGACCCACAAAGGGTTTACAGAAAAGTTCTTAACACTGTAAAAGACAATATAAGCACACCACTGGACTTTAAAATATGGGGAAAGCAATGAAAGGCATTGCAATTAATTGCACAACAAATCCCCAAATACATAATTAGCATTGAAAAACAAAAAGTTATTATCATATGTTGGAATGGTCATGCATATGCCAATATCAAAAGCCATAAAGCCATGCTGCAACATGCAGAGAGCACTACCTAATTAATTTGCAACACAAAAACATGAAATTGCCTGCCATATTAACCCTTTCTCGCTCACAGAGGCTCTAATGTGGACCCTGAAATATAAATATATTTGCATATACATCTCCCTCATCACATCTATATTGGGAAGATAAATAGTGGCCAAATTACACCACCAAATCACATATATCTAGTACCAGCGGAACATTTTATTATTTATTGTTCAGTCCTTCAGTTGTGTCCTACTCTCTGTTACCCTATGGGCTTCAGTACATTTAGCTAGGTCTCTGTCTGTGCTGTCCCACAAAGTTTGCATGCCAAAGATACTGGAGTGGGTTGACAGTTCCTTCTGCAGTGGACTTCCATTTATCTGACTTCTCTGCTATGACCTGCCCACCTATATTGACCCTACATGGTAAAGCTCACAGCATCGATCCAGAAGAGGAACAGGGGAATATACACCACACTAATCTACTTTAACCTATCAGGAAGGGCTGCAAATACACATGAAGGCTGTTCAGTGGCACGTGGAGCAACAGCCAACTCACCTCCATCAGGGATAATCTCCACTACACCCATCCTGGAAAGTCCCACGCCATAGCTGGTGGCCATGTGCCAAGATGTACACCCATTATCATCTGGTGACATCCCATTAAGTATTTTGCAATCAATCGACTCACATTATCACCTGTCATATTCTTATCAGGCCTTCAGAGGAATGGTAATACCAGTATTATTGCTATTTATGATATATATTATTATATGATATCTGATGATATTATTACTATTATTATTATTGTTATCATATGTACTAACTTATTGCCTAGTAACTAGGGCTCATTAGTTTACTGATATAAGAATGTGACACAAAAGTGATCTATGTGGATGTCCCATAACCCCAACCATTGAAAACACACTTACACAGTGAAAATGGTATAACAAAGCTTTATTTCAGACACAGAGTACAATCAGAAATGGACAAGACTGTGTATTAGTATCACTGGTGTGAGCAGATTCCGGAAGGGCAAGAGGCTGTTTTGTGAAAAAGGGGATACTTAAAGGGTTAAATGTTAGACAGCATAATAAGGATAATGCATAGCATCTACTAGGGTCACATGTGGTCAGGATACTACAGTAACCATAATCAGAAGAGAGGTCTGACCATCATATAACACTCCATTTCATAAAAATAACTATTAATGTGCATATAGTTTCCAAATGGTCTCCATCTGCTATATTGTACAGACACAATAAATCATGGATCATGTGATAAAAGTCAATTCCACACACAATGTGTTTTCATACATTAATGAAGATTCATAAATAGATGATCGGAATCTGAAAAACATAAAGAGGAGGTATAAGAACAATCAAAAGTGTTTTTACTCTGGACACTACAATAAATCAATTAACATGAGGTGTCGGCAGAAGAGCCTGAGGTGTCAGTAGAAGAGCTGGTGTGTTAAGCCATGTTGGGGGACCCCATTGTGTGGGATGCCATGTAAGAGGACCCCAGATTGTGGGAGGCCATGTTAGGGTACCCTATTGTGTGGGAGTGGTTGTGGCCGGGCCATGGCTGCATTGGTGTTGTAGTAGGTGGCAGTGGTGGCTGTGATGCTGGCTGGGGCCAGGACAACGTCATCAGGTTTGATGTGGTTGTTTGTTGGCTCCATGACATGCCTGGTGGAGGGGGCTGGAACAGCTGTGCATGGCTAGATGATGCATTTGAGGGCAGTGAATCCCACTCCTGAGATAAGGGTGATCGTCTGGATTGTGAAGGGCCAGTTTCTATGGATGGTCCCGGTAACTCTTGAATGTTCTGCCCTTCTTCGTCAAACACTTCCAGAGGTGCAGTTTGTTCACCTCCAGTGGAGCCTTTACCTGTGCCTCTGTGCTTGGCCTTGTCCTCCCGGGTACTGAAATGAAGGAACAAACATATTTAAGTTGCTTTCCCTTCACAATTGACACCTATGTGTTTCCATATCCTTGACATCATGGTCATCTGTAATTTACTGTGGTGCTTGTGTTACACAGATGAATCATGGCTGGCATAATGAGCATTGTGAATCATGGCTCATATGAATATATGTACTGCTGGTGCGGTATGCCATCTGCATGTGAATCAGATATGTGCTCTGCTGGATTTGCTGTGTAGTGTATGAGACTGACCAATCTGTGTCATCTTAGCAAAGGTTGTTAACATGCAGGTGAGACATGGTCCAGGTTAGGTATATGACACGCAGATGCAGTCCTACAGAGTCTGTATCCACATATGCCGCAGTGTGAACACCCATACATGTACTCTCTTTTGAATATCAAATTAATACTGATCTAATTGTGAATTGTACTCAGAATCAGTGTTAACTGCAGGTATTGGACAGACATTAAATTGATAAAAATTATGATAATGATATTTGCTACCAGGATTTACATGGTAATTGATGCCCCATATACCTTTAGTCATAACCATAGGGCTTACAGTGCTATTGCATGTCAGTTATCTATGTGTGTGGTCAGGGTTGTAGGAGTCAGAATAATTATAGGGGCATATAGCTCATTGTATATACCAGCCATTAAAAAGCTTAATTATACATACATACAAACATATTAAAATCTTGTGTATTATAGTGATTGAATAGGGGGGGGGGGAGGGTATGGGGTGTAGATGTGCTGTGGCCTACCGCTATTTATAGCTATGTTTATGTATTAATCTATGTGTTTTAATTATGTGATATCAGTTATTATGTGTGTTGTAAATTAAGGGTTAATATATCTTATTGGTCAAAATAGCAAAAAAATCACAAAACAGCCCCTCTCTCTCTCTCTCTCTCTCTCTCTCTCTCTCTCTCTCTCTCTCTCTCTCTCTACAAATCTTGGTAACCTATTAACGCCTAGACCTGTGTGTTCACTTTTTCAGCTACAGTACACTTAATGATTTGTGATGTTTGCGCCCTTTAAACCCCCTTTCTGCAGCGTTAATTGCTGTTCCCCACTTTATATTTGCTCTGAGGTCTGTGACGCACTCCGTGATTAAGGGTTGAAATTGTAAATGTGGAACGCATCTATTCCAGCCCCCTAATAGCTTGCGGTCGCGGGAAGGGTTTACAGGCTTGCCGCTCTGGCCCGTTGATTGAGGCCTTGTTCAATTTAATCACTCTGCAATGCCGCCGAATTTCAAGCCCGCAGACTTACGGGCTGTACCACCCCTGCTGCAGGCTTGTAATTTATGTCTGTAACATATACTATAATAGATACCTTGGGTTTACTTGGCATATTTTTCTAACTCTCGTATGAAATAAAATAACAATCAATTATTCTAAATGATATTGTGGGTTTTAATTATGATACTATTTAGAGACCTAATTCAATATGAGCTTCAAAAATTTACATTAGACCAATTATTTGTATTAAATGTTATACCTTTTACATAGGCATGCCCCATCCACTCTCACATACTTATATATTTACCCAGTAGTATAAGATTACAGTTGTTAGTAGATTTTTTGGCACGCAGTTCTGATCATTCGGTTTGTAATATATAATCACAATTTCTGACAGTTGGTTCAAAGCCTCACTAAGATATGTTTATTCATTTTTGTAAACTAAATTAAATATGCTTCAATTATGGTTTGGTAATAACCTTAGTATTGATGTGTTAATTGGGTCTATAAAACATTTGGCAAATCTGAAGGTCAAAAGTGAAGTAAGAAATACTGAAATGTCACAGACAAGTATTTTAGTTTATACAGTAAATTATGGTGGAGATGTACTGAATTAAATAATTAATACAATTATAAGACCTGCAAATATTAGAATGACAATTGCAAGTAATTTAGCTGATATTGTGTACTGTATGGTGTGTGGGTCTTAACAAGTAAGCTATGGGGAAGGGAAGGGGTGGAGAATCAACTCAAATAATTAGAACAATTAGACAAGGTTGTAATTTTTACCTGTGCATTATAGAGACGTTCACATTTTTCTAAATAGTGCCATATGTGTCAGTAGGTTTATGATACCTAAAATGTGCACTTGCTTCAGCATTATCTTCATATTTAGTAAAAAATGAACAGCTTAAGAAAAACAGCTTAATCAAGACAATGATTGTTCACAGAAAGAATCCTTTCAAATAACAGTAAATCAAAGGTTTACTTTGTTAAAAAAAATGTTACCCACTATGTTCTCTAGGGCATATTTTAAATATTGGGCTACTGCAGTTATTAGCTAAGGCCATACAGTATTTCCTTACATATTTTGACTTTTAGACCATGCACTGTTTTAATTGCTCCCCTTTGAAAAGTTCTATTTTATTGCATCCTATTGGAGATAAGAATATCTAAAATTGTATATCAAATCATTGCGAGCCACCTGATGAGCGCCAACGGGGCTCGTGATTAGGGCCAAAGGTACAGCATTCCCAGCCTTAAAATTTTATTCCTGTCATTTTTGATGGCAAGTAGCTAGTATCAATATGGGTTGTTGCTTACACTTGCATGCCTGCTGCACTGCAGCCCTCTCGAAGCGCGGAACTACACATCAACCCAAAACACAATTACACAATTCAGAATGCGAGACCCTTAGCAGTTTGAAAAAAATCGCCTTCAAAAATGTATGGCCCGTAACACTTACAATAAGGAAATTGAGACTTAAAAAAAAAAAAATACGACCGAGGCACTTATACGTGGTCCAAAAAATATGAAGTTAACTGACGAATTGCGCACATACAAAAACAACAATATCACCACCAAATTAACAAAAATAGAAAAAAAAGAGTTTACACACAAAATCGCCTAAGCGACAAAAAAAAGGACGAAAAAAAAGAAAATGAGGCTGCGCGACCAATAAACATGCAAAAACACGATAGACACATAAAAATTCTTCACAAGACTCTACGAGGTATAAAATACACTATTAGGGAAGACGCAAAATGCTCCACACCCACGTAACACATACACAATCGCCGCCATTTTACAACACTAACTTGCAACTAGTAACATTACCATTCCAAAATGCAGAATTACACATCTAAACAGAAGCTTTGCACTAGCGCACACAGCCTACTTATACTACACAGGCTACACAACCAATAAACACGCAAAAAAAGCCATACACATAAGACTTTTACACAAGCCCATACAAGGTATAAAATACAATATTAGGGAGGATGCAAAATGTTCCACAACCGCGTAACAAATACACAAGCGCCGCCATTTTACAACACTAACTTGCAACTAATAACATTACCATTACAAACTGCAGAATTACACATCTAAACAAATGTTTTGCGCTTGCGCACGCAGCCTACTTATACTACACACTTCACACATTGCTAATACTTACACCTCAGGTCACCAACAATGCAAATCTACATTGTATGCGTCAGGAACATCAAAAAAGATTGTTAGCTCCTCAGGATATTGCTTGATGCATATTTTAATTATAAATAGGTAAAGTATATTAGTTTATGATTTTATTAATTCATTACATATCATAAAAAAATACATATAGAGAAAAAAAAAGGATCAGGCGACAGGATCGCAATAAACACAGAAGGCGTTCAGTGTGTGGCTCACAATGAGCGCTGAGGGTTCTCAGATGACCAAAAAACACCAACTAAGAGGCTTGCAATGAGCGCCAAAGGCTTTCAGATGAGCAAAAGACTTTGTGTGGCAAACAGCATTACCTGCCTTACAATTTTATGACCGTCATTTTTTGACGGGCAATTCGCTAGTATATATAGAGTATATATAGTTTAGTGAACTTGTGAACCATATATTTAAATATATAGGGCCTCATTAAATTGTCCAAATTGTAATTATTTAAGTCATAACATAGCCCACAATAGCTACTGCTATAAAATTGTCCTTTTCTAGCAACCCGCTATCGATTTGCGGGTTACAGGTTGCAAAGCAACTGTAGTTTTCAAAATTGTAACTCCGATCCATCTAAGCCATTGAACTTTCAAGCCAGAAAAAGTTACAATCGCTAAAATCGCAAATCGCTATTACATTGCTACAATTCCTCAAGACCCCAATTGCTTTTAAACCCGTAAATGGCAAATGTAGGCAAAAATCCTACGAGTACTATAGAGGACTGGCAAGGGGTACACCTGTTCGTAACACTATAAAAGCAAGTACAAAATCAATACTGCACTTTAAAATACGGGCAAAGTGATGTAGTGCATTATAATGAATTGCACAACAGTCTCAAGCTCACAAATCTGCAATCAAAAATTATTAATTTCAGGTTTTATTTCCATGTTACATCAATCTCGGGAATCAAGGAGTTAATACATATCAGGCCACCCACATGGACTATAACAGTTTCTTCATTAATTTTTTTTGATCTTTAAATCACTGCATTGCGAGCCTAATCGCATATCAGACCTCTAAATGCTAATTGATTGACGTTTAAACACCATGTCACAATGACGGTCTCATTTACTATTGGCTGTTTCTAAATTCATACTTATGGACTTGCTTAATTGATCGTGATCATGCCCTGCAATGCTACTTATGTGGTTATGTGGCTTTCATGGTTTAACTGTTGCAAATTTCTAACCCACTGACTTAGGGGTTGTTTGAAGGTAATTAAGGGCTTGGAATTTAATGAGGCCTATAGTTCAATAAAATAAAATAATATTTAATCCAGGATGCTTTTTTTACTCTTAAGATCTTCCTACATTACAAAATTGATTTTATATTGCAGATATCCCACTGAATCTGCCAGTTGCTCCATAAATACTCAATGCCATGTAATCACCCCAAAGGATTACTCATTAATTAAATAAAAGAATCACAATTTATAAGTTGATAAATAAATTGATCAAAGCAGACAGTTTAGATTTTAAGGTTCATATTTGAGAGAAGCAAGCCAAAAATTAGGTATCTGCATGTGCCATCATATAATGAAGAAAAACACAACAGATTTCACTTTAATGAACAATCTGTTCATGTTAATGTTGAATGAATACTCTGCACGCATGGGTTCTTTTCCACGTGGGTGATAGAAAGAAATGAAGAAGAATATTTCAAGTTCTATTTTATTTCTAGAACATATTTTTGTCACAATTATATAAATGTTAACAAGAACATCATTAATTTATCTGGAATTAGAAAAGTAAACTAAAACCGGAGAATTACATCTAACAGCAGTTGAATATTGTGTTTATATAACATGTCTTTGGCATTTCTTCAATAGAGTCCAGTCTGGTGTCTGGCTCTTATGGGGCCAGATCACTTTGCTGCCAGAGCCCATAGCTGCAGCTGCTTGCTATACTTCAACACTATTATTTGATTAAAGCTGATAGCAAGTTAAATAAATAGCCATACCTGAGAATTCATCAGTACTAAATGTGATGATCCTGTGGTAGGGGCTATTAGTGCCCAGGGCCACCTGCTATTGACTACAAGTTAATTCCCCATAAGTACCTTTGGGTTCCTGGAAATCTTGGCACCAACACCCTTATGTCTGGCTTCTGTATCAGTCAGGATCTCTCAGTCAGGAATCAGCATTTCCAGGAGGCTCAGTAACCTTCCTGTGGTAGTGACCAGGACAAATTACTTGCAGGACGGAGGTATAATCAGTATCACAGCCACCGGATCAAATAAGAGAACATTCTATTTCTACTGTATATGTCTCAGCACTAAACTGATTTATTTTTGGAAAGTGAACAATATTTATAGGGGTTAGATACAGAGGGGGTGTATTCAACACAACAATGACAGGAAGTGGCAAACAAACACAGGAGCTTGACTCCACATGGGGTCAAATAGTCTGGCATCCTGGAATCCTGTCTGGCACCTTTGAACAATAGGCCAACCTCCAAATACGCATAATGCTGCCTCCATGTCTAGTGGTTCAGACCTCAAATACAGTACATTAACTTTATCTGGCAAACAATGGGTAAAAACAGATTACAATACAATGTAGGTGTTTATGCACATAGTCCAGTGGCTGGAGCCAAGCAGTCTGTCCTTTATGGTGGCTCAAAGGGCAAGATCCAGGAACCGGAAAAGGGGTCAGTTACACTAAACATATCATGAATTAAACTAACATGGTATTTGTAAGCAAGTTTTGACAGAGGGTTTCAGCTATCGCCTTCTTTAAAAAGACAAAGAATATTCCCCTCATGAGAAACACCTTTAAACAGCTTTTAATAATAAGCAGTAAGTTATTCAAAATAAATCTTCTTTGAAAGCTCTTATTTAGTATTTTTGTAGAGGATGTTGCTTAGTCTACCCTTGCTGTAATGTAAGTACTACTAATTAGCCAAATTGGACAAAGGAAGCAAACACATGATTGTATTTGTTACATATAAAAGGGGTATTTAAAAATGTTTCGTAGTGTGCTTTCACTATAGAGTACTGAGAGGGGCTGTGATAGACTGCAGCATATAGAAGCACTTTGCAGCACCTTCATGGTATTCATTTATATATGATGTCCACAATGTCCACACTAATTCACTGACCAATTTCTTTGTTGCTGTTATAGCGGCTATAGTTGATTACGCTGTCTGCATACAGGGGGGGGGGGGGGAAGTATTTGATCCTCTGCTGATTTTGAACGTTTGTCCATTGACAAAGAAATGATCATTCTATTATTTTAATGTTAGATGTAATTTAACAGTGAAAGACAGAATATCAAAAAAAAAAGAAAAGAAAAGAAAAACGCATGTCAAAAAAATTATAAATTGATTTGCAGGTCAGTGAGGAAAATAAGTATTTGATCCCCTATCAATCAGCAAGATTTTTGGCTCCCAGGTGTCTTTTATACAGGTAACAAGCTGAGATTATGAGCACTTTCTTAATCTCAGTTCGTAACCTGTATAAAAGACACCTGTCCACAAAAGCAATCAATAAGATTCCAAAGTCTCCACCATGGCCACGACCAAAGAGCTGTCCAAGGATGTCAGGGACAAGATTGTAGACCTACACAAGGCTGGAATGGGCTACAACAGTTGGTGAGATTATTCGCAAATGGAAGAAACACAAAATAACTGCCAGTCTCCCCCCGGTCTGATGTTCCATGCAAGATCTTACCTTGTGGAGTTTCAATTATCATGAGAACAGTGAGGAATCATCCCAGAACTACACAGGAGGATCATGTTAATCCCAGAACTACACAAGATGATCTTGTTAATGATCTCAAGGCAGCTGGGACCATAGTCACCAAGAAAACAATTGGTAATACACTACGCCGTGAAGGACTGAAATCCTGCAGTGCCTGCAAGGTCCCCCTGCTCAAGAAAGCACATGTACAGGCCTATCTAAGGTTTGCCAATGAACATCTGAATGGTTCAGAGAAGAACTGGAGAAGTGTTGTGGTCAGATGAGACCAAAATCAAGCTATTTGGCATCAACTCAACTCGCTGTGTTTGGAGCAGGAGGAATGCTGCCTATAACCCCAAGAACACCATCCCCACTGTCAAACATGGAGGTAGCAACATTTTGCTTTGGGGGTGTTTTTATGCTAAGGGCACAGGACAACTGTACTGCATCAAAGGGGCGATAGACATGGCCATGTATCTTGGGTGAGAACCTCTTTCCCTCAGTCAGGACGTTGAAAATGGGTAGTGAATGGGTATTCCAGCATGACAATGACCCAAAAAAAACAGCCAAGGCAAAAAAAGAGGTGGCTCAAGAAGAAGCACATTAAGGTCCTGGAGTGGCCTAGCCAGTCTCCAGACCTTAATCCCATAGAAAATCTGTGGAGGGAGCTGAAGGTTTGTGTTGCCAAACATCATCCTCGAAACCTTAATGACTTGGAGAGGATCTATAAAGAGGAGTGGGACAAAATCCCTCCTGAGATGTGAGCAAACCTGGTGGCCAACTACAAGAAATGTCTGACCTCTGTGATTGCCAACAAGGGTTTTGCCACCAAGTGCTAGGTCAAAGGGGTCAAATACTTATTTCCCTCATTGACCTGCAAATCAATTTATAACTTTTTTGACATGAGTTTTTCTTGTGTTTTTTTGTTTTGTTATTCTGTCTCTCACTGTTAAAATACACCTACCAAATCATTTCTTTGTCAGTGGACAAATGTTCAAAATCAGCAGGGGGGTTAAATACTTTTTCCCCCACGGTAGCTGAGAAAAGGCTCTAAGGCTATTCTGAGGAAGGATTATTGAAGGTTTCTGGATTTCACTAGAAATATATTATATCCATATATCTATTTACTTTATGTAGTTTGTACCCTTAAAAAAGGGTTAAAAGCTCTGGTTATTTATGCTTAAAATTCTAGAATTTCTACCTGTTTAGGCTTGCCATATGTAGCTCATGAATGCACAGACAGGTGAAGTACAGTGTTTCAAATAGGCCTGTCAGTGATTTCTCTCAAGCAGCATGTTGTAGAATGTTGCCACTGATTGGTTACTATAAGACAGGGCAACCCGTTTACTTAGAAGTACACTGTATTTATATTTGTAAGGATTTGGGTAGAAAATAACAGAGGTTTTAAGCACTTCTTCATAAAATAAAGTACACAGAAGTAAAAAGATACATAGGTATATTGTATTCCTACTAGCGACTTGCCTGTCAAAAATGATGGAAATACAATTTGAAGGCTAGCAATGCTGTTTGCCACACATTTCGAGCCTCCCCCCCCCCCGCTACTTTAAAGGCCTCATTGCAGGCCTTGACGGACTTTCATCATGAGCCCCGCAATGAGCGGCCTCTGCAAACCCGCAACTTACAGGCCTCGCAATGAGCGCCTTCGGCCCTCATCGCAAGCAATCAGTGTGTTGTGAGCCTCTCCCCCTGTAAGGCGCTCTGTACATAAATGGGAAACAGGCCTAAAGTTCTTTAAAAAACTATGACATTTGAAACCACAAATAACGTTTGTATCAAAGAGAACCAATATAATAAACTTCAGGAAAAAATAACTATCACATTGATGTAAAAAAAAATCTCTAGAAAAGTTCTCTTATCAATGAAAATTGAAATGAAAGGCTTTTATAAACAAAATATCCTTTAAAGTTCTGTGAATGTCCAGCTTTTATAAATCTCAATAAATTGTGGGGGAGACCTCCCCTCTCTTTCTCCTCCTTTCTCTCTTCTCCTTTCCCCTCTTTTTCTTCTCTTCTTCTTCCTTCCCCTTTTAAAAAAAGCCCCAAGTATCCACCTCAAATGCAATAATCAGTTGGGGAATAAGAAAACCAAACTTCAGGGAAAAATTAGAGGTTGCTGCGCTTATCTCTAGTCTCTCTTAAGACTCCGTATTCTGTCAGTGATGTGTCATAGGGGTTTATAGACTGTACCCTGGAACTCCTTTCAAAATTTCAGCAGTTCCCTGACTGCTATCAACAGGGAGTCTAGCCTGAACCCCTCAACTGCAACACAGTCAGAGGACTGATCTCCAAACAGCAACCTGCACCCAAGCAGGGCCCCACAGTGTGGTTAAACAGGTTATACCTCAAGGGGTGAGGTAGTGCTGTACTTATCTTTAATCTCCCCTAAAACTCCATACATCGCCAGCAATGGCAGAGCACCCCAAAACAGCTCAGTGTAGCTCCCTTCAAAGTTTCCTCTGGGTCCCAATTTTGTATCAGGTGAATAGGCCAGCGTTCACTTCTTTTCCGTTTGTCTTTTTTTTTTCTTCCTCTCTCCTTCCATTTTTCTTAAGGGTTGCGAGATGTAGTTTGTGGTTTAAATGTATTGGAGTTAACTGTTTAAAATTGGTGAGCTCCATATAGATACTTTGTTCAGATATTGGAGATAATGGGTTTGAATAAGGTTACATTTGGAGCATCGGCACAGGCCATCAGATGTTTTCATCTGACATTGGTATTTTCCGGGTTGGATCCCTCTTTTATCGAGGTACAGTATGTACAGCCCGGTATACACCAATGAATTTTGGTGGGGTAATGGTTTTATGTTTTTTGTTTGTAATTTGTTGTGTCTTGGGACTGGGATTAGAGTTGTGGTGGGGGGGCATAGGCTGATTCACATTGCTTTTGAGTTTTTGGCAGTATGACTTTAAAATTAGTATCGCAAAACATTCAGGGTCTGAACAATCCAGCCAAACGCAGTTAAAAAAAAAAATCCTGCAACAGAAGGCAGATTTAATCTGCTTGCAGGAAACCCATTGGCAGAAAGGGGTTGTCCCAAATTTTTTAAATAAACATTATTCAACCATTTACAATTCGACCTATAAGAAAAAGGCAAGAGGAGCTTCCATCCTCTTTAGTAACAGACTTTCTGTTTCTGAGGAATTTGTAGAAATTGATTCTGAGGGTCGATATGTAATATGGATAGGGTTAATTAATCAACAAAGATATTCTATAATGAACATATATGTTCCCAATAAATCCCAAATTACGTTTTTGAATAAAATGTTAAGAAAGTTTAATAAACTCATTCAAGGTTCCATAATAGTATGTGGAGATTTTAATCTGATCTCTGATACGGTTAGAGATAGAAATTCCCCTAATCATCCTATAACTGACATTTCCTTGACAAGGTTACCAAAACAATTTAGATCTTTGTTATCAAATTATCATTTTGTATGATGCTTGGAGAGTATTGCACACCAATGAAAAGGATTAGACCTTTTTCTCTCCAAAATTCCAGTCCTATTCTAGGTTGGACTATTTCTTTGTTGACATTGCTCAAGAGTTGATATTGGGTCAAGAGTCTGGTCTGAACATGACAAACTTAATTTGGAACTTTTTTCTAATCAATTCTCCACACATACAAAATTATGGAGACTCGATTCCACCTAATTTGATAACGATACAAGCCGTTCATTGCTGAAGAAAGAAATTGACCTTTTTTATGCAATAAATAACTCTTCAGTTGGGTCTAAAATTACTTTATGGAATATGCATAAGGCCATTAAAAGAGGGATACTAATCAAATGGCAGAGTCAAAGGAAAAGGGAAAGAGGCACCCCTTTGAGGGAGCTGTATATACAGTTGTACAATTTGGAACATAAAAACCAACATAGATTTGACAATTTCATCTGGCTATTACAACAGAAAATGCATCACTATGGAAATAAAGCAAGCAGATTGCTTGCAAACAAACTTAAATCTAATGTTTCCAAAAAAAGGATTGATCACCTTTATCACAAGGGATCCTGTCTTACTAACCCTATCCAGATTGCAGAAGCCTTTGAAGAGTATTACTCTAATTTATATGACCCTTTGTTCCATAAACCCTCTGTCGAGGATATTCAAACATTTCTTAATAAGATAGATTTACCTCAAGTGTCAAAATCTGATTATGCTTAAATTCTGATTTTACAGAAAAGGAGATTCTTAGTACATTGGCAAAACTTAAATTAGGTTCTGCTTCAGGTCCCGATGGCTTTCAAAATTATTATTATAGACGGAAGCCTTGATTACCACTATACCCAAAAAGAAAACTTGGAAACTGTAATGAAAAGACTTCCGGCCTATTTCATTGCTGAATGTGGATATAAAAGAAAGATTTTAGCGGATAGACTCAGTGAAGTTATAGACAAACTCATATCAGTTGATCAATCTGGATTTATTTGTGGCCGTCAAGGCTCTGAAAATACTAGACGATTGTTTGATTTAATATCATACTCCAAACGTAATTTTCTGTCCTCAGTTTTTCTTTCTATAGCTGCAGAGAAAGCCTTTGACCGGGTCAGATGGTAATTTATAGAGCACATGCTCCAAACATTTGGCTTTGGTTCCTTTGGTTCTAAGGCCATTTGGGCACTGTACTCTTTCCCATCCGCCTCAGTCATCTGGAATGGTTTCAAGACTCACATATTTGGAGTTACCAATGGGATGAGACAGGGATGTCCCCTTTTCCCCATTGTCTTTGCTTTAATAATGGAACCACTAGCCCCACTGTGGACAAGACTGCAATTTAACCCAGATAATCTCCAGGATGACAATAATTTTCACATATACATGAAGCAATATGCAGATTTTAATTGATTGGCCTTTTGTTGCTAAGAGTTTGGTATAAATATGTCTATTGTTTCAGTAATACATATGCTATAATTGGTTCACATAATTAATGTGTTGATTTCGTTATTGATGCTGATCCTTTTCAGAATTTAGAAATATCTGTTTGCTATACAATATCATAGAAATTCTTCCTGCTGTACAGAGGTAAAACAAACTGGGCACAACTGGGGGGAGAGATTTGGGCAATAGGCTCCTATCATACCCCATTCAACACACAGGTTGTCACACATATGTATTCGGCTTTGTTATTACTCATGCAACAGCCAGTAGGACATACTTGTATGTAAAAAGTGACTTAAAACTTTAGACCTTTAGCTGTTATTACTTATTCAAAAACAAAATACATGTGTATCTGACTAATCCCTCGCACACCTTATGCGCCCTTTAGGAAATTCTCGATTAATATAGTACTAGCGAATTGCCCGTCACAAAATTACGGCAATAGAATTGTAAGTCAAGGAATGGTGTTTGGTACACAAGTTAAGTGTTTTGGTTGTGTGAGTACTTTTGGCACTGATTGCGAGCCTTGTGTAGAGTGCCTTTGGCGCTCATCATGTGGCTGGCAATAAGCTTCTTTGCTGTTTATTGTGATCGTGTGTTGTGGTGTTTTCTAAAGTTTTCTGTATATGTATTTTTTTATGATAATTAATTCATTAATTAAGTCATAAATGAATATACTTTACCTATTTGTAATGAATATATACATGAAGCAATATGCTGAAGAGCTAACAATCTGTTTTGATGTTCCTGCAGCATACAATATAGATTTGCATTGGTGGTGACCTGAGGTGTAAGTATCAGCAATGTGTGAAGTGTGTAGTGTAAATAGGCAGCGTGCCTGAGGGGAAACCATTTGTGTAGTTGAGTAGTTCGGCATTTTGTAATGTGAATGTATGTGCAAGTAAAATGTGTATGTGTTAGGTGGATCTGGATGATTTTGCGTCCTTCGTAATACTGTATTTTATAGGTCGTACGGCGCTGTGTAAAAGTTGTATGTGTGTAGCGGAGTTTTGCTTGTTTAGGGGTCGTGTAGCCTCGTTTTCGTTTTTTTGGGGCGCCCATTTTTTCTCTTGCTTAGGGGATTTTTGTGTGGCTAAACTATGGAAATTGGAGTTAAATTGACGTGAAACATGACATGCAGACGTCCTGGGTGTCCCCCCTTGCTGTGTGTGATGTTTTTATTTTATTTTTGTTTGTATTTAGTGTGGTTTTCGGTGTGCACGTTTTTCTTTTTTTTAATATGATCACATATGATCAGATGGCTCGATCCGAGCGATAATTATGCTTGGATCCAGATTGAAAAATAATTAGTTAAGGCTAAAGATCTCAAGAAGTTAATCTTCATAGAGTCTCAAAAGAAAGATCTTGAGCAAGGCGCAAGAGGTGTGGGGGAGGTGTTGCATACTTGGAATATAATTAATAAAAATATGATTTAATGTCTTTGCCTAGCCCAATATTACCACTTCACCTTATTATTAATGAGGAAAAAATAATTAATTTGTGGTCTAACTACGGACTGAGCTGTTTACAAGACCTTTATATAGATGGTGCTATGGCATCTTTTGACCAACTAACTATAAAATACAATCTCCCAAAGAGAATTTGGATAGATTATACTAAGATAAAAACACTTGTTATGGAAAAGAAACTGAATCTTAAAATTAATGCTGTAGTTAAACCTCTGGAAAAACTAATGGCCTCTTTGCACAGGTAGCATTTGATATCTAAGTGTTTCAAAGTGAAACAAAATGACCAAAAAGGATAAAACCCCCCAAGATGGTTTCTTGGGAAAAGGATCTTGACAGTACTTGGCCAGTTGATACTTGGCATAAAGCTTTCAGATTTACTGGGAAACATGTAAAACAAGCTTCATATAGAGAAGTATTCTTAAAAATTCTAAGCAATGGTATATGGTTCCGTCCACAATTAGTTATTTCACATGTGATGAGAAACAGTCCCTTTGTTGGAGAAACTGTTTCCTAGTTGGCACACATGTTCACATTTGGTGGCTCTGCCCTAAGATACAGACCTATTGGAGGATGTGTTCCGTTAAATTGTCTAGACTTTTGAAGGTAAAGATTTCCCTAAATATAGAGAATGTTATTCTCCATGTTTTTCCTACAGAATATAGCCTTGAAATTTGAGCACTTATTAAACAGATTTTGATAGTATCCAAATGGTTATTAGTGAAATGCTGAAGGCAGGAAAGAGTTCTCACTTGGTCAGAACTAATTAATATACAAATTGCTTAATCGTGAGTTTGATAAAAAAGAATAAGATCAAATGGAAAATTTGGGACTCCTTGGAAATCTTGGATATTTTGTTGGAATAAAAATTAATAAAGGCGCTCATTGCTGGCCTCGCTATTGTGGCCTTTCAGGGTTCTTCTAAGGGTCCTCTGTCCCGTCATAGCTCTAAATTGCCCTAGGATGCTCCACAGATGAAGGATGGAAAGAGATTGTAGCCACACATGGCGATGCCTGCGATCAGTGATGAAAGCCGTCAGACTTTATTGCTGATCATAAGGCATGAAACACTTTAAAAAATTACAATTTTAACGGCCGATATTTTTTCAAGCACGTAACTCGAAAGACAGACAAAAAAAGAAAAATAATTAAAAAAATAAATTGAAAACCTTGCACACATCTCAGTGAGACAGCCTGTGTGTAATGATATAGGAATCACAAGGTTGTGGAGACCAGCAGCCAAGGTCAGCAATAATCCAGTTCAGCAACTTGTAGGTGAAACAGGAACAAGCTTTATTGAAGTGATCAGGAACCACACAATAATCTGGCAAGGTACATAAACAGGAAGTGCCTTATATAGGCCAAGGACCAGACACCTGACCAGACACAGCTGAAGAGACTAGTCACTGATGCTATTGCTAGCAGAGTCAAGGTTATCAGATCTACAGGAATTTCACAAAGGCAGGCTGGCGCAGTGTTAGGGAAGAGGCCCAGGGTTCAAAACCCAGCAGAGTCAATTCCTCACATTACCCCCGCCTCTATAGGTGCAGCCTCTGGATGCCCTATTACCCAGTTTAGCAGGGTACTGCACATGAAAAGACCGAAGGAGATCAGGAGAGTGAATATTGTCCACTGGTTCCCACAAACTCTCCTCCTCACCATAGCCTTTCCAGCGAACCAGATACTGAAGCTTGTTGCGGAAGATCCTGAAGTCCAGAATTGTCTCCACCTCGTATTCATCCTCACCATCCCCGAGGACTGGAGGTGGGGCAGGCAGGGCTCGGCCAGGGAAAGTGTTGACATGGAAAGGTTTCAGCAGTGCAACGTGAAACACCGGATGTATTTTCATGGAATCTGGAAGTTGCAAACGAAAAGTGACAGCATTGATCTAAGCGATGATCTCAAAAGGTCCCATGAACCTCTGACCCAATTTATGAGAAGGAACCCTAAGCTTAAGATTCGTTGTTGACAGCCTAACCTTGTCACCAACATGATAAACTGGGGCCTCCGTTCTATGCCTATCAGCAGCTCTCTTGTAACATTCCTGAGCCTTCAAAAGAGTCTCCTTCAACAGGTCTTGGGAATCTTGTAAGGTGGTTAGCCGATCAGTGACTGCAGGAATGGAAGTAGTAATTGGGAGACTGACTAGAAAGGTCGGATGGTAACCATAGTTGGCAAAAAATTGGCTCAAAGAAGTGGAGCAGTGTTGGGCATTGTTATAGGCAAACTCCACCGTGGGTAGAAAATCCAGCCAGTCATCCTGCAGGTAACTAATATAGCACTGCAAATATTGCTCCAAAGTCTGGTTGGTTCGCTCAGTCTGTCCATGATATCATACTATAATATCATACTCCAAACGTAATTTTCTGTCCTCAGTTTTTCTTTCTATAGCTGCAGAGAAAGCCTTTGACCGGGTCAGATGGTAATTTATAGAGCACATGCTCCAAACATTTGGCTTTGGTTCCTTTGGTTCTAAGGCCATTTGGGCACTGTACTCTTTCCCATCCGCCTCAGTCATCTGGAATGGTTTCAAGACTCACATATTTGGAGTTACCAATGGGATGAGACAGGGATGTCCCCTTTTCCCCATTGTCTTTGCTTTAATAATGGAACCACTAGCCCCACTGTGGACAAGACTGCAATTTAACCCAGATAATCTCCAGGATGACAATAATTTTCACATATACATGAAGCAATATGCAGATTTTAATTGATTGGCCTTTTGTTGCTAAGAGTTTGGTATAAATATGTCTATTGTTTCAGTAATACATATGCTATAATTGGTTCACATAATTAATGTGTTGATTTCGTTATTGATGCTGATCCTTTTCAGAATTTAGAAATATCTGTTTGCTATACAATATCATAGAAATTCTTCCTGCTGTACAGAGGTAAAAGAAACTGGGCACAACTGGGGGGAGAGATTTGGGCAATAGGCTCCTATCATACCCCATTCAACACACAGGTTGTCACACATATGTATTCGGCTTTGTTATTACTCATGCAACAGCCAGTAGGACATACTTGTATGTAAAAAGTGACTTAAAACTTTAGACCTTTAGCTGTTATTACTTATTCAAAAACAAAATACATGTGTATCTGACTAATCCCTCGCACACCTTATGCGCCCTTTAGGAAATTCTCGATTAATATAGTACTAGCGAATTGCCCGTCACAAAATTACGGCAATAGAATTGTAAGTCAAGGAATGGTGGTTGGTACACAAGTTAAGTGTTTTGGTTGTGTGAGTACTTTTGGCACTGATTGCGAGCCTTGTGTAGAGTGCCTTTGGCGCTCATCATGTGGCTGGCAATAAGCTTCTTTGCTGTTTATTGTGATCGTGTGTTGTGGTGTTTTCTAAAGTTTTCTGTATATGTATTTTTTTATGATAATTAATTCATTAATTAAGTCATAAATGAATATACTTTACCTATTTGTAATGAATATATACATGAAGCAATATGCTGAAGAGCTAACAATCTGTTTTGATGTTCCTGCAGCATACAATATAGATTTGCATTGGTGGTGACCTGAGGTGTAAGTATCAGCAATGTGTGAAGTGTGTAGTGTAAATAGGCAACGTGCCTGAGGGGAAACCATTTGTGTAGTTGAGTAGTTCGGCATTTTGTAATGTGAATGTATGTGCAAGTAAAATGTGTATGTGTTAGGTGGATCTGGATGATTTTGCGTCCTTCGTAATACTGTATTTTATAGGTCGTACGGCGCTGTGTAAAAGTTGTATGTGTGTAGCGGAGTTTTGCTTGTTTAGGGGTCGTGTAGCCTCGTTTTCGTTTTTTTTTGGGCGCCCATTTTTTCTCTTGCTTAGGGGATTTTTGTGTGGCTAAACTATGGAAATTGGAGTTAAATTGACGTGAAACATGACATGCAGACGTCCTGGGTGTCCCCCCTTGCTGTGTGTGATGTTTTTATTTTATTTTTGTTTGTATTTAGTGTGGTTTTCGGTGTGCACGTTTTTCTTTTTTTTAATATGATCACATATGATCAGATGGCTCGATCCGAGCGATAATTATGCTTGGATCCAGATTGAAAAATAATTAGTTAAGGCTAAAGATCTCAAGAAGTTAATCTTCATAGAGTCTCAAAAGAAAGATCTTGAGCAAGGCGCAAGAGGTGTGGGGGAGGTGTTGCATACTTGGAATATAATTAATAAAAATATGATTTAATGTCTTTGCCTAGCCCAATATTACCACTTCACCTTATTATTAATGAGGAAAAAATAATTAATTTGTGGTCTAACTACGGACTGAGCTGTTTACAAGACCTTTATATAGATGGTGCTATGGCATCTTTTGACCAACTAACTATAAAATACAATCTCCCAAAGAGAATTTGGATAGATTATACTAAGATAAAAACACTTGTTATGGAAAAGAAACTGAATCTTAAAATTAATGCTGTAGTTAAACCTCTGGAAAAACTAATGGCCTCTTTGCACAGGTAGCATTTGATATCTAAGTGTTTCAAAGTGAAACAAAATGACCAAAAAGGATAAAACCCCCCAAGATGGTTTCTTGGGAAAAGGATCTTGACAGTACTTGGCCAGTTGATACTTGGCATAAAGCTTTCAGATTTACTGGGAAACATGTAAAACAAGCTTCATATAGAGAAGTATTCTTAAAAATTCTAAGCAATGGTATATGGTTCCGTCCACAATTAGTTATTTCACATGTGATGAGAAACAGTCCCTTTGTTGGAGAAACTGTTTCCTAGTTGGCACACATGTTCACATTTGGTGGCTCTGCCCTAAGATACAGACCTATTGGAGGATGTGTTCCGTTAAATTGTCTAGACTTTTGAAGGTAAAGATTTCCCTAAATATAGAGAATGTTATTCTCCATGTTTTTCCTACAGAATATAGCCTTGAAATTTGAGCACTTATTAAACAGATTTTGATAGTATCCAAATGGTTATTAGTGAAATGCTGAAGGCAGGAAAGAGTTCTCACTTGGTCAGAACTAATTAATATACAAATTGCTTAATCGTGAGTTTGATAAAAAAGAATAAGATCAAATGGAAAATTTGGGACTCCTTGGAAATCTTGGATATTTTGTTGGAATAGAAATTAATAAAGGCGCTCATTGCTGGCCTCGCTATTGTGGCCTTTCAGGGTTCTTCTAAGGGTCCTCTGTCCCGTCATAGCTCTAAATTGCCCTAGGATGCTCCACAGATGAAGGATGGAAAGAGATTGTAGCCACACATGGCGATGCCTGCGATCAGTGATGAAAGCCGTCAGACTTTATTGCTGATCATAAGGCATGAAACACTTTAAAAAATTACAATTTTAACGGCCGATATTTTTTCAAGCACGTAACTCGAAAGACAGACAAAAAAAGAAAAATAATTAAAAAAATAAATTGAAAACCTTGCACACATCTCAGTGAGACAGCCTGTGTGTAATGATATAGGAATCACAAGGTTGTGGAGACCAGCAGCCAAGGTCAGCAATAATCCAGTTCAGCAACTTGTAGGTGAAACAGGAACAAGCTTTATTGAAGTGATCAGGAACCACACAATAATCTGGCAAGGTACATAAACAGGAAGTGCCTTATATAGGCCAAGGACCAGACACCTGACCAGACACAGCTGAAGAGACTAGTCACTGATGCTATTGCTAGCAGAGTCAAGGTTATCAGATCTACAGGAATTTCACAAAGGCAGGCTGGCGCAGTGTTAGGGAAGAGGCCCAGGGTTCAAAACCCAGCAGAGTCAATTCCTCACATTACCCCCGCCTCTATAGGTGCAGCCTCTGGATGCCCTATTACCCAGTTTAGCAGGGTACTGCACATGAAAAGACCGAAGGAGATCAGGAGAGTGAATATTGTCCACTGGTTCCCACAAACTCTCCTCCTCACCATAGCCTTTCCAGCGAACCAGATACTGAAGCTTGTTGCGGAAGATCCTGAAGTCCAGAATTGTCTCCACCTCGTATTCATCCTCACCATCCCCGAGGACTGGAGGTGGGGCAGGCAGGGCTCGGCCAGGGAAAGTGTTGACATGGAAAGGTTTCAGCAGTGCAACGTGAAACACCGGATGTATTTTCATGGAATCTGGAAGTTGCAAACGAAAAGTGACAGCATTGATCTAAGCGATGATCTCAAAAGGTCCCATGAACCTCTGACCCAATTTATGAGAAGGAACCCTAAGCTTAAGATTCGTTGTTGACAGCCTAACCTTGTCACCAACATGATAAACTGGGGCCTCCGTTCTATGCCTATCAGCAGCTCTCTTGTAACATTCCTGAGCCTTCAAAAGAGTCTCCTTCAACAGGTCTTGGGAATCTTGTAAGGTGGTTAGCCGATCAGTGACTGCAGGAATGGAAGTAGTAATTGGGAGACTGACTAGAAAGGTCGGATGGTAACCATAGTTGGCAAAAAATTGGCTCAAAGAAGTGGAGCAGTGTTGGGCATTGTTATAGGCAAACTCCACCGTGGGTAGAAAATCCAGCCAGTCATCCTGCAGGTAACTAATATAGCACTGCAAATATTGCTCCAAAGTCTGGTTGGTTCGCTCAGTCTGTCCATGATATCATACTATAATATCATACTCCAAACGTAATTTTCTGTCCTCAGTTTTTCTTTCTATAGCTGCAGAGAAAGCCTTTGACCGGGTCAGATGGTAATTTATAGAGCACATGCTCCAAACATTTGGCTTTGGTTCCTTTGGTTCTAAGGCCATTTGGGCACTGTACTCTTTCCCATCCGCCTCAGTCATCTGGAATGGTTTCAAGACTCACATATTTGGAGTTACCAATGGGATGAGACAGGGATGTCCCCTTTTCCCCATTGTCTTTGCTTTAATAATGGAACCACTAGCCCCACTGTGGACAAGACTGCAATTTAACCCAGATAATCTCCAGGATGACAATAATTTTCACATATACATGAAGCAATATGCAGATTTTAATTGATTGGCCTTTTGTTGCTAAGAGTTTGGTATAAATATGTCTATTGTTTCAGTAATACATATGCTATAATTGGTTCACATAATTAATGTGTTGATTTCGTTATTGATGCTGATCCTTTTCAGAATTTAGAAATATCTGTTTGCTATACAATATCATAGAAATTCTTCCTGCTGTACAGAGGTAAAAGAAACTGGGCACAACTGGGGGGAGAGATTTGGGCAATAGGCTCCTATCATACCCCATTCAACACACAGGTTGTCACACATATGTATTCGGCTTTGTTATTACTCATGCAACAGCCAGTAGGACATACTTGTATGTAAAAAGTGACTTAAAACTTTAGACCTTTAGCTGTTATTAGTTATTAAAAAACAAAATACATGTGTATCTGACTAATCCCTCGCACACCTTATGCGCCCTTTAGGAAATTCTCGATTAATATAGTACTAGCGAATTGCCCGTCACAAAATTACGGCAATAGAATTGTAAGTCAAGGAATGGTGTTTGGTACACAAGTTAAGTGTTTTGGTTGTGTGAGTACTTTTGGCACTGATTGCGAGCCTTGTGTAGAGTGCCTTTGGCGCTCATCATGTGGCTGGCAATAAGCTTCTTTGCTGTTTATTGTGATCGTGTGTTGTGGTGTTTTCTAAAGTTTTCTGTATATGTATTTTTTTATGATAATTAATTCATTAATTAAGTCATAAATGAATATACTTTACCTATTTGTAATGAATATATACATGAAGCAATATGCTGAAGAGCTAACAATCTGTTTTGATGTTCCTGCAGCATACAATATAGATTTGCATTGGTGGTGACCTGAGGTGTAAGTATCAGCAATGTGTGAAGTGTGTAGTGTAAATAGGCAGCTTGCCCGAGGGGAAACCATTTGTGTAGTTGAGTAGTTCGGCATTTTGTAATGTGAATGTATGTGCAAGTAAAATGTGTATGTGTTAGGTGGATCTGGATGATTTTGCGTCCTTCGTAATACTGTATTTTATAGGTCGTACGGTGCTGTGTAAAAGTTGTATGTGTGTAGCGGAGTTTTGCTTGTTTAGGGGTCGTGTAGCCTCGTTTTCGTTTTTTTGGGGCGCCCATTTTTTCTCTTGCTTAGGGGATTTTTGTGTGGCTAAACTATGGAAATTGGAGTTAAATTGACGTGAAACATGACATGCAGACGTCCTGGGTGTCCCCCCTTGCTGTGTGTGATGTTTTTATTTTATTTTTGTTTGTATTTAGTGTGGTTTTCGGTGTGCACGTTTTTCTTTTTTTTAATATGATCACATATGATCAGATGGCTCGATCCGAGCGATAATTATGCTTGGATCCAGATTGAAAAATAATTAGTTAAGGCTAAAGATCTCAAGAAGTTAATCTTCATAGAGTCTCAAAAGAAAGATCTTGAGCAAGGCGCAAGAGGTGTGGGGGAGGTGTTGCATACTTGGAATATAATTAATAAAAATATGATTTAATGTCTTTGCCTAGCCCAATATTACCACTTCACCTTATTATTAATGAGGAAAAAATAATTAATTTGTGGTCTAACTACGGACTGAGCTGTTTACAAGACCTTTATATAGATGGTGCTATGGCATCTTTTGACCAACTAACTATAAAATACAATCTCCCAAAGAGAATTTGGATAGATTATACTAAGATAAAAACACTTGTTATGGAAAAGAAACTGAATCTTAAAATTAATGCTGTAGTTAAACCTCTGGAAAAACGAATGGCCTCTTTGCACAGGTAGCATTTGATATCTAAGTGTTTCAAAGTGAAACAAAATGACCAAAAAGGATAAAACCCCCCAAGATGGTTTCTTGGGAAAAGGATCTTGACAGTACTTGGCCAGTTGATACTTGGCATAAAGCTTTCAGATTTACTGGGAAACATGTAAAACAAGCTTCATATAGAGAAGTATTCTTAAAAATTCTAAGCAATGGTATATGGTTCCGTCCACAATTAGTTATTTCACATGTGATGAGAAACAGTCCCTTTGTTGGAGAAACTGTTTCCTAGTTGGCACACATGTTCACATTTGGTGGCTCTGCCCTAAGATACAGACCTATTGGAGGATGTGTTCCGTTAAATTGTCTAGACTTTTGAAGGTAAAGATTTCCCTAAATATAGAGAATGTTATTCTCCATGTTTTTCCTACAGAATATAGCCTTGAAATTTGAGCACTTATTAAACAGATTTTGATAGTATCCAAATGGTTATTAGTGAAATGCTGAAGGCAGGAAAGAGTTCTCACTTGGTCAGAACTAATTAATATACAAATTGCTTAATCGTGAGTTTGATAAAAAAGAATAAGATCAAATGGAAAATTTGGGACTCCTTGGAAATCTTGGATATTTTGTTGGAATAGAGATTAATAAAGGCGCTCATTGCTGGCCTCGCTATTGTGGCCTTTCAGGGTTCTTCTAAGGGTCCTCTGTCCCGTCATAGCTCTAAATTGCCCTAGGATGCTCCACAGATGAAGGATGGAAAGAGATTGTAGCCACACATGGCGATGCCTGCGATCAGTGATGAAAGCCGTCAGACTTTATTGCTGATCATAAGGCATGAAACACTTTAA
The DNA here is from genome assembly GCA_027410445.1 of Discoglossus pictus. NCBI lineage: Eukaryota > Metazoa > Chordata > Amphibia > Anura > Alytidae > Discoglossus > Discoglossus pictus. Next base: position 309,963,932 of record CM050166.1, on the reverse strand, counting down.
AAAATTACAATTTTAACGGCCGATATTTTTTCAAGCACGTAACTCGAAAGACAGACAAAAAAAGAAAAATAATTAAAAAAATAAATTGAAAACCTTGCACAAATCTCAGTGAGACAGCCTGTGTGTAATGATATAGGAATCACAAGGTTGTGGAGACCAGCAGCCAAGGTCAGCAATAATCCAGTTCAGCAACTTGTAGGTGAAACAGGAACAAGCTTTATTGAAGTGATCAGGAACCACACAATAATCTGGCAAGGTACATAAACAGGAAGTGCCTTATATAGGCCAAGGACCAGACACCTGACCAGACACAGCTGAAGAGACTAGTCACTGATGCTATTGCTAGCAGAGTCAAGGTTATCAGATCTACAGGAATTTCACAAAGGCAGGCTGGCGCAGTGTTAGGGAAGAGGCCCAGGGTTCAAAACCCAGCAGAGTCAATTCCTCACATTACCCCCGCCTCTATAGGTGCAGCCTCTGGATGCCCTATTACCCAGTTTAGCAGGGTACTGCACATGAAAAGACCGAAGGAGATCAGGAGAGTGAATATTGTCCACTGGTTCCCACAAACTCTCCTCCTCACCATAGCCTTTCCAGCGAACCAGATACTGAAGCTTGTTGCGGAAGATCCTGAAGTCCAGAATTGTCTCCACCTCGTATTCATCCTCACCATCCCCGAGGACTGGAGGTGGGGCAGGCAGGGCTCGGCCAGGGAAAGTGTTGACATGGAAAGGTTTCAGCAGTGCAACGTGAAACACCGGATGTATTTTCATGGAATCTGGAAGTTGCAAACGAAAAGTGACAGCATTGATCTAAGCGATGATCTCAAAAGGTCCCATGAACCTCTGACCCAATTTATGAGAAGGAACCCTAAGCTTAAGATTCGTTGTTGACAGCCTAACCTTGTCACCAACATGATAAACTGGGGCCTCCATTCTATGCCTATCAGCAGCTCTCTTGTAACATTCCTGAGCCTTCGAAAGAGTCTCCTTCAACAGGTCTTGGGAATCTTGTAAGGTGGTTAGCCGATCAGTGACTGCAGGAATGGAAGTAGTAATTGGGAGACTGACTAGAAAGGTCGGATGGTAACCATAGTTGGCAAAAAATTGGCTCAAAGAAGTGGAGCAGTGTTGGGCATTGTTATAGGCAAACTCCACCATGGGTAGAAAATCCAGCCAGTCATCCTGCAGGTAACTAATATAGCACTGCAAATATTGCTCCAAAGTCTGGTTGGTTCGCTCAGTCTGTCCATGACTTTGCGGATGAAAAGCTGACGACAGATTTACATTAATACCTAGATTAGAACAAAAATGTTTCCAAAAACGAGATGTAAACTGCACTCCCCTGTCAGAAACTACTTCATCGGGCACTCCATGCAAGCGAAATATTTCCCGAATAACCAGGTCAGCCGTCTGTTTTGCTGAAGGGAGACCACGAGCTGGTATGAAATGACCCATCTTAGTTAACCTGTCCACAACAACAAGAATAGTAGTGTGTTCCTTAGAGGGAGGTAGTTCCACAATAAAGTCCATGGATATAGATCCCCAGGGATGATGAGGAATCGGAAGAGGCTGAAGCAAGCCAACAGGGGATGAGCGAGGAGTCTTATGTCTGGCACATACATCACAAGAGGACACATACTTCTTAACATCGTCATGATACTTCGGCCACCAAAAGGATCGGGCAAGTAGCTCTTGTATCTTTCAGATTCCTGGATGACCTGCTGGTTTTGAGTCATGGTAGAGACGTAAAAGGTCCAATCGCACTGACTCTAGAGCAAACAGACGTTGTTGAAAAATCCAAAACCCATTAAGCATCGTCATATGGAGATCACGAGGAGGATCATGAAGAACTGGGTCTTCAGCGTAGCCCTTTTTAATGCGAGACATCAGATCAGAAGGAAATGTAACTCCTATAAATATATCCTCCGGCAAGATGGTGGTCTTGGTTACGATAGTATGGAGGGGGTCAGCTATTCTAGACAAGGCATCTGCCTTACCATTCTTGGAGCCAGGACGGTATGTAACCAAAAAATTAAACCTCGAGAAGAATAGGGACCAGCGTGCTTGTCTGGCTGACAGTCTCTTTGCTGATCGAATACATTCCAGATTTTTGTGATCTGTGAGTACAATAATTGGATGGGTAGCTCCCTCCAAGAGATGTCTCGGTGATTCGGTGAAGGCAGCTTTTATAGCCAATAGTTCTTTATTCCCTATGTCATAGTTTCTTTCTGCTGGCACCATCTGGTGAGAATAAAAGGCCCACGGATGTAACAGCATCTTAGGTCCAGTCCTTTGAGACAGTATAGCACCAACAGCTGAATCAGAAGCATCAACATCCACAATAAATGGTAATTCCGGCTGAGGATGTACCAGGACGGGGGCAGAGGTAAATAGAGTCTTTAATCGTGAAAATGCGGTATCAGCCTTATCGGACCACTGAAAAGGAGTCCCTTTACGTGTGAGTTCAGTGATCTGTGTAATAACGGCCGAGAAATTCTTAATGAAACGCCTTTAAAAATTGGCAAACCCCACAAATCTCTGAACATCTTTTTCATTCTTGGGGATTTGCCAGTCCAGCACAGCTTTAATTTTACTTGCGTCCATAGTTAAACCTTTGGGAGTTATTACATACCCCAGGAATTTAATTTCTGTTTGTTCAAACTCACATTTTTCTAGTTTAATGTATAGGTGGTGGGTACGAAGGTGCTCCAGAACTATACGGACCAGTTTTCTGTGGTTTTCAAGATTATCAGAGAATATTAGGATATCATCCAAATATACCACAACAAACTGATCCAGGAGATCTCGTAGTACATCATTGATAAGATGCTGGAAAGTTGCAGGGGCATTACAAAGCCCAAATGGCATTACTAGATATTCGTAATGCTGGTACCTGGTTCTGAAAGCTGTTTTCCATTCATCATTTGGTCTTATGCGAACCAGATTATATGCCCCCCGAAGATCAAGCTTCGTAAATATTTTAGCTGAGCGAAGTCTCTCCAAAAGTTCAGGAATGAGAGGCAAGGTGTAGCGTTTTTTAACAGTGATGTTATTAATGTCCCTGTAATCAACGCATGGCCGTAGGCTGCCATCTTTCTTCTCTACAAAGAATATAGGAGCTCCTGCTGGAGAAGTAGATGGTCGAATAAAGCCTTTGGCAAGATTTTCTTCGATGTATTCACGAAGAGCTTTCAATTCAGGCTCAGAAAGGGAATATATACGGCCAAATGGGATAGCAGCCCCAGGCAACAGCTCTATTGGGCAATCATAAGACCTGTGGGGTGGAAGCTGATCAGCATTCTTCTTATCACAGACATCTGCAAAATCCCGATATTGTAGAGGAAGCTTAGTCAAGTTTGTAGCAACCATTTCATTAATTGTTGTGGCAACAGGTGTTACCTTAGAGGGTTGACAATTCATTAAGCAGTGTTCTGAAGGAAAGGACAAAGTTCTGATCTTTCAATCAATCTGTGGGTTATGCAGAGCAAGCCAAGGTACCCCCAAAATCACTGGAAACAGTGTTGAGGAAATTAAGTGGAAAGAGATAGCCTCATGCTGATTCACTTCCAGAGTCAACTTTAAGGGCACAGTCTCATGTGTAACCGATCCTGACGTAAGTGGAGAACCGTCTACTGTCTCCATTAACACAGGTGAAGAATTAGGGATAAACTGAATTCTATTTCCTGCTGCAAATTTGATGTCCATAAAGTTTCCGCCTGCTCCAGAATCTATCATAGCTGTAGTTGAAATTTTACGATCACCACATTGCAACGTAATAGGCACCACAAAATGAGGATGTTGAGTCAACATACCCTCTTCACCATGAGCCAGAGAAAACAAGGGTTGTGTGACAGAATCCAGTTGATCTGAAATCTGGGATTGGTGTCGAATCTGTGCGCCCTCAGCTGCCATAGCTATTGTTCTTTTGGGTTCGCTAGGGCAATTGATGGCATAGTGCCCTGCACTACCATAATACAGGCATAAATTGTGAGTGCGTCGCCACTGTTTTTCTTCATTGGATAATGGCCCTCTTATTAGATTTACCTGCATAGCCTCAGGCTCAGAGTCTGTAGGTGTTTGTGGGATCAGAGTAGAAATTCTTGAATAGGAAATTGGAGTAGTACTTGGTCTAAAAGAGCCCTGTCTTTCCAATCTTCTTTCAGAAAGTCTCCGATCAATACGGATAGCCAAACACACAAATGCATCAAAGTCAGCAGGAAGCTAGCTCATCTTTTATAGCTTCTGAGAGACCTTTTCTGAAGTGGAACCTCGGGGCTGATTGGTTCCAGGTAGTATCAGCAACCCATGGTCTGAATTAAGCAGCATATTCAGCCACCGAGCGCCTCCCTTGATGCAAATGAAGGAGAGTGGCTTCTGCTGTAGCACATCAATTTGGGTCATCAAAAACTAGGCACATGGCCTCAGGAAAGTCATTTAGATTACCCAAGACTGGACTGTCCTGTTCCAGAAGAGGGGAGCCCCAAGCCAAGGCTTCATCTTTGAATATTGAAAAAATAAATCCCACCTTCTCTCTTTCAGATGGAAATTGGTGAGGTAACATCACGAAGTGCAAACGGCATTGATTTAGGAAACCCCTACATTTTTTGAGATCTCCTCCAAACTTTTCTGGTAGGGGCAAGCGGGCATCTTGTGCAGGTGTAACAGTAGCAGCCGCAACATCACGTGCCCTGTAGCTGGTATACTCACTGTGCATTGACTGAACTTTATTTTGCAGTTCAGCTACCTGGTCCTGCAGCACTTGAACGGTCTGTGCCTGGGTCTGCACAGTTCTTGCAAATAAAGCAACCTGCTGGGCCAATGCAGAATCTGACCCGGCGGTCTCCATGAAAGGGCCAGATTATTCTGTAGTGATAAAGGAATCACAAGGTTGTGGAGACCAGCAGCTAAGGTCAGCAATAATCCAGTACAGCAACTTGTAGGTGAAACAGGAACAAGCTTTATTGAAGTGATCAGGAACCACACAATAATCTGGCAAGGTACATAAACAGGAAGTGCCTTACATAGGCCAAGGACCAGACACCTGACCAGACACAGCTGAAGAGACTAGTCACTAGCAGAGTCAAGGTTATCAGATCTCCAGGAATTTCACAAAGGCAGGCTGGCGCAGTGGTAGGGAAGAGGCCCATCAGCCTGGGGACCAGGGTTCTAAACCCAGCAGAGTCAATTCCTCACACTGTGAGTGAGGTTGCAAGCTAATTTGAGCCCTAAATGCTATTATTGGAAAACAATGGCAGCAGAAAAAATGTAAATGCTTTCAAACAGAATCAGAATGGGGCCAAAGCACATAAGACAATGAGAAGCACGCAGTACTTGGAAAATACAAACAATGTCACTCAGGAAAAGGATAGATAAAGACACAGGGGTGAGAGGGGGGAAAAGAGACACATGGGAAGGAAAATAAGGGGGTAAACAGAGCAGGGAGAGGGGGAAACAGACACATGGAATGAAGAAGAGGTTAGAGAGTGGGGAGAGGTTCACAATGAGCGCTAAAGTCGCTCACTGTGTACCTCGCGATGAGCACCAAAGGCAATCAACACGAGGCATGAAAGTGGCAGGTTGGACGGTGTCTACAATGAGCGCTCATTGAGCAGGGCTCACAATGAGTGCCTTCAGCACACGATGAGCGAAGGAGAGGCTCTCAATTAGGGCTGAAAGTGCTCATTGAGGTACTCGCGATGAGCGCCAAAGGTGCTCATTGCAAGGCATGCAAGTGATGGGTTGGCCGAGGCTTGCAATGAGCGTCACAGCCTCTCATAGTGAGCCACCTAAATTAGATGGTGGGAGAGGCTCGCAACGAAGGCGCTCATTGCGAGGCCAGCATTTTAGAGGGGAAGGCCCTTGCATTGTGTGGCAAATAGCATTGCCAGCCTTCAAATGTTATTGCCGTCGCTAGTTGTATATATCAGTCATAATGTGAGTAACAATAGGCACTATTTGTTTGCCTTATACCATACATGAACTATAGTTATAAATATCTTAATTAACTTCTATTGATACAAACCTACTATAATATATATCTCACCTAAAATTTTCATGAGGGATACAATTTATCTGGCCACCAAGAATGCTGAGCTTATCTCTTGATCTGATCTACCATAAGCATACACAGCTACCACCTGAAGTCACAAAGGCAGCCCTACTCAAGGTTCATTATTGCATAAAACTATGTTATGAGTAATGCAGAATTTTGTAAAGCTTGCATTAGTAACTTAATTTCATGGATTATTATGGCTTGTGTATATTTGCTTTGTATCTTTACTTGATGTGAATACCAGTAAAAAAAGAAAGAGACGTGGAGAGATCTGAGACGGAATAAGAGATTGAAAAGACTTGGAAAAAATGCAAAGCTTGTTTTAGTTAGAAATAAAAAAAATATTGATGGCTCTGCTAGACACTAGAGGCATTTATGATACTTTGGTGAATGTTACATGTATGAGGGGAGCATTACACTTCAGCAGAAATACGGCTTTAAATTATCCTTGCAAGTGTCCATTTATTTTTCATGTGTAATGAAAGGGGAGCAGGTTTCAAATTCTAAGAGCTTTAATTATATTTGTCACAACCCACTTTTTGGGGCCAGAGTGGATCTTCCTGAGTCCCACTAACATTGTCCTTTAAGGGCCAAACCCATTTTAGAAAGCACAAATCTGGGGACATAGAGTTTTATGGGAGAAAAATTCCTTTGTTAACTCCCAAAGGCAGTAGTCCTGTCATTGATTAGCCCAATCAAATCTCTCGGCTTGTAAGCCCTGTTGTGATTGGTCCTCTGTCTATCCAGAGGGAAATTGAACTAGAGCTTCACTTCTTTCCCCTGGTTAGTTGCTCAGCCATTCAGAAAAATGCCTATCTGGGAGAGCTCTTCTTGGCCCAACTGTCATGATCCCCATGACCCATAGACTCTTTTTGGGTGATAACTGGACCAAATTTACAAGGATTCAAAAGTTGTTTGACACTTTGCCCAGTTAAGGGTTGGGTAATGCTGGTCCTCCGGCCCTTGTTAAGTACTATGGGCCTCCAAGAGCCAATTTCTGTGAGTTATTTGTGCATGACCGGTTTGGGTGTAATGTTTGCAATGTTAAAAGCATCTACTGTATGCTGTGTACAGAATATGTTCTGGGATATGACACTATGATATAAAGTATCCTCAGGTCTTACAAACCTATCTAGTGCAGGGACATATTGCTACCCTAAGTATGTTTATATAGAGAACGCAGTTACTTCTAGGGACTGGATATAGGAGATAATGACTTATTTAGTAGTATTGGTCATAGGGCTTTATTTCATGAGTTAGCTAGCAGCAGTAGTAATTACTGTGCTCTCACAATTCACTGTGCAGGAACAATGCTGTCATAATGTTAGCTATTATGATGACACTGCTGCTCTTTAGAAACAAGAGTTTGTGATGAGGGAAAAAGAAATACATTTTCCATATTTATATTATCTCTGTATTTAGTATGCCATATTACTGCCATTTTGATACTTTCCCTGACAAAACGTACCACATAAAACTCCCATTCCAACACTCTATAACTGGAGCTATTGTTCACATTATCATATCACCCGCCTGCTGTGTTCAGAAAAAAACAGTATCATATATACAGTTGTCATAATTGCGAATTTGCAGGAAACCCTATGTTAAAAATTATGGGCTTGTGCATGTAAAATGAGCACCTATATGGTGGCAGGTTTGCCGAGGTCTGCAATGAGCACCAAAAGCGCCCATTGTGGCGCTCACAATGAGCGCAAATGTGCTCATATTGAGGATCGCAAGTTAGAGGGGGGGGGGGATACGAAAGGCTTCCGAGTTACATGCTTGGAAAAAGATTGCCGCCATTAAAAAAAATTTCAAGGCCATAAGTCAGAAGAAATTGATCAATTTCCCCAAGCCCACAAATGTTTTCATATTTGTAAATGGCCAAAGGAGCACAGAAAAGGGAGACGGGGAGAAAAACACAGGGGAGGGAGAGGGGGATAGGGGGGAAAGAGACACAGGGGAGAGATTGGGGTGGAAAGAGACACAGGGGTGAGAAAGGGGGAAAGAGACAAAGGGGAGGGAGAGCAGGGCAAATAGACACAGAGGAGGAAGGGGGAAGAGACATAGGGGAGGGAGAGGAGGGAAAGAGACACAGGGGAGGGAGAGAGGGGGAAAGAGACACAGGTGAGGGTGTTGGGTGAAAAGAGACACTTGCAACGTTACAGGCTTGTGCATGCACGCAGCGCATGCCTAATCGCAAGGCAAGTAAAGTAAAGGGGCAGAGAGGCTTGCAATGGGCATCAAAGGCGCTCATTGGTATGCCCGAGATGAGTGACGAAGGCGCTCATCATGCGGCCCGCAAGTCAGGTGGGGGGAGAGCCTTGCATTGTGTGGCAAACAACAGCATTACAAGGCTTCAAATTTTTGTGCAGACGGGCAATTTTCTAGTATATACAGTATATATTTCTCATAATTCCACTTAGCATTGCCACAATTTCCTCAGTACAGCTGTACTATCACAATGCTGTAATGAGTCATATTCCTTTGCAATATTCTTCTAACTTTCTGTCATGAACAACTAAAAGTGGATCTGTAATCACTGTGATAAATACAGTTTCTTAACACATAAACATTTATATTCTCACAGCATGACAAGTGTTGCCAATAGTGCAAATAAATAATGTATTAAAGATTTACTGTCAAGTAACCATCCTGGCCACAGTTGGAAGCTCTTTTGCTGTCCTTGTGTGCATAGTTTAACTGTGTTTGCCTTTATTAAGGACGACATGTATATATTTTCTGTTATTACAAAGAGCAGGACATTGCTAATGTGGATAACTCTCCCGGTATTAGTAGACAAATATTTTGACAGAGCTGTATATATATCACTAGTAGATTTCTACGATCAGCGAGTGTCCTGTGATCTAGGTGAATAATCAGTATAAAGTGATACATCACATATATAGTTGTCAGCATGCAGGTTTTTGCTAATGCTTGTGGGCTCGCATAATGAGTCCGCCGCAGTTGCTAACAAAGAGCGCCAAAGCGCTCCTTGTACTGGTGTAGCGCCCTACGACCCCCTACGACTTTCCGACCGCAAATGCGGAAGCAAGGGGCCACGTTTGCGGAGGTGAAGGCTACCACGTTGGCTGCAATGATCCGCAGGCTCATTGCAAGCCGCAAATGCGGACCCTCGCAAAGCAAGGGGCCACATTTGCGGAGGTTGAGGCTCTACGGCACCTCACAAATGGTTAAAAACTACCACACAATCTTGACTTGGAAAAAAATACAAGCCGCGGGACTTAGAAAAAATCCATTACGTTTTGCAAAAATACGACCTTAACGGACAACCCACGCACAGTGGCAAACATTAAAAAACACAAAAATACACACTAAAATAAAAACATTACCTGGCAAATTTACAAAGTTTACACACTCAAGAATCCCCTAAGCGAGAAAAAGAAATTCAGCCGTAAAAAACAAAAACGAGTTTACACGAACCCTAAAGCCAATAAATTCCACAAAGCAAATACGGCTTTTACAAAAACCCATATTACCTACAACATACACCATTAGCAAGGACGCTTCGTCATACAAACCCGCCTACCACATACACATTCGCCGCCATTTTACAACACTACCTTACAGAATGCGGAAGTACCCAGCTGTACTAATGGCTTCCCCTCGCGCAATCAGCCTATTTACACTACATACTTCACACATTGCTGACACTTACACCTCAGCTCCACAACAGTGCAAACATACATTGTATGCTGCAGGAACATCAAAACAGATTGTCAGCTCTTCAGCACAATACTTCCTACATGTATTACTTACAAATAGGTAAAGTATATTAATTTATTAATTTATTACTTATTTAATTAGCATCACAAAATACTTATACACAGAAAATAAAAACACTATAATAATAATAAACGCAAAAGCCCTTCACTGCTCGCCTCACAATAAGCGCCAGCGCTGCTTATAGCACACAAATTACACCAGGGGACAGCTTTACAATAAGCGCAAAAAGCAGATCAGTGCCGACCTTACAATGACAGCAAAACGCCTCTGATAACAAAAAAATACAACAACCAAGAGGCTCGCCATTAGCGCCAAAGGCTCTCAGAGCGAGGCTCGCAATCACCGCCGAGATCTCAGACCACCACAAAAAATAATGTCTGTGACAAACACCATTTCTTGACTTACAATTCTATTGCAGTCATTTTTTGACAGGCAATTCACTAGTTTATTTATATTTTTTGTGATTGGACAAACAAGCTTTCAAGAGCTGTACCTCTCTTTCTCAGGTCAGAAGCAATTCTGAATATACATTCCTTCCTGTGCTATATTATTTTTATACTATCTAATATGTGGGGATATTTACAGCCCTAACTTACAGTATATTACTTTGGTTCTCTCTTGTAACACCTGATATAGACACATGCACATTTGACCAAACTGATCATTATCTATGTTATCTGTCACTTTGAATCTCTGCTCTATATTCCACTGCTTACATTTATTCAGAATTGCTTCTGACTTGAGAGTGGGACAGCTCTCAAAACCTCATTATTCTAATTAATATGAATTATATAAAAAGTGTATCACTTTACACTGAAAAACTCTAATTATTCATCTATATATATAGATGATAGACCAATGATAGACTTATAGACTAATGAGATATATTTACAAACTAGTAACTTGCCCGTCAAAATTGACGGGATAATATTCAATGTGTGTGTCCCCCACTCCTGTGTCTCTCCCCCTCTTCCTCCCCTGTGTCTCTTCCCCCTCTCCCTCCACTGTCTCTTTCCACCCTCTCCCTCCTCTGTGTCTCTTTCCCGCTTACCGCCCTCTGTCTCTTCCCCCCATCTTCTGTGTCTCTCCTTCCTCCCTCCCCTGTGTCTCACCCCCTCTTCCTACCTTGTGTCTCTCTCCTCACTCCCTCCCATGTTTCTCTTCCTCCCTCCTATGTGTCTTTACCCAACTGCCCTGTGTCTCTTTCCCCTCCTCCCTCCCCTGTGTCTCTTCTCCCTGCCCTCTGTCTCTCCCCACCCTCCATCCCCTGTATCTCTTTTACCCCTCCTCACTCTCCTGTGTCTCTTTCCCCCCTTCCTCCCTCCCCCGTGTATCTTTTCCCCTTTCCCCCTGTCTGTCCCTTTCATGTTCTCTGTTCCTTTCCTCCCTCTGTTCTATGCGCCGCACTGCACTTTGCGCATGCTAAACTTTTGTGATTTGTGCATGCACGGTTGTGCATGCGCCGCTGCACAGTGCGGCGTATATGGAGTCTATTCAATAGTTTCCATAGTGTGCATGCACTCCCACCGAAGTTATCTACATACATACTGTACAATCCACAACAATTTCCACTTCTGTCTGCTTTGACTCCTCAGTGGAGTGAAATCCCAAGTGGGGAATCTATTAAACAGGTTAAAGTTAGTCTGTGACACAGAGTTAGGAGTCACAAACTCTTAGTAAGTGGATTAGATTAATAGAAATTGATTTAGTAATCACTTCCCACTCCTGATGGATCCCTTCAGTACTATCACAAGTGAAATCTTACTTACTTTAATAGGAAACTTTTGGACGTTACTATACTATGAATCTTCTGCAATCATTATATTAATAACTAGCGACTTGCCTGACAAAAATGACGGCATCAAATTTTGAAGCCTCGCAATTCTGTCTTTCTGCGGCCTCCAAATAGTTTCCGAATTATGGGCTAAACCTGCGAGGCCCATCTCCATTTTTCTTTTTAGGTCAGTAACTCGTTCTTAACCTTCACCATTTTTTTTTTCAAGCTCGTAACTCGGAAGCCGTTTACGGGCCGCAAAAAGACGCCAAATGAATAGCAATTTAGCTTGCCACCTCCCTTACAGGCTCCCTGCAGTGTCATAGTATTCCTCTGGAATATGAGAAGTAGCAGTAAATGTAAAGTAACAGTCTATTTAAAATATATAATTATTGAAAATTTTACATATTCTAATCCTGAATAATGTAACCATTAAGAATGCAATGTCAGTTTTAACACTGGTAAATGTTGAACTATTAACAATTAAATTTTGTAAAGTTGTAAGCAGCATAAACTCATATGTTTACAATAATGTTATGGATTATTTGAATGGCCTGAACTAGTCAGAGGCTCTGAATGGAATTAATCAATCAATCAATCAATCACTAAACATGAATAAGAATAGAACATCAACTTCAGAGGCTGGTGGACAGAGGTTGAGGGACGACTTTTAGAGATTATAGTTAATAGCTTTGTTAACACCTCTTAATGAAAGAGTTTGGACAAGTCAAGTCAGTGTAAATGTAAGAAACATGTGGCCCAATGATATCCAAAAGTAAAACAAAAATGCATAGAGATAACAAACGACAGATAGATAGATAGATAGATAGATAGATAGATAGATAGACAGATAGATAGATGCACACTAATAGTTAAAAGTATATCTAAATTTCATGGATTATGAATGCATTATGAATGCATCTGATAGAGGAGAATTAATAGTGTATGAACATGTTTGCAAGAAAAAAAGCCAAAATAAACATAAACAATAAACACTTATCTTGTAATTTCCAACAGTTGAAAATTAGGGTTAACACCCCATTCAAACCCAGGCTAAATTAGCATAATTTGTTTTGACCAATCAGGTTAGCTGAACATTTAAATTAAACTCTGGGGTTCCTGTTTGTGCAAAGCAGCCTGGGATATGTAGTGTGACATTATGCACACAGCACAGACAGGAAGCAGCAGGGAATATATTCAGTCTTCATCAGACTATCCTGGATGCCTCCAGGAATCTGTAGATGCATCAAATTTGTTTTAATGAAAACCTAACTTTATGCCTTTATTTCTTTTTCTACTCATACTCATATTTTTTATCATAACATGGTCCTTTAAATATAAACATTACAAATTGCAACAATTATGTTATTGTAGGAGCTATCTGACTATACAATGCCTTGTACCCTTGTACACTAATTATTATTAAACCTCACTGTATTACTAATAATATGTTTCTTGGATTTTTTGACACTTACCTATTGATTATTTTTTACTTCATGCCTCCTTCTGTGCAAGGGAATAAATCATGGGTATTGCCTCTGCGAGCATTTAAACCATCTAAGCTTTTAAAATACAAAGAAATGAAGTCAATAAATAATGGGAAGCCCCTTGTGATAATATTCTTAAATTGCAAAGTGCTTTGGACCCAGTCCTGTGACCCAGTCATTGCTTTTATATGACCTTGAGTAAATCAATGTAATGTATTGTACCATATACAAAAACTAAAACTGCTATTTTTTACATTGCAAGTTTATACACACAAAAATTATAAAGAAAGGAAAGAAAATGAAACATACTGTTCTTCCAGCATTGAGAACTATATATATCAACAGGCCCATCATCGCACAACACTTTACATTGGAAATACTTATTTTATATCTCCGATTTAGACACATTTTTTCTGCAACTGACTAGAATATATATATATATATATATATATATATATATATATATATATATATATATATATATATATATTCTCAGTCACACGTGAAACAGTGATGAAAACCTGCTTACACACTGTCCTCTACAAATGTCCCAGGTTGTCTTTTCAAATAAAAATTGATTTGTTATATGTTCAATTTCCTTTTTTTTTTATTTTGGCAAAACATTATACATATGCCAAATCTGACATTTTTTGTTTCATTGTAATTATACAGTAATAGAGAAAGTGAAAGGAATGCAGACTTCCCGAATGTCTAATTATACTGTTAAAAAAGGCAAATTTTAACCACTAAAAAAGTATTTTTTACATGAAAAAAATGTATTTAAAAAAAATGTTATAAAAGAAGCACAAAAACTGAAAAGGACAGTGTTTGCACCATCCCTAACCTAACATATCAATAAACTTGGAAGAAAGCCTTATTGAATGATCTTGTTATGCTTAACATTATGCTTAATTATGAACTAATAAAAACAGACATTTAATGCAATCTTAACTCTTCTCATTTTTATTTTACTTAAAGAGAGCTTCATCTCTCAAAAGCTTGTTATTTTAAATAAAATGGTACTTACTTTTTAGCAATTAAACAGGATAAAGGAACAATTCTTCTGTGACATGATTTCAGTGTCAATTTCGTTTTACCCTTTCTTTTTGACTTGTGTCTTTTCCTTTCTTTTCTTTTTTTAATTGACATGAAACAAGTTACATAAAAAGTCCAATTTTCATACAAGTAAACCTTATAAAATGTCAATAATTTTACATATTTACATTCGTACCTACATACATACAATGGAAGTTGGCAAATAACTAGAAATGTAATCATCTTGTAAATTTATTATTTTTCCCTTTTAATTTAATATACAAATCCCATAAATGCCATTTATTATTTAATCGTTTTTTCATAGATTGTGTTAGTATCATATATCTCTCATGGTTTCTTACTACAATACCTTTAACTTTTTCCCAAGTCGGGATTTGTTTATTTTTCCAATAATTTACTTATGTCAATTTGACTACCAACAAGATGTGAATTATTAGATATTTGTTTTTAGGGAACTTATCTTCTTTATCCAACTGAAGGATTGCAAATTCAAAAGAGGAAGGAATTTCCCTACCAATTATTGTTGAGATCTGAAGTTGGCAATGTTTCCAAAATGTTTTAATCTTTTCAAAGTCCCACCACGTATATTTGTGTGTACCCAAATGATTGCATGCTTTCCAGCACAAAGCCTCTGTGTTGGGTTCTATTTTATTTACAGTTAGAGGAACCCAGTGACATCTATGTATGGTTTTAAAAAAATGTTCACTAAATGAGGAGTAAGGAGTAGAGTTAGTTTATAGGCCATATTCCACTTGTCTGTTTGCCATGTTCTAACTATCTCTTCTTTCCATTTAATCATCTCATAGGATTTATTGACTTCTGTATAAAGTTTTAATACATTCTGACATTTAGAGATCATTCTATATCTTTGAAAATCATACTTTAATATAGGGAATATCCTGTCACATTATTTAATGAGTAGCCCCACTTAGTCAAACTGCTTTGTAATGCCATATAGTCTTGCAGTAGGGAAATGTTTATCAAAGAACATTTTTTATAAAAATCACCAATAGTTCTTATATCCCTCTCCTTCCATATCGACAAATTAATGTCTCTATTTCTATATGATAGTATATCGATCAAGATGGTTGGTGAAAGTTCATTATTCGTCATCCATTCCTTTCTACTTTTATATGAATATTTTAATAACATTTTAATTCCTCTTGGAATCAATTTTATTCTGTCTATATCCAAAAGCCATATGGCTTAATTTATTTCCTTCCATTTTGTTCTACATTGCTAAGAATATCAAATTATTAAACGTGACAGTGCTATGGCATCATGTATGTCCTTAATTGTAGGGGAAGCTAAACCTCCTTTTTCAAAACTCCTTTTAGTTGATGCAAGATTTATTCTAGGTTTTTTTCCATTAGAAATATAATTATCTAGCATCGTTTGTATAATTTTTTATATTGAGTTAGGAACTATTTCATGGATACTCCTTAATATATAGGTTATCTTTGGTAAAATAACTATTTTAACTAGGGCAATTCTACCCATCCAAGATATTTTAATAGTTTTCCAAACGGATAAGATAATTCTAATTTCTTTAATTACCCGCTCTAGATTTCCTTTAAGTACATTTCACAAATTAAAAGAGAATTCTATACCCAGATGTTTTATAGATCTTTCATTCCAATTATAATGATTATTCTGTTTCAAATTTGTTAATATGTCTATGGGCGTTCTCTGTGAGGACTCTGGATTGGTTAGTAACAAAACTACATTGTCCTCAAACATTGAAGTTTTTTTGTATCAATTTCCCTTTCTCAATTCCTTCAATATTTGAAGAGGATCTTATGAATTCTGCAAGGGGTTGCATCAGTAGAACAAAAAATAAAGTGGACAGGGGACACCACTGTCTTGTATTGTTTTTTACCTCAAATTTTACTGTATCGAAGCCTAGACCAGTAATTAGTGCTTTAAAGTTATAATAAAGTGCTCTAATGGCTTTTAGGCTGAAATCCCCCAGACCAAATTTGTTCATTACTGTGTACATAAAATCCCAGCTGACTCTGTCAAATGCTTTTTCTGCATCTAAAGACAAAGCCAGCATGGGAATATTTTATTTATTTGCATATTAGAGAATATTTATGAGGCGTCTGGTATTACCACTAGCCTGTCTTTTCTTCATGATCTTGATTAATAAATTTAGGTAGAATTTTATCCAGTCTATTGTCTAAGACTTTCGCATATAATTTTGTGTCAGCATTAATAAGAGAAATTGGTCTGTAACTCCTTTCTTTTGAATTTTTAGCAGGTTTCAGGATATTTTGCATTTTTGCCTCTTTCAATTTTCCTGGTGCATCCCCTATATTTTTTATTTCATTGAACATTTTCTAAATGGGTGAAATCAGGATTGAAGAAAAAATCTTATAATACAAGTTTTTCTTATTTAACTTCATCACCATTATAGAGCTTTATATTTCTTTATAACTCATTTCTTGATTAAGGGCTATTAATTAGTCTTCTGATACCCTAGGGAGATTTATCCTTGCTAGAAAAGTGTATATTTCTAAACTTGTGGGTTTTATAAATCCATATTAATTTTCTAAATTATATAAGGACTAGCGACTTGCCCGTCAAAAATGACTGCAATAAAATTGTAATGCTGGCAATGCTGTTTGCCACCCATTGTGAGCACCTTCGGCGCTAACCACGAGCTTCTCCACCTGTCTACTTCATTCCTTGTGTCTCCTTTCCCCCCTCCTAATTTGCTTAATTAGTATTTTTTTATGAGGATTAAATGTTGTTGTTCATTGAAAATTAATGTTTTTCCTATTTTGAATATGATTGCAATGTTTTTAGCATTATCCTGTTTTGTGTCCACCACTTTTGGTATGCTCATGTAGACTTCTTTGTAAGGCTTATAGGTTGTTAAACAGTAAAGAAGAATATGAATTTACTTTTCTGTGTGTTTGTGTGATTTTTGGTACAATCCTGTTTTGTGTCCACCATATTTTGCATACTTTATTTATTTAATTAGTCTTCTTTATGAGTATTCAATCATGTTGGACAGTCAAAAGCGGTCTAGGTGAATATGATTGACAGTGGGAGCTTATAAATTTGATTGACATGAGCCCATGTGTTGACTGTGTTGTAAATTTCATTGAAAGTCTCACGCAGGTCCAGCAGCTATTGGGTGATTATAGTGAGAGAGAAAGCTGGAGTAATTTTTAGAGACGTAGATTGCATTTTTGATTGATTTATATTCTATTTCATACAGATTTAAACTTAAGACTTACACATATTTACAGAAAAGCCATATTTGCAATACACATAGGTTAAAGAACACACAAAGAGACATATAGAGTTAGGACACCCCCCATCCCATGCCCTACACCCCATCCCCCAACACTTAGTAATAACACATAGCACATACATTCTTTTTTCAAACACACATATTACAGATTTTTTAATTTTGTATTTATCCTTCTTTTAATTTTTGTTTATGATGGAGGGAGGAGATAGGAGGGGAGAGGAGAGTATAGTTGGGGAGGAGATGAGAGTGGAGAAGGAGAGAGAGTAGCAGCAGGAGATCATGGGGTGTAGAGGTGGGGAGGAGGAGGTGAGGAGTGAGGACAGAAAGGAGGTGGAAGAGGGAGGAAAGGAGGGCAAGGAGGGCAAGAAGGAAGAGGGTGAGAGGAGATGAGGTAGGAGAGGAGGGAGAGGGAGGGGAGGAGGAGAGTGCAGAGGTGGGTGATGAAATGGAGGAACGAGCATCAAGCACCCCTAGAAGAGGGCAACGGGAGAGGGCCCGATCCTGGGGGGGGGGGGGGGAGTTCAGGGAAGGCACAGGCCTCAGGGTCAGCTCCGGAAAGCAAGGGTCCCTGCACACTGTCAAGAGGATAGGGGCAAGCACCGGGTCCTCAATTATACGCACCTAGAGAATGTGGTCCTCCTTGGTGCTATTCATGGCCGCCCAATCAGGGAAGGGAAGGGAAGTTAAGCCTGGGCCAAGGCTCAGGCTTCGTGCAGGTAGTGGATGAGTTTACTGCGGTGGGCACAGCGCCAAGGGATGTGAGGTCCGTGAAGCACCGATTTAATTACATCAGTGCCAAGGTGAGGAGGATGATATCCAAAGAGTACCAAGGCTGCATAGTGACCTATAATGAGTGGGAGAGGATCACAAGGGACTTTCTCAGACCACCGCCCACTGCTGGAGCTTTAGGCCTGGTGGCTTAGCTGGACCAAGCCTTCATGTCAGGTGAATATCACATAAAACAAACTGCCACCACATATGCATCACACACACTACACAAGTACATGATGACCAACAGGGACACTGACATGTCAGCTCCATGGAATTAACAATGGTTATATGGATGGGTCATTTAATCCATGAAGGTGACCTGGGCACGACAACAGTAATGAAGCAACAGAGAGTCTATTTATTGGTGTGTCCACTGCAGCCTATGCAGTTACAGAATGCAGCGAGAATCAAGATAGGGTTATGAGCCAAGAACGATCCAGACCATAATCCGACAAATAGATCATATCTAGCATATGATAGCTAATCTGAGTTGCAATTAGGAGAATCATACAGGTTCAAGTTTAGATGTCAGATAGTTAGGAATAAACACATAACAATGTCTTATTCATCATACTAATGACATATACCTTTCTCTTCTATCTTTCAGCATCCAGGAGGAGGTCTGGGTCCAGTGACGAGCCAGATGCGGGGTCGTCAGCTCCTTGCGAGCAGGATGTGGAGGAGCAAGCCCACCCAGCAGGAACAAGCACAGGGGGAGGAGGAAGGATGAGGATCAGAGGACGTCAATTGGGTGCTGGGGTAACCCATCGGACCTCTGACCTCACCGCCGGGTTTTGACCACACTATCCACCTCGTTTAAAGACTGCATATTTTGCTGGGGCCCTTTAACATGCCATATAGGCAGTCACCATCTCCTTCCCCACACAGCATTGCGCTGGCCTGGCCGCCACCACCACCGGGCATACCACCACCGGTGTCACCCCTGGCTCCAGGCAAACATCAGACCCTCCCCACTCCACCACCTCCTCACCCGGCTCTGTACAAAGGACCTCCATCCTCACCACCATTAAGCCAGGCTGTGCAGGCGGAGATGCTGGCTCTCATGCACCAGCAACTGGACTGTCTTTGGAGGATCCAGGCCAGCATTTCTGCCAATCATCATCAGTGTAGGTGCTATGAATCACTCTTATTCTAGACTATTATATTATCCCCTGTAAGTATCCTCTTTTTTTCCAATCATAGCCTCTGGCTCTCTCAGTCTTGACCACTGCTGATTGCGGTCTATGTATAAAATACAGCTTTGTTATACCGTTCTAACCGTGTCAGTGGGTTTTCAATTGTTGGGGTTATGTGACATTCACATGCATCATATTAGTGTCACGTTCTATAGATTTAAACGAATGAGCCCTAGTTACCATTCAATAGATAAATACATATAAAAAGGAATAATAGTCATAATAGCATTAGATATCAAAAAAATACTAAATATAAAATATAATAATAATAATAATAATAATAATAAAGGGTTAATACACATGCCAAGTCCAATTAGTGATACTGTGGAGTATGAGCATTGCCCTGATGGCCTAAAATGAATATGACAGGTGATATTGGAGTGAGTTGCCAGTTCCTTCTCTAGTGGACAGTGATTTGTCTGACCTCTCTGCTCTAACCTGCCTATCCAGAGTGACCCACATGGTATATCTCACAGCTTCATTGCAGTACTCAAGCCACTTCACCACCACCACTTAGCATATGTTGGAATGCAATGACTTGCACAATAATAAAAATACATGTACACTTATTTATTTTTTATCATATGTTGTAATGGTCATGCACATGCCAATATGAAAAGCCATGCTGCAACATGCTGAAAGCTATTAAAGACAAAGTACCTCATTAATTTGCAACACAAATACAAGCAAATGGCTGACATATTAACTCTTTCCCACTCGTAAAGGCTCTAATGTGGACCCTAAAAATACAAAGATCATCTGATATACATCTCACTCATCACATCTACATTGGGACAACATATATGATGGCCAAATTACACCACCACCTGGCATATATCAAGTACCAGGGAAACATTTCACATATGGTTGTTCAGTACTTCAGCTGTGTCGGACTCTCTGTGACCCTATGGACTGCAGAACACCTACTAATGTCTCTGTCTGTGCATATCCACAAGGTTTGCATGGAAACCATACTGAGGTGGGTTGCCGGTTCCTTCTCCAGTAGAATGTGATTTGTCTGATCTCTCTGCTATGACCTGCCCACCTACAGTGGGCCTATATGGTATAGCTCACAGCTTCATTCAGGTACACAAGCCCCTTTACCACCACCACTTACCAATCCAGAAGGGGGCCAGGGGAACATACATCACACTAATCTACTCTAACCCATCAGGAGGGGCTTCAAAAACACATGGAGGCTGAACAGAGGCACGTGGATCAACAGACAACTTATCTTTATCAGGGGTAATCTCTGCTACACCTATCCTGGAAAGTCCTACGCCATTGCTGGTGGCCATGTGCCAAGATGTCTAGCCATTCCCATTTTGTGACCTCCCATTATGTTCTGCTATTCATCAATTTACATTAGTGTGGATTTCTAAGTGGTGGTGGTGAAGGGGCTTGTGTACCTGAATGAAGCAGTGAGCTTTACTATGTAGGGCCAGTGTAGGTGGGCAGGTGATAGCAGAGAGGTCAGACAAATCCCAGTCCACTAGAGGAGGAACTGTCAACTCACTCCAGGACCTTTGGCATTCAAACCTTGTAGAACAGCACAGGCAGAAAACTAGCTGCATGTGCTGTAGTCCATAGGGTCACAGAGAGTCAGACATGACTGAAAGACTGAACAACAAATAATACAATGTTCACTGAGTATTGATATATGTGATGTGGCGGTGAAATATGGCCACTATTTGTGTTCCCAAATGTAGATATGATGAGAAAGGGTTAAGATGGCATGAGTTTCATGTTTTTGTGTTGCTATTTAATCAAGTAGTGTGTCTTTAATTGCTTTGTGCATGTTGCAGCATGACTTTTCATATTGGCATGTGCATGACCATTCCAACATATGATATATAAAAAATATTTTTTAAATGCATTTTTAATATTGTGAGATTATTGTGTAAGTAATTGTAATGTCTTTCCATGCTTTCCCTATATTTTAAAATGCACTGGTGTGTTGATATTGTCCTTGTGTGTCTTACTTGGAGGTCGTAATGTTTTAGACTCCATTTGTGGGTTACGGGCTTGTACACCATTGAGTCTTTGGAAATTTATTGCAATTTAATATCAAAATTGAAAAGTAGCCGTTACAAGCCTGACAGAACAAAGGATTTTCGTCCGCAAAGTTCGATTTTTGCATTGGCTTTTTTAGACCTAAAGCCGCAAGTCGTGCGCGGCCTGCTTTACAGGTCTTATTTCCTAGCTCTAAGTCTTCCAGGCTAATGTTGGTGGGTTCCATTTCTATTGGCTGTTTCTAACTCAGGAGTTAATTGATCATGTTCACGCCCCTGAAATGCTACATACGTTAGAATTGTTTCCGAATTTCACTATCGACCCCTAACTTACAGGCTTGCGGAATTGAATAGCATCTTAAGTCATGGACGCTGCGGGCCCGAAGGAGGCGAACAGATATACGGCATATACCCCATAACTTACGGCCTCCGAATTGAATGAGGCTCTATGTCTTTATTAAGTGTACAAAAAAGAAATGTGGGGGGGGGGGGGAAGCAGGAAGAGAAGAAAAGAAAAAAAAAACAATCACTTTAATTTCTTATAAATCACTCACATGTTTATCTACAAAAAAGCAGCTTATAAAGGATCATTTATACTAGGGAATAATAGTTACTAATGAGACACCAACTGCCACTCTGGGGCTTTAAGCAAAAGCTTAGACTTTTTTACACTATATTTTTCTGAATCATTTTTAACTTACCAGGTGGTCAAAAAATGCTCTCAATCTTTAACTGTATTAAATGTTTACCATTTGGAGCTTTTCATAATATAGATTTTAACTGGAAAAGCCCATTTAAATGGCAATTGCTCTTTTCTCAAAGCCGTAATGTGATTAAATTCCTTACATTTTACTAGAGTGGCAGAAGATATATCTGAGTTAATTTTAATGTTCTCATATGAAGAATCCAAAACCCTTTTCTTAAAAGTTGCTCTAACTATTGCTTCCTTATAGGCTAAAACATGACATTTTAAACTTATGTCTCTAGGATTAATAAAGTCATAGTTGGCCAGAAGAGGTAATCTATGTGCTATGCCTATTCTATTGTTAAAACATCTCCATAAGATATATAACTTTTTTAGAATTTTCTCTTCCAATTTTGGTTTTAATTCTTCTATTGCCAGGAAATTTGTTAGTATTTGTTGTTTGAATTCTGCTGTCATTGAGGCTTTAAACTGTGCTAGTAGATTTTTCATATTAGATAGAATTAGTTAATGATTCGGCAGGGAAATCATCTCTCCATGAGAGCTTGAAGAATTAGAGCTTAATTGGAAGATTTGATTGGAAGATTGATCCATTATCGTTTGATTGTCTTGTAAAGATTCAGTTAGATCTTTATTTTTGGGAAACAATACATTTGATGGATATATATATATATATATATATATATATATATATATATATATATATATTTATCCCTAGATTTCATTATGGTGCATTATTGTCCTTTTTCTTAATTTTGTGTGTTAATCCAAACTTAAGGATTGATTTTATTTACTTGACAAGATACCAGAACTTATCTTAAAGGGATTATCTTAAAGGGATTATGAATGCATCTGATGGAGGAGTATCAGTAGTGTATGAAAAAAAATATTAGCATGAAAAAAATACCAAAATATACATTTAAATACTCACCTTGAAGTTAGCTGAATTTCTTGCATTTGCAAACAGTTGGCTTTCAAAGTTGACACCCTCAGACAATCTCTTTTAGTCATATTCAGTTTGACCAATCACAGTCATTGTATCCATTTTGTTTTGGAATGATGCAGACATGAGTTCTGCCCTACTGTGGGAAGTCACACGTTTTCCTACACTTCCTTTTCATCATTTCCTTCCTGTGCATTGCGATTTGGCCAATTGAATAGGGCTCTAAATAAGCACATAACATATATTTTTTAAATAAGTTTTTAGTTAGTAAACATCTATTCAAAAGCAAGGTTTTCACTAACTGAAAATGTCTTTAAAAAAAATATGCTATGTGCTTATTTAGAACCCTATTCAATTGGCCAAATCGCAATTGAATGAGGGCCAGAGTGTTTAGCAATAATAGTAATTTCTGATTTTAGTAATTTACGACAGTTGGAAATCAGGGTTAACACCATCCAAACAGGCAGAATTAGCCTCCAATTTAAAATCATTTGTTTTGGCCAATTAGGTTAGCTGAAACTCTTGAATTAACGCTTGGTTCCTGTTTGTGGTGCAAAGCAGCCACGGTAATGTAATGTATCACTGATATGTGGCAGGAAGCTGCAAGGAGGAAGCTGCAAGGAGATTGGTTGAGCAAGAAAGAGCAGTTAAATAGTGGGTTAATATTGCTCCCTGGATGTTGCATGCTGATTGGGGGGGGGGTCAGATGCCTGTTTAGACACCCCCTGGAGGTGTCAACATAATCATAAGAGGGATTTTTAGATATTATTAGGTATGATGTAAAAATATACATTCCACAAAGATAGGATATCTTCTTATTCTCTTTGAAGGTCTTTGTAGAGAACAACAAGAATAATTGAACTAATAATCCCCAGCTTTTATTTGTAGAAAAAGAAAAACAAAAAACACTTTCTGACAAAAATATATTTGTTGACAATTTTATGTTCCTTAAATCTGTTAATCCACGTATTCACTGGCAGGTTCTTTTAATAATGAAGCACACGGAAATATATATCTGCAGATAATAGTAGGCACTTATTCACAGACATATGCTCTTATTCATAAGCTCACTGGGGTATAACTGCAGATATTAGTAGGCACTTTTTCACAGGCAGGTGCTCTTAATAATAAAGCACAATTGAGATATGACTGCAGATATTAGTAGACATTTGTTTACAGGTAGGTGCTCTTGATCATAAAGCACACTGAAATATAGCTGCAGATATTAGAGGCTCTAATTCACAAGCAGATAGTCTTACTCATAAAACACTAAGTTATAGCTACAGATATTAATAGGCCCTTGTTCACAGGCAAGTTCTCTTCATAATGGAAACTGAGTTATAACTGCAGATATTAGTAGGCACTTGTTTATAGTCTGGTGTTCTTAATCATAAAGCACACTGAGATATAACTGCAGATATTAGTAGGCACTTGTTCACAGGCAGGTTCTCTTAATCATAATCATAAGGCACACTGAGATATAACTTCAGATATTAGTAGGCACTTGTTCCCAGGTAGGTGCTCTTGATCATAAATCCTACTGAGGTATAACTGCAGATATTAGTAGACACTTGTTCACAGACAAGTACTCTTAAACATAAAGCATACAGAGATATAACTGCAGATATTAGTAGACGTGTTCGCAGGCAAGTGCTCTTGGTCTAAAAGCACCTTGAGATATAACTGCAGGTATTAGTAGGCTCTTGTTTACAAGCATATAGTCCTAATCATAAGGCACACTGAGTTGTAACAACAGATATTAGTAGGCCCTTATTCACAAGCAAGTCATCTTAGTCATAAGGGAAACTGAGGTATAACTGAGGATATTAGAAGGCACTTGTTCCTAGTCTGATGTTCTTAATCGTAAAGCACACTGAGATATAACTGCAGATTATAGTAGGCAGTAGTTTGCAGACATGTGCCCTTAATCATAAAGCACACTGAAATATAACTGCAGATTAGTAAGCATTTGTTCACAAGCAGGTGCTCTTTATCATAAAGCACACTGAAAAATCAGCTACTTGTCAGCTATTTTATACTTAAAAAGTCACCACAGTTCAATAATTATCTCTGTAGACATCACCACTTATAGAGATATATTTTGTCTAACAGTCCAGTATATATAGAGCAATAGATATTAATCCCAAAGTATATAATTCATCAAGGTATATGATTTCAGGCTGCAGTTATAGTATAAGTTGTGCATGCAATTTTACCACAGCATACATATGATACCTATATTCCAGGGACCACACACAGTGCCTTGCAAAACTATTCACCCCTCTTGGCATTTTTCGTGTTTTGTTGTCTCACAACCTGGAATTAACTTGGATTGTTTAAGGATTTTCATAATTTAATTTACAGAACATGCCCACAACTTTGAAGATGTTTTTTATTTTTATTGTGAAGCAAACAACAAATAGGATAACATAACAGAACAAGTCAATGTGCATAACTATTCACCCCCTTAAAGTCAATGTTTTGTAGAGCCATCTTTTGTGGCAAACACAGCTCCAAGTCACTTTGGAGAAGTCTCTATAAGCTTGTCACATCTTACCACTGGGATTTTTGCCCATTCCTCCTTGCAAAACTGCTCCAGCTCCTTCAAGTTGGATGGTTTACGCTTGCGAACAGCAATCTTTAAGTCTGACCACAGATTTTCTTTTGTATTCAGGTCTGAGCTTTGACTAGGTCATTCCAACATGTTACCCCTTAAACCACTCAAGTGTTGCTTTAGCAGTGTGTTTTGGGTCATTGTCCTGCTGGAAGGTGAACCTCCATCTTAGCCTCAAATCACGCAGGTTTTGCTCAAGAATATCCCTGTATTTAGGACCATCCATCTTTCCCTCAACTCTGACCAGTTTCCCAGTTCTGGCTACTGAAAAACATTGCTAGAGCATGATGCTGCCACCATCATGTTTCACTGTGGGGATGGTGTTCTTTGGGTGACGTGATGTGTTGGGTTTGGGCTAAACATAGAGATTACTTTGATGGCCGAAAAGTTAAATTTTAGTCTCATCAGACCAGACCACCTTCCTCCATACATTTTGGGAGTCTCCCACATCCCTTTTTGCAAACTTAAAACGTGCCATTTTGTTTTTTGCTGAAAGTAATGGCTTTCTTCTGGCGACTCTGCCATAAAGCCATACTCTATGGAGAATACTGCTAATTGTTGTCCTATTTACATATACTCCAGTGGAATTCTCCAGCTCCTCCAGGGTTACCTTAGGTTTCTGTGCTGCCTCTCTGATTAATGCCCTCCTTGCCCGGTCCGTGAGTTTTGGTGGGTGGCCGTCTTTTGGCAGGTTTGCTGTTGTGCCATGTTCTTTCCATTTGGTTATGATAGATTTGATGGTGCTCCTGGGGATCATCAAATATTTGGATATTTTTTTATAACCTAACCCTGACTTGTACTTCTCAACAACATTGTCCCTTACTAGTTTGGAGAGTTCCTTGGTCTTTATGGCAGTGTTTGGTTAATGGTGCCTCTTGCTTAGGTGTTGCAGCCTCTGGAGCCTTTCAAAAATGTGTAAATATGTAATGACAGATCATGTGACACTTAGATTGCACACAGGTGGACAAAATTTCAGTAATTATGTGACTTCTGAAGGTAATTGGTTGCGCCAGAGCTTTTTATGGGCTTCATAACAAAGTGGTTGAATACATACACACATGCCAATTTTTTGTTTTCTATTTCTAAAATAGTTTTATGTATATATTTTTCTCATTTCACTTAACCAACTTAGACTATTTTGTTCTGATCCATCACATAAAATTCAGATTAACAAAACATTGAACTTAAGGCTGTAATGTAACAAAATAGGTAAAAAGACAAGGGGGATGAATACTTTTGCAAGGCACTGTAAGTGTCTTGGACACTAAATAACTAAGGGTATATAGAAAAAGAAAAACACTTATAGTCTCTATATATAAGGACCACTAATAGTCAATTATACTTATTATAATGGTACAACAACAGCGTTTTATTTAAAACTTAGATTAAAAGTAGTCTGATAAAGAGAACAGACTACCTTCATCCACCTACAGGTGGATACAATTATGCAGAAATTATTATTATTATTGTGCTGGTTATTATTCTTGTCCCAGTGTATTTATGGCTGGTGCACTAATGATACTTGTACATAGTACATAAACATTACTATAAATGCATGTATTCACTTACAGTTTTACATTTATCCTCATTTTAGTGCTTAATTGCAAGAATCTGTTTTCTGGGAAATAGGAACACCAGTCATGGGGTTGCCTAAGCTGCAACTGCTGCTTCCCCTATAGCTGCCTTTTCCTGCAGCACATAAACCTACGAGAATGTGAAAGGATTTAATTACAAAATGCTCTATTTCCCCCACCTCCGGTGAGATCACAAGCAATTAATCTATTCTACACACTGGTATATACATTGCCCAATGAGTGCACGCCATTCATAAGGCATTTATCTGTCTTTTCTTTCCTCCTCTCACCGTTTCTCGCTGTTCTCCTGCAGGTCCGGATGGGGTGTGTCTTCACTACGATGCAACACCCACTCTGATGACAGCCCTCCACAGCGTTTCGCACTCCTGCTTCTACGGGAGCCGACATTGGTATACAGAGGGAAGGATGCTTTATATAAGTGGGTGTCTACCCATTTGTACACTGGGTTAACCAGTTGTTAACCACAGAGGTATGTTTCTGATATCCAAATGAGTCCATACTGTACGTATCACAATTGGATTAACCTCTTCTTTCTTATCTGTGATATCTCCTTTATAGTCTGATTTACAGTACTGGAGATATATGTCAATATTTATGGTAACTATATTGACTAGAGAAGTGTATATAAGTAGATTTTTATTGCACAGCAAGTCTACACATAATCATACTATGTTATCAGTCAGTGGTCTAATTCATATCAAACTATTAGTCTCTGCAGTTGTATGCAATGCCATGTCTCAGAATTCTCCAAAAAAGCAATAAATATAATAATGACTAGCGACTTGTACCCTCGGTCCTAAATAATCAACCAATTGGCTATCTGTCCTCAAGATCCTACTGTGTCTGTTTAAGATGTCACTGATTTCTTTCCATTGAGAATTGAATGTGGTTACAAACCTTACTTCACCCATAGTTGATTTTTTAATTTTAGGCACCAGCATTTGTTCCTAGTTGGTATGCAATGCTCTTTGGTAGCCTCTTCTAATGATGCTATTGCTATAGACTCATAGTTTAAGTCTGATTTTTAATTCCTTAGCCCTGATGTTATAGGTGTCCAAATCACTAGCGTTCCTACATATCCTAAGGAATTCCCCTATTGGTATGGCCTTCTTCGTAGAGGGGTGGTGGGCGCTACTATAGTGGAGGGTGCTAGAAAATTGATTATTTGCAGACTAATTTCACAGGTCAATCTTAAATTCCAATCATTGGTATCAAGGATGTTCAAGTATTCTCCAAATTATTTTGCAGTGCCCTCCCATTGTATCATGATGTCATCAATATAGCGCACCCACAGGAGAATTTTCTCTGTTAGTGCGCTATACTTGTCAGAAAATGCCACTTCCTTCTCCCACCATCCCAAATACAAGTTTGCGAATGTGGGGGCGCAAGCAGCTCCCATAGCAATTCCTCTCCTTTGTAGGTAATACCTACTATCAAAAACAAACTAGTTGTGAGTCAGTATAAATGTCAGCAAATCTATAATGAAGTTATTCTTTTCTTGATTATCCCTAAACTCCATTTCTAAGAAATGCCTTACACATGGTGCACAAAGATTCTACATCACAAGTGATGAGGAATGTAGTTTTGTTGACCTGGACACCTTCTATCTTACTGAGGACGTCCATCGTATCTTTTAAGTAGGTGGGAAGGCTAGTTACATATCCGTGTAACCTAATATCTAGGTATCTACTAGCCTCTTCAGTCAAATTGCCTATGCCCCTATATTATAGGGCATCCCAGGGGTTTAGTTAGATGTTTATGCACTTTAGGTAACATATAGTAAGTTGCCACTCTAGGGTGTTGTACTCTGAGGAAATCAAGTTCTTTGTTGCGTATCAGGCTATCAGCTCCAGCTCCTTCTGTTATATAACCTTAATTAGTTTTCAGTTGGATCTGTTATTAATCTCATATAACATTCAGGATCATCCAGCTGTTTTCTAACCTCTTTCATATAATCTTGAATCCCACAGAGTACAACATTTACCCCCTTATCCGATGGTTTTATTACCATATCTTCCCACTGCATCATTTCAAACATTTTTTATTTTCTGGTTATATTGAGTTCAATGTCAATAGGTCACCCAGTACCATATGTACAAATAATTCTATTGTTGGGTAAGAGGTTATTGGTGGATTAAACCTTGACCTGGTCTTAATATTAACTAACCAGTTATTTGTGTTCTCATTCATTTGCTCACTTTCCTCTAACATTCCCAAAAATAAGTCATAAGTTTCCTGCCCAAATTCCTCTGAATCCTCAGAAGATTTATTAAAATACTTGTGAATAGCAAGTTTCCTTGCAAATAATTGCAGATCTTTTATTATCTCAAAGAGATTGTAGTTGTTTGGGGATGCGAAGGAAATACCTTTTTTAGCAGATCCACCTGTTCTTTGGTGATTATCTACTCAGTGAGAATAATTATTTTTGTAGTATCTACATCTACCATCTCTGTGTCTGTGGCCAACTCCCTCTCTTTGGGTATTGATTTTCTGCACTGTATCCCCATACTTGCCAATCCCTTAGATTTCTCCTCTGACTTTGTTCTCTCTGTTCCTCTATTGGGGGATTCCGGTCTCTTGGGGGTCTGCTTTTTGGGCGTGCATCTAAAAAATGATGTGGGTGGGCCTGCTGATATCCACAGGGCTCTGTTCTTAGCAACTTGTGATTCATTCTCAGTCTGGGAGGTGTCATATTCTGTTGAAGATGCCTTAGTGGGTGTCCTCTGATATTTTCTATGGCGGAATGGCCATCATCTGTTATCTTTATGTCCCCATCTATAAACTCTCCCCAGTTCATGATCTTGGCGGTCTCTTAAATGTACTTGTCACGATCTGCTTCTTCTTGGGGGCTTGATATGAACCTAGTTCAAACCTACCCCAGCAGAATCATGTAGTTCCTGTTCTCTGTGGCACAAAAGATGGCTTCTGAAGAGGGCAAGGCCCAACCGCTACAGGCAGAGGATACTGGATCCAGGTTACTTAGTGGCCCATAGCAAGACCACTCCCCAAGTCAGGATACAACACACAGAAATAGTCTCACACCTTGTTTATGTGAAAACTATCTCTCAACTACCTTTATTTTGGAAAACACCATCTTTTAAACATGCATACAAAATTACCAGGAGGGGCTACCTTTAGCCAGCCCCTAACTGCCTCTGGCCAATCAGGCAGGCTCCCTACGTGGGAACCCTGAGACTCCTCCCAGGTCTGCCCACTAGGTGTGGCTACCTAATTCATTTGGTCTATGACTTTCAAGGGAGAAACATCTCCCTGCCCTCTGGACTTTGCCCTGATTCTCTGAGTGAGAATCCCTGTAGACCCCCTGGGGTTATGGTGCCTCTATGTCTGTGGAGATCCCTTTGTTCCTGACTACTATCATTTCAAGTGTTTACCTTCAGGGCCATATGGGCAACTCCTGACTGAGAGTTTATACAATGGGGGAGGGTTGACTAATCCAAACATAGCTATCACTCCATAATACAATATACAATATAATACTAACATATTATAATCCATAACATATTTCCCCATAAATATATTATACCTAGGATACATAATAACCATGTACAGGCAACATATAACCACACAATAACACATAATCCCAATGTAACAATGTCATGCTCCCTTGGACATACTCACAAACCACTGACAATATGAGTCCTTAAACAATTAAATCATGACAACTTCTTCCCCTTCCTTTCTAGTATAGCATAGAGGATCATCCTAACGCATAATTCTCTAGCTATACTGCTTTTACTTGTCCTCCTGTCTGGAAAGTCCATCCATGTGATAGCCTCAGTGGCTCTCTGTGTTCTCTGCCTCCCCCTGTCCAGGGTGAATACTCACTCCTTCCCAGTGGCCTAGACACCTTCACAAGCCCTTGGGGAGACTTATAAGACCACTGCCATAGAGGACCCTTCAAGGTAGTCCAGGGGAAACAGTACATCCCAGCCAGTAAGTCCAGCATAAACTTGGGAGGATCCTTACCAAGCAAAGCCCTCTCCTTCCAGGCTAGGGGGACCTCTTGTCCTGTTGATTCTGGATCAGCACTTAGTCCCATGGGTAAAATTGAAGAGTACAAGGTTCCCTTTGTCAGGCCTGAGCTTTCTCCTGAATAAACTGGGATACTGGAGTTGGAACATGGGCTAGTGACATTGACTGGTGGCATCCATGCTGGATTAATGGGCAGTTCTGATACAAGCTGTTCTGGCTCAGTAGCCAACCTCTCTCCCACCAAGCCTGGCCAATGGCCCCTTCTTTCCAGGGTTACAGGTACACATCCAGTGTCTTTGGGCAGCTGCAGGTGAGTCATTGTAGGGAGACCAGGAGACAAATCACAATCTGGGGTTCCCTCTGGCTCTTTGGTCTCTGGATCCTCAGGTGGAACCTCCTGACTCTCTCCATCTGAGACTGCCTGGTGTGTAGTTACAGGCAGCCCTTGAGAAGCAGCTGCTACTGCCTCTTGTTCAGGCTGAAGAACAGGGCTACATTCTGTTTCTGCTCCAGGGTCTGTGGCTGGCTCCTGGACAATGGTCATCCAAGTAACCTCTCTACAATTTCCACAGTCAAATGGTAGGGCCCAGTGCTCATTAGGTTCTTCTCTTACACTAGGAGCAGAGTAGCTTTTTCCCAGTTCTTCCCCTGGGCCCGGCACTGCTGTGGTTTGCCCCTGTCCCCATTCCTCTAACTGGGTGAGACTTAGCCCCCTAAAGATAGGGACCAGTTCTTCCTCTTCCCAGTCAACCCCATGGATGCCGGCATCCTTGTTATTTTGAGAATCATGGATATCAAAATTCTCCCCCTAGTCCATACATTCATTTTCTGACCCAGCCTCAGCAATATTTAGCTGGGTCTCTGTAGTACCTGTTAGGTGGTTCTGTTCCATGCCTGACTGGCATGAGCCCTCCCAGCTGGCTGGCCAACAACCATCCTGGGATGCTTCATCCAGTAAGTCTATATAATCCACCTCCAGATGTAGCTCCTGTTGGATCAAAGGCCAAAGTAAGTTAGCTGTATGAGAGCCTGTCTCCAGTCCCAGCATGTGACAGCGCTTGGCAAACAGACACAGCTTTCTTTTCTCTGTCCCCAAGCCACAGTCCGGATCCCCATGTACTATGTCCCAAAGTGCCTTTTCCAGCCCCAATGAAAAATGATGATGTATCCCAACAGGTCCAACCCAATAAGCATATTGATCTTCCAGGGCGACTTCCTCATATACCAATTCTTCCAGCCATTCCATTAGCCTGTGACCTGGCCATAGTCCCAGGAATGCCATCCATTTATTTAGAAGGCCCATTCCTCTATAGTCCTTTCCAGTCACCAGAACATTCTCTATCTCTACTGGGGATAAGCATTTCCCCTCCACAGGAGCTGAGACAGGGCCATTGCTTACCCTTCTCCTGTTCCCCTTTACCTCCTGTGTGATTTGTATCCGGAGTTCCCTCTGCTGATCCTTAGTAAAACCTGCAGGCATTACCTCCATCCATCTTTGATACCATCTGGACACTTCCTCCTCCTCTGCTGCAGACATCTCTTCATAAGCTGCCATCCTTCTGTGTGTTATACAGAGATCCCCACCGCTGCCAGCAAAATGTCACGATCTGCTTCTTCTTGGGGGCTTGATATGAACCTAGTTCAAACCTACCCCAGCAGAATCATGTAGTTCCTGTTCTCTGTGGCACAAAAGATGGCTTCTGAAGAGGGCAAGGCCCAACCGCTACAGGCAGAGGATACTGGATCCAGGTTACTTAGTGGCCCATAGCAAGACCACTCCCCAAGTCAGGATACAACACACAGAAATAGTCTCACACCTTGTTTATGTGAAAACTATCTCTCAACTACCTTTATTTTGGAAAACACCATCTTTTAAACATGCATACAAAATTACCAGGAGGGGCTACCTTTAGCCAGCCCCTAACTGCCTCTGGCCAATCAGGCAGGCTCCCTACGTGGGAACCATGAGACTCCTCCCAGGTCTGCCCACTAGGTGTGGCTACCTAATTCATTTGGTCTATGACTTTCAAGGGAGAAACATCTCCCTGCCCTCTGGACTTTGCCCTGATTCTCTGAGTGAGAATCCCTGTAGACCCCCTGGGGTTATGGTGCCTCTATGTCTGTGGAGATCCCTTTGTTCCTGACTACTATCATTTCAAGTGTTTACCTTCAGGGCCATATGGGCAACTCCTGACTGAGAGTTTATACAATGGGGGAGGGTTGACTAATCAAAACATAGCTATCATAATACAATATACAATATAATACTAACATATTATAACCCATAACATATTTCCCCATTAATATATTATACCTAGGATACATAATAACCATGTACAGGCAACATATAACCACACAATAACACATAATCCCAATGTAACAATGTCATGCTCCCTTGGACATACTCACAAACCACTGACAATATGAGTCCTTAAACAATTAAATCATGACAGTACTTCTTTTGTTAATAATGATGTCACTTTCTAATTTATCTAGATCTTTTCTGATTTTAATATATGAGACCTTGAATTCCTCCAAACTCTCAAATATTTTTAGATTCTGGCCAAGATAGAGAGCAGTCGCATGATAGCAAAGCTCCAAGCTGCAGCGACTTTATAGTGCATTTATTAGTGCAAAAAACAAAATATTGAAGGATTGGGCACCTGACTGATCTTATTTAGACCCTAAGGAACAGTTTGGTCCCAGCCGATAGCAGCTAGCTACAGTAATAGCTACTATACTACGGAGGCATGGGCCTAGCACCCACGCTGCCTGCTGGCTGCCTGCTGGCTGCCTGCTGGCTGCCTGCTGTTGCCTGATCTACACCCGATCAGGTTACCAGAGCATGACTTCACATTGGAGTGGAGACCCCGTTACAGCCATCCGAAGCCAGCACAGTGCCAGAGAGAAGACAGCAGAGGCCTGATCGGTGAGGCCCTGCGTGATTTTAAACAGCAACAGATGCTGTAGGAGAAGCGGAGTCACTCTAGCCAGACTGCAGACCGTGACCGGAGGACAGCGGAACCGACCCGCCAGAGCCCGACCTGTCTAATCGGGAAGAAGTAGAGGTGAGACACCACATCACAACCTCAGCCCAGCGAGGAGGGGGGCCCAGAGAGAGCAGGGGAGCAGCCTGGGGTTTACACAACCAGACATATAACTGGCATTGAGAAGGGAGTGGAAGCCCCTAAGTCAAGGCCCTGAATAGAAGGTGACCCCCACGGGATGTGCTTTACTTGAGATATCCTAATAAGCAACACAATTGCTCCATACCCTATTACATAAGCAAGAGCATTGCTGCTATAAAGAGAATTGACATTTTCACTCTGCAAGAAAACTAGTACAATGCTGCCATCTTGTGGCCAAAATATTTGATGAACAGTAACAGACTGAAAGACCTCAACCTGGAGATATAGGATTCATATTTATATCCAAACTGTCTTTCATTTCTGGAGATCAATGATTTCCATATTCATAAAAGTCTCTTCTATTATCTGAATGGGCCTGGGTTGGAACTGCATCTAACATCATACAACACTGCCATCTGGGGGACAAGAGGATATACCTTGAAACATTGTTATATGCAGCATCAGCTGAGAGATAAAGCTGTGCTATAAATACCTATATCATTGCAATACAATTACAATATATTGCTATCCAAGGGGTCTGGTGTCCCCTACTTCAAAGACTCTCAACCCTTAACAACATATTGGCAGCACACAAATGACCGTATTTTATGATGCAAGAGACTAATACTATGCTCATTATGTAAACGAACCCCATCCCCCAGGTATGGTGGCACAACCTACAGTAAAGTGACGTAACAAAAACAGACAAAAACATTGAATATTTATGTCTATAAGCCACAATAAAGGAATGGCTGGGACCTCAACGAGAAGGGCGGCTAAATCAATACAGGATTTTTGTACAGCAAGGACCCCAACTCAATTTGCTCAACAGCCACCCTCATCTCCGGAGCGCATACAGGCGTCTAATATGGAACCGACTGCACACAGTACGAAAGCAGATATCCAGGATCTAAAAGACTTAATCTCCTCTTTTAGAACAGAGGTCACTGGAGAAATCAAAAAAGTAGCGGCAGAACTCAAAGGTGAGATAAAAGCAGTAGACTCAATGTGACTGACCTGGAAACGAAATACAATGAGCTATTAGACGCACACATTCAATTAGAAGGTGAAATGTCGGCCCTAAGAGACGAACAGAACCAACTCCAGTACGCACAGAAAGATTTGGAGAATCGTTCCCACCGTCAAAACGCCAGGATCAGAAATCTTCCAGAATTGATCACAGATCTGCCAAACTACATGTTACATCTCTGCAAATACCTGCTGCCAAACTTAACAGAGGATGCCTTTAAACTAGACCGCGTCCATAGAGCACTGACGGGACGCCCGGTGGCGGGAGAGAGGCCGAGAGACGTTATCGCTGAATTCCACTTCTACACCAAGATCTTTTATGAAGGCAGCGAGACCAGGTATACCAGAATGCGCAGGGGGTCAACCGAGTGTGTATGCTGACCTTTCCCCGACCACCCTGTATAAAAGAAGAACCTTCAAACCTCTTCTAGAGACCATACTTGCACAAGGGTGGAGATATTCCTGGGGCTTTTCCTTCAAATTGAACATTGTGAAGGATGGAAAGACCCATGCTGTTCTTGATGTGAAGGAGGGAATGATGCTGCTAACGTCCTGGAATATTCAGGTGCACGAACCTGGAGGAACAACTCAACGCCCGCATGCCAGACCCTACAGGCGCTCTAGAGCGCAACAGCAGAGACATTGAGGTGGCTTTAACCTAATACTTTTTTCCTTTTCCTGGGCGTGGGAGACAAAATAGCAGGAAAGACATTCTTAAATGAGGACAATGCCTTATAACTTTGAAGTAAATTAATGTAGGGGTTATTTAACCACAAATGCTAACGCTACAGTCTCAAGGTTAATATTAGATATGCAGTTAAGACAGTATAGCTTTAACCCTGCATAAGCATACACACCCATGCAACTATACTAACTCTCCCAAGGTACCAGAATCAGGACTAGTTAAGGGTCTGTTAAAGAAATAATTCACTATTCAGTTTTCAATTACATGGTTATAGTCACTTAATAATTAATGGTTCTTTAAAGATGTGCCCCAGAGGGGGTCAATTGAGTAAATTTGTTCTATTACTCTTTGTTCCTTTT
Source organism: Discoglossus pictus (assembly GCA_027410445.1). NCBI lineage: Eukaryota > Metazoa > Chordata > Amphibia > Anura > Alytidae > Discoglossus > Discoglossus pictus. Next base: position 309,927,524 of record CM050166.1, on the reverse strand, counting down.
CTGCTTGTTTTTATTATTTATTTATTTGTTTTTTTTGTTTATTTGTTTTTTTTTTGATCTGGCGAGTCGCCTGGATATCTTATTGAAAAGATACCAGGGGCCTCACCAATGGTTTTTAGGAGGACAGCTAGGAGCTCTCCTCAACCAAGTTTAAATTGTGTATAGATTTATATACATATTTAGTAAATCTCAACAAAAGCTTTGTGTATATATATTTGTTTACAGGTATATTTTTTATAACTACTTACGTATAGATAGTACTACTGAAGTATTGAATTGTAGAGGGTAAGAGGAAAGAGAGGGGAGAGGGGAAGGGGAGAAAGAAAGCAAGAAAAACTTATCTTTATACAGTCTGTTAATATCTGTTTTTTTTTTTTTTACAACCGCTTTGTGCCTTTTTCTGACTTTTTCTCTTCCTCTTCCTACACTATTTATCTACCTGATCTAACCCTTTTTAGCCGGGTGAGGTACCTTGAGTACCACACGCTCCAAAAAGAAGAATCTACAGGTCAGCAATTATAAGGGGAAAATCAACACATCTGTACTTGGTCCTCACATCGGACGCTTGGTGCAGGTAGTGAATCATGGCCTTACATATTACGGTCGTATGGGACTGAATATTGTTATGGTACAGGAAACCCATTTTAAAAAAAAATTATATTCCAAAATATTGGGGAAAAAATTTCACACAAACATTTCACTCTACAGCCCCTGAAAAGAAAAAGGGAGTTTCCATCTTAATACATAAGAGGTTGAATTTTCAACACACGCTAACACGTAGAGATCGGGAAGGGAGATTCATTTTGGTACAAGGCACAGTCAATGAACGAAAAATATCACTATTAAACGTATACGCTCCGAACACGGGACAGTCCGCATTTTTTCATAAGATATCAGACATGATGTCTGAATGGCAACACTCAACATGGATCCTAGGGGGGGACATGAATTCAGTTTTAGATCAAACAAAAGACAGGTCAAGCTTCGCCAACCCGTTGGTAATCCCTACCGCTACAAAATCCCTCAAATTGTTGCTCAACAACCATGGCATGCTTGATGCCTGGAGAGCGCTCCACCCTTCTGATAGAGAATACACTCATTATTCGGCTAGACATAACACATACTCTCGCATAGATTACATCCTAATCCAGCAACACCTAACCCCAAACCTACAGGAAGCAAAAATTCGACCCATTGCGTGGTCTGACCACGACGCGATATGCATCTCCCTAGATGATTTGTGCCCAAAGGACGCTCCCCTTCGTGGGCGCTTAACCCAGCCCTGTTAAATGACGGGAACACAAAAGATAAAATAAATGCCACCATAGTAGAATACTTTGAACTAAATGGAGGAGGTGAAGTACCCAATGGGGGGGGGGGGGGGGGGTGTGGGCTGCACATAAAGCAGTAATAAGAGGGAAATGTATTCAACTTGGTTCCCTGGCGAAGAAAGAGGAGTTAACCCAAATCAACTCTATAAACAACAAAATTTCAGCCCTGCAAGCTATTACGCTCTCCAGGAGACCCCCAGGGACATAAGTTGAAATACATAAACTTAAACAACAACTACAGGGTATTCTGCGTAAAAAGGTTGTGACCATATTACAAAAGACCCAATCTAAATACTTTACGTTCTCAAAACAAACCAGATAAAATGCTAGCCAGAAAGATCAACCAACAAAGGGCAGAATCCTTTATCCCCAAACTAAGGGTAGATAATGAAAAGACTGTTTATAAGCCAAATGACATTACAGAAGCATTCGAAAAGTTTTACGCTGACCTATACTCAGCTCGCTCAGGTTCGACTGGCCATATATCCCAAATTGATAAATTCCTTTCCTTTATTAGTCTCCCAAAACTTGATGATGAACAATCGGGTCTATTAGACAACCCCATAGATTTGAGTGAAGTCAAGAGAGCTATAAAAGAAACGAAACCACAAAAAGCACCAGGTCAAGATGGCTTTACAAATTTTTACTATAAGCAATTCATAGATGTGTTGGCTCCGCATCTCCAACTACTGTTTAACGACTTATTGTCAGGTGAACCCATGAGGGCAGAATGTCTGGAAGCTAAAGTAATAGTAATACCCAAGGAAGGGAAAGACCCGTCCCAATGTAAAAGTTACAGGCCTATATCACTGATCAATTGTGACATTAAACTTTATTCCAAAATCCTAGCGAATAGGTTGTCCAAGATTCTACCAAGCTTGATACACCCCGACCAGGTTGGGTTCATTCAAGGTCGGGAAGCGCCAGATAACACCAGACGCATATTAAATTGCTCGATGTAGCATCTCTCAAAAATAAGTCTTTGATGGTGCTCTCTTTGGATGCAGAAAAGGTCTTTGATAGGATAGATTGGGCATATATGACTAGGGTTTTACATAAGTTTGGATTAAGCGATAAGTTAGTGAGGGGCATACTAACACTGTACTCAGACACGATAGCATATGTGGCTTACCAGGGGTTTAAATCCCGAACATTTAAAATCACAAGAGGAACAATAATTCTAAGGAAAAATAGTCACAAGACTATTATGAGATGGTATTTAACGCCAATAAGGCAAAAAATCTCCAATCCTTCGCTAGATAGAAAATGTTTTAGGGGATGTCCGGACATGGGCACCCTTAGGCATGTTCTATGGAAATGTCCCAAAATTGCCCATATTTGGCTGAAATCTTATGAAATCTTAGAGAAACTATGGGGATGCCGGATTCCCCAAAAACCGATGGAGGCCCTATTAGACCTGCCCATAGAAGGCCTCAGTAAACAGGTTTAACTCCTATCACATCAAATATTTTTAGCGACTCGAATTGCAATAGCTAAGGCCTGGAAATCAGAGGTACCTACATATAGCGTAGTTCTAAACAGACTTAAATTCATATATGACATGAGCGTTATCTCGGGTGAATTGGATCGGTCATACAAGAAATGGGCCTCATGTTGGGACCCATGGATCCTCAAGATTGGGTGGCTAATTTGCAGGGACATAATCATAAAATTTGGGCTGATCTTATGAGGAACAACTCTTAAACAAATTCTACCTCTCCTTAGCACCTTCTCTTCCGTACCTCCCTTTTGTTTTTGTTTTCTCTTTTCTCTATTCTCTTCTTCCCCTCTTCAAGATTATAGATATACTGGATCATGCTCTAATACGTAAGTAGTTTGAATAGAGGTAAAAATAATTAAATAGATAAAAAAAACTGCAATAATTAAAGTTAAAATGTTATTTACTTGTATACATCTTACTTTTGTTAAAAAACAGTACCTATCTTATGGATATGTTATTGATGAACGATCTGTGTTAATATATTAACCGGTTATTCGCAATAAAAGTTGTTTGGAATAGGAAAAAAAAAAAAAAAAAAAGAAGACAAGAAATGGGTTAAAAGGTCACAAACTTTTATTTATGTATAGTTTAGCATTATTTGACAGTTTATTGATACACTATGGGAATTAATAATCTTTGTTTTGGACCAGGCAATGTTGTTACATATTGTATGTGTCCTTGATGACCTGCTATCCTATATTGTACTGTTGCAACCTTGTCTTTAATAAAAAAAGATTTAAAAAAATATATATTTTTAGATTCTTATTTAGTTGAGTGATTTGGTTATCTAGTTCTTTTAGGACATCTGACAGTATAGCTAATGATGTTTCAAAACAGATTGTCAGTGCTTGTTCCCATCTGTCTCTGTAGGTATCTATATGAAATGTGAATGATGGAAACACATTGATTATCAAGACTCTTGGTATGATATTTCTAGCTAGATATCTATCATAAAATCAATAAAATGAGGATAAATGTAAAATTGTAAGTGAATACATGTTTTCATAGTAATGTTTATGTATTATGTACAAGTATCATTAGTGCGCCAGCCATAAATACACTGGGACAAGAATAATAACCAGCACAAAAATAATAATAATTTCTGCATAATGATATTCCCTTGTAGGAGGATGAAAGTAGTCTGTTCTCTTTATCAGACTACTTTTAATCTAAGTTTTAAATGAAACGCTGTTATTGTACCTTTCTGGCCCTTTTCCTGTCAACAAGGGCATTACTACCACTGGCTTCTCATCACATCACCATTTCCTAGGCTCCATGCCGCACACTGCGGTCTCATTTTACGTTACCGCTGCAAACGTCAGTGTCACCCCTCACGTTCATGCCGCACACGGCTGCCTCACTTTACATTGCTGCTGCAAACATCAGTCTCACCCCTCACGTCCATGCCGCACACAGTGGCCTCACTTACGCTATTGCTGCAAACGACAGTTTCTCCCCTCACGTTCATGCCCCACACGACAACCTAACTTTACATTACTGCTGCAATGACAGATTCTTCCCTTACTTTCAAGCTGCCCATGGCAGCCTCACACTCCATGTGGCACCCAGTGGCCTCACTTTACATTACTGCTGCAAACGCCAACTTCTCCCATTACATTCATGCTGCTCACGGCAGCCTCACTCACTGGCTTCTCATCACATCACCATTTTTTTTAAAACTTTCTGCTTTTAACATTCGCATTGTTAATATGTCAAATTTGCTGCTATTCTGTTTGTCCGTAAGGGCATGCCCATTGCTGTAGAGCTATTTTTGCGCTACATTAGGTTTTTGTATTGATAAGTATTCCCTTATCTTATCATATACCGGCCCCAAATCCACCAAATTGTCTTTATCAGTATTTGATGTCATGGCTTGGCATTTTTAGGCATATTTTGTGAATTTTAGGCTAAATCTACTAACCTTCAACATTTCTTTAAGTCCAAATCAACCTACTCTCTACAACTCCTAACCCTACCTTCGTAGGCCTACAACGGCCTTCGTAGGCTTTCATCGTTAATGCATCCAAATCAGCCTACGCAGGCCTCATTTTTCATTACTTTTTCATGCACCTCTCCCCCTCTCTCCTCTACTTCACTCGGCCCTTGGCCCTTTAAGCAGGCCATGGAGGGCGTAGCTACATGGCAACATCACAGCTACATGAGGTGAGGGGGCCTCATTCTCCAAACACACTTTTGTTTCACGCTTCCTACATGTCATAAATCAGCCTACTCTACACACTACCACTGGTTAGCTCCCAGGCAACAAAGGAGAGGGACCCTCCCACAACTTCCAGGTAATTTCATTACCTGGAATATGTGTGTGTATATATATGCCTGGGCGCCAATCAATACGCGCCCAGGCTCCACTGGGTCATGTGGTGCTCTGACTGATGCAGGGAGCCTGTGCAGCCTCAGCATCAGTCAGTACCGTGTCTATCTATCTATCTATCTATCTATCTATCTATCTATCTATCTATCACTGACTGCTAAAGCATTTACCTTCTGTATGGAAGTGTAACTATTTAAAATGGTTATTGCAACATTGAAATACAGTTGTGTACAGATGACCTTCTATATATAATGTAAAGGTGTGAAGCTGGATATTTTTTCTAGGAGCAAGGCAGCATCAAATCACTTTATCAGTCTATGTACCTACAAATGCCAGGGAATGTTAGAAATATTATTTGTAAATCGTTATTAAAAACACATACTTCTTACAGCTGTAATGTTCTGTGCAGACTGGTGCTATACAAATACAAATACATACAAACATCTGAAATTGTGTGTTAGAATTACATTTTTGGGAGCCCAAACTTCCAGTCTGCCAGGAGTTTCCCATGCATCTGCCATACATGCTTATACACACAATTCCTAGTTAGCGTCTTATCTGAGGGTCCCTTCATCACAGAGAATGTGAATGCACACAGAACTGTTGTACTTTTTTTGATCATGGAATCTCCTGGGTGGTTTACTAAGCATGACAAGTGGCTGAAATGGGCATGCCATAGTTAGCCATGTAATACAGTCCTACTGAACCATGGGTACAATAAACTGATTTTTCATCCATCTCCATATGGTGAGAGCTGGAACCGTGCTAAGTGTAATAACTTTCTGATTGATTTTTTTTATTCAGCAATCTTGTTCTTTATTTGAGAGAAAAATACAATGAACATGCTCTCCTCAATAAGCAATAAAATGTGAATTTTAAATGTGCCATTTTCACAATACGTTCTTATAAAAAATTTACCTGGACTTTGGAAAAAATATTTTAGAAAGTATAAATAAGTAAATGCAGTATTTAGTTTTTAGTAACTACTGTGTTTATTTATTCTTAATTGAATGCACCATTGCATCATTTAAGCTGTTTTTTATCAGTAAAGCTTATTTAAGCTTTACTGAAAGCACTGATACTAAGAATTGGCAAAATTCAGTTTTCAAGCCCGTAAATGTTTCCAGTGCTAAAGAAACAACATCAATATTTAATTACAACAATTCAACAAGCCCACAACTGCCTTCAAACCCGTAAATGGCCAATGTATCAAAAAATTCTACGAGTGCTAGATGGGACTCGCAAGTGGGTTAGACACCTGTTCGTAACATTGCAAAAGCAAATAAATGCACAATACTGTACCAAAAAATACTGGGAAAGCAATGAAAGGCATTATAATTAATTGCACAACAGTCTCAAGCAAGCAAATCTGCAATAAATAAATACAAAATTTACGTTTTTTTTTTACGTGTTATATTGATCCCGCGATTCAAGGAGTTTTAATATATATCATGAAATCTGCATGTAGTAGAACAGTTGCTTTATCGATTTTTATTGATTGCTACATTTCTGGATTGCAAGGCCGATTGCAGATCAGACTTCTAAACACTAATTAATTGTAGTTTAAACTCCATGTTTTACTGATGTCATGATGATGGTCTTATTTACTATTGGCTCTGTCTAAATCGTAAGTGATCATGATGATGCTCTGAAATGCTACGTATGGGTTCATGGTTTGTGTGTTGGGGCTGTGAGCATGTAATTGCGGCCTTGAGTCAATTGAATACATCTGTAAATGTAACAAATTTCGAACCCGCAGACATACGAAGGTATGAAGGTAATTACAGCCTTGGAATTAAATAGGGGCCAATGTCCCAGATTAATAAAATGATGAACCAGAAGCAAGTGGGAAGTGTGGTAACTTGTCTTCCTTGCATGGTAATTCAGGACCTCCTTAAACAGGTCTAGGTGGGAGGGCTGGGAGTCTTTGCTTCCCTCCCACAATTGCTGGAGGAAGTGATGCAACTAAGGGTATATCCAGGCAGGAAACTGCTTTTGCTTCCTGTTTCTTCCTGGATGGTGTTGGTGATGGTGATGGCGATGGTCTAACCGTGGGTAAGATCAAGCGTTTGGGGAAGGGGATTACTATATAGGTAGATAGATTTAAAAAGGGTTGTTGCTCTGTGGGTCTGGGCTGTGTGTTTGTGATACATTTATAGTATTGTGTTGTTGCCTTTTAATAAATACCTTTTAATGTAGACGAACCTTGTGTAATATTTATATATATTAATTTGGTGATACACCACATTTGGCGACCACGAATTTTAGACCTCTATAAAGGTTATTTATGAGGTAATATCACATTAATAGATAGTCAGATTTTTTTTTTTTGGGGAAGAAAAAAAAAAAAGTACTTTGTCTAATTATCCTCTGCATGGGAAATCAAGTGCTGATTGTGTGTGGAGTCTAGGTTAAGCCTCCATTTTTAATATACAAGCTTAGGCATCAGGCCTCAATTATTATTTTTAATCCTTTATATCGTACTAGCTTCTGAGTTGAGTTTTGTTCGTACTAGCTTATTTTGATACATAAAACAAATATATATCATACAGGTTGTTTTTGTGGGTTTATCTGAGTTGAGTTTTGTTGTGCTTTTGAGTACAGGCCTAGCCCTAGTACAGGCCTAGCCCTGCATTTGAATACAATATAGTAGGCTCCATGCGGCTTCTTTGTGTATTTGAATGCTAATTCAAGCCTCCATTTTTAATATACAAGCTTGGGCATCAGGCCTCAATTATTATTTTTAATCCTTTATATCGTACTAGCTTCTGAGTTGAGTTTTGTTCGTACTAGCTTATTTTGATACATAAAACAAATATATATCATACAGGTTGTTTTTGTGGGTTTATCTGAGTTGAGTTTTGTTGTGCTTTTGAGTACAGGCCTAGCCCTAGTACAGGTCTAGCCCTGCATTTGAATACAATATAGTAGGCTCCATGCGGCTTCTTTGTGTATTTGAATGCTAATTCAAGCCTCCATTTTTAATATACAAGCTTGGGCATCAGGCCTCAATTATTATTTTTAATCCTTTATATCGTACTAGCTTCTGAGTTGAGTTTTGTTCGTACTAGCTTATTTTGATACATAAAACAAATATATATCATACAGGTTGTTTTTGTGGGTTTATCTGAGTTGAGTTTTGTTGTGCTTTTGAGTACAGGCCTAGCCCTAGTACAGGCCTAGCCCTGCATTTGAATACAATATAGTAGGCTCCATGCGGCTTCTTTGTGTATTTGAATGCTAATTCAAGCCTCCATTTTTAATATACAAGCTTGGGCATCAGGCCTCAATTATTATTTTTAATCCTTTATATCGTACTAGCTTCTGAGTTGAGTTTTGTTCGTACTAGCTTATTTTGATACATAAAACAAATATATATCATACAGGTTGTTTTTGTGGGTTTATCTGAGTTGAGTTTTGTTGTGCTTTTGAGTACAGGCCTAGCCCTAGTACAGGTCTAGCCCTGCATTTGAATACAATATAGTAGGCTCCATGCGGCTTCTTTGTGTATTTGAATGCTAATTCAAGCCTCCATTTTTAATATACAAGCTTGGGCATCAGGCCTCAATTATTATTTTTAATCCTTTATATCGTACTAGCTTCTGAGTTGAGTTTTGTTCGTACTAGCTTATTTTGATACATAAAACAAATATATATCATACAGGTTGTTTTTGTGGGTTTATCTGAGTTGAGTTTTGTTGTGCTTTTGAGTACAGGCCTAGCCCTAGTACAGGTCTAGCCCTGCATTTGAATACAATATAGTAGGCTCCATGCGGCTTCTTTGTGTATTTGAATGCTGATTTGGGCCTCCAAGCTTGGGCATCAGGCCACAATTAGTTTTGTTGTGTGTTTCAAATACCTGAGTTTGTTAATACTATTATTTTTGTTTTGTTTTTGTTTTTTGTTTTTTTTTTTAAAAGGAAAAAAAAAAATTCTCTTTTTTCTTTTTCTTTCTCTAATCCTTTATCATAGTACAGGGCTGGAGAAAAATAAATAAATAAACCATTTTAAATCTTATATATATATATATATATATATATATATATATATATATATATATATATATATATATATATATTATTTCAGGCTTGCATTTTAATACACTATAGGCTTCCATACCTTATACATTTTGGGTGTCTTGCATATCCTAGTTCAGGTATATCTCCTACCCTGCAGGCCTTGCTATTATATTCTATTTTTCTACATATTACACCTGGCCTACTGAATAGTCATCAACTATTGTTGGCTACTCAGAAGCATGCTACTTTAGTCGCAAATTGATTTGGATTCTTACTTCGGTGAGTAAAAGAGTAGGAATGTCTTTTCAAGGGGCCAAATACTTTCCCACAGAAGTGCGTGAGTACTTTAGGAAACATATTCAAAAACATGATGGTACATATGAGCTTCCAGAGCCAGCAAACCCAGACAGTGAAAAAGAGAAGAGATTAATGGATGTTCTAACACAAATTGTAAATAACAAAAAGTATAGAACAAAGAAGAGAAAAAGTTTGGTCACACAAGCTGTTGTAGCCACAATAGGAGGCCTAATAGACTTAGTTGTAGAATTACGGCAGCATAATTTGGAAACAACAAATAAAATGGAGGAAGCAATGGACAAAAGGGATTGTTTAAAAATTGCAGCTTTGAGAACAACTACAATTGTTGGGGAACTAGTAAGGGAGTTAAGGGAAATAGAAGAGCAGAGGGATGCTTATGGAGTAAAAATAACAGAATTTCAAAACATAATAATGGACTATAAAAATAAAACAAAGTTAGAAGGGATAAAAGGAGTCAGAGACATTGCCAAAATATATCCAGATCTGGATATGTTCGTGGCACAAAATAAAGAACCAGTGCCGAAAATGAACCAAGATAGAAAAGATTTCTTATGTTATTCTGTTCCACAAGTAGATACCATACCACAAGCACCAGTTATTGTTTCAGAATTATTTAATGCAAGGCAAACACCTACAGGATTTTCTATGCAGACTCGACCGATGTCTATGGCAGATAAAGACAATTTCCAGAAATGGTGGGGAAGTATGCCAACTAACAACTTTAATACGTTTACACATTGGTTTATGAGGGGAGCAGATAGAGCTAAAAAAGGAGGTCTTAACTTAGAGGAATGGACAGAACTGTTAGAATACGCTATGGGTCCTTTGGCTAGTAGACTATTGGGATTTAATAACAGTGTGTCTGATCAGGCAGGAAGAATTGCTGCAACTAATTTCTATCTACTTAGCATAGAGAAAGAAATAGCAAATATTACCATGAGGCCAACAGATGGTCCTAGAGAGGTAGCTCAAAGGATATTTTTTGGTATACTCTACGACAACCTCAACAGCCTCTAGTGCTGGGCTCACCAGAACATATAGCAAAAGTAATGTAAGCCCTTCCCCGGGAGTGTCAAGAATTTGTCAGGCTTTTTGATCCAACACCAACAGACTTGGAAATGGTACTAACTAGAGCTGATAAGTGGTGGATCAAGCATCCTTTCACAGAACAGGCCTGCTCTGTTTCAGCTGTAAGAACATTTAAGGTCGAGTCTGGTAGAGATATAGATGGTAAATGGAGAAACCAGACGTGGGATGTACCCCAGAACAAGAAGGATGATCAAAACTGGAGACCAAAACAGAACCTTGACAAAAGATGGAGAGATCCACCTAGGGACTATAGGAATAGGGATGGCAGCAACTGGAGGGCTAATCAGGAGGGAGAGAGAAACGGTAACATGGGCTATTAGGAACTCAGGAGACAGAAGGATAGGATAGAAGAGGAAAATCACATACTTAAAAACAAGGTAGCTGAGTCAGAGAGGAAATTGAAGGAAAGTGAGGCAAAGATGCAATATAGTGTTATAAAAGAGGGACGGAGTAGAAGTGAGTCACAATGACAAATCCCAACCCCTGCGCCTCAGCATCTCATTCACTCAGCTAATTTAACCATGGATGAGGCAGGTCGGCCTACCATTTATACAGTCATCGCAGGGGTAGGGAAAAATATGTTGGTAGATACAGGAGCAGCAGTTACAATGACCAACAGGGTCAAAAATGGGGATTCTTCAGTAAGTATTATGGGAGTAACTGGGAATCCACAGGAGGTTAGAGCAGGTCTAATTGATGTAGCAGTTGGAGGAAAAACAATACAAGTAGAAGCAATAGTGGGTTGGCCAGAGGAAATATTGGGAATAGAAGCTTTAAAAAAAGGAAATTTCATTGTAGATCTTGCCAATTTTTGTTTGTGGAAGACAGAAAAGGTGAATCAGGTAAGTACAGAGTTGACGAAAGGGGTTGTGCTCCCAACGGCATATATTGTCTCTCCGATAAAAAGTCTGGAAAAAAAACAAACTGAAACTAGACGGACAACCAGAATGACTGCAGAAGCTAATCCAAGACATACCTGTTTGGGCTACAGATAAATTAGACTGTGGAAGAATGAAAGGAATGGTCTTGTTGGAAGGAGGAGACCCACAATGGCAAAAGCAATATCCAGTCCCAAGAGAATCAGTGGCATCAATCACCGAGATGATAGAAATGCTGGAGAGACGTGGAATAATTAAATCTGGAAATGGGTATGCATGTAACTCACCATGTTGGCCTGTGAGAAAAGCTGTGTTGAAAGGGAATGGAGATGAAAAAGCAGCCTCATCATGGAGACTTACCATTGATTACAGGGCCGTGAACAAACTTGCAAAAAGAATGGCCCCTGTTGTTTCTGTTTATTGATAAATGATGTCCAAAATTTCACCAGAAATGAAAGTATTCAGTGTAATAGATGTGGCCAATGGATTTTGGTCAATTCCCTTAGCTGAAGAATGCCACTACCGGACGGCGTTCAACTGGGAGGACCGACAATATGCTTTCACAGTATTACCACAGGGATATTGTGACTCCCCAGCTATTTTTCACACATACATGAAAAATGCATTGACAGCTTTCCCACGTCCAGATCGTATCATTCAATATGTTGATGATGTCCTCTTACAATCCCCAAACATGGAAGAACACAAAGAAGACCTGGCAATATTATTACAATGCATACTGGAAGCTGGACTTAAGCTAAATGGGGCAAAGGCACAATTGGCATGCCAGAAAGTCAACTTCTTAGGAGTAACCATATCAGGAGATGGACGATCAATTGATCAAGACAGGGCCAAAGTTATTGCTCAGTTACCCATTCCTACAGACCGTACAGCGCTCCAATCATTGCTTGGAATAATGGGATTTTGTCGTGAATTTACCCCACCATATGCTCAACTGGCACAACCCCTTTATGAACTCCTGAGAGCACAGAATTGGGATTGGACAGAGGAACACACATCAGCAGTACAAAAATTGAAGGCTGAACTAGGAGTGCACCAACTCTGGCATCTCCAGACCATGAAAAAGAATTTAGACTATATCCGATTACAATGCCAGATTCACAAGGAGCAGTCATCACTCAACTGTGGGGACATGCAGAACGTCCAGTGGCTTTTGGATCTCAGATGCTGTCTGCCGTAGAGCTGAAATTTGGATGGTGTGAGAGATTGATCTTAGCAGCATACTGGGCAATTAGAAGATTTAAATACCTATTTGGCACACAGACAATAATAATCTGTACACATCATACTCCATTGCAGATCCTCAGACAAGGCAGCCTGGCAATCAGCCACATCAACAATGCCTGCATTCAGAAATGGACTATGGCACTGCTCGCTGATAACATTTCAACTCATGCCTTAAGAGAACCAAAAGAATGGGTGGCTGGAATTTGCATAAAGGGAGAAGCTCATGAATGCCAGATCTATCCTGAATCAACATGCCACGCGGTGTTCAAAGATGCCACTCATCTTGTGATGACCTCAGATCCTGTATGGTATACTGATGGCAGCTGTCACTATGCACAAGGAAAAAGAATATCAGGAATGGCCGGAGTAAAAATGTTGGGTAAAGATATCATAAAAGAATTTGGATTTAGAATCAAAGCATATTCAGCACAATATGCAGAACTGTCTGCAGTCATTGAAGTACTTCAGCAAGAGTCTGGAAGAAGTGACATATTGACAATTGTTTTGGATAGTGACTGGGTGTTCCGAGGCACATGCCTTCTGCTAAAATGGTGGGATAGTAACCAATTCCTTGCCACAGATGGATCCCCTGTTAAGTTCCAAGATCTATGGCAGATGGTAGAAAAGTTATCACAAAATTTCAAAAGAATTAACATGATCAAAGTACGGGCACATAAAAAGACAGGGCCACACCGAAAGGGAAACTACCTTGCTGACCGGTATGCAAAAGAGGCAGCTGTCCAAGCGGAAGACTGGAAACCACACAAAAAAAACACATTACAAATAGCTTCTACTACAAGGAGCAAATCTACATTTATTTCAATTAAGATGAAGCAACTGCAGGAATTACAAGATCAAGATGAGGAACTAAAAGATATTCGGGAGAAATTACAAAAGGGAGAAGAAGTGATATACGGGGGCAAAAAAGTGATGGAGGAGCAAGGGCTAATATGTATATCAGAAACCGGGGAAAGGATTTGGATTGTACCACAACAAGTGAGAAAAGACTTACTCCAATGGATACATGGATCACAAGCAGGAGGACATCCAAAGATCATAGAAGCAAAAGAGAGGATTCGACATTTGGGATGGTGGATCGGGCAAAACAAGGATCTTGAAGAATTTGTGGATAGTTGTATTATATGTGCAAGATTTGACCAGTCCAACAGGAAAAGAAGGGGAGAATTAATGAGACAGACACTTGTAGGCCCATGGGAAAGAATTCAAATTGATTACACCGGACCATTCCCAACAACCACAAGAGGAAATAAATATATTCTCATGATAGTAGATAGCTTCTCAAGATGGATGATCGCAATCCCAACAAAAAACTGTATAGCACTAACCACAGCCAGGAAATTAGTAAGCGATGTACTGACAGTGTGGGGAATTCCAAAAGTCCTTGATTGCGACAATGGAGCGGCATTCATAGGAAATGTAATGAAGGAACTTTGTAAGATGGTGGGTATTGAACTGAAACACCATATCCCATACCATCCACAGGCAGCAGGTCAAGTTGAGCAAATGAATGGCACCATAAAAAGAGAACTGAAAAAGCTGGTGGCAGAACATGGGCAAGCTTGGGACATATACATACCTTTAGTATGTGCCCGACTTAGATCAAGGCCCTGTAGATCAACAGGATTTTCACTGTATGAAATTTTAATGGGTAGACCAATGCCCTCCTGGAAAAACTGGATGACAATACCTCCACCTGTAGCTTTACAAACTGCTGCAATCACAGAAGATGAAGAACAATACCAACATCGAAAGCGATGGTATGATGCAGCAGGGGATCTGACATCATATGAGGCAGGGGACAGAGTTATGGTGCAGAATCAAGATGAACACCTTCCTTGGGGAAGAGCAAAATGGAAGGGACCATATACTGTAGTAGATAAATTAGGGACCTCTGTATACTTGATTGATCACGCAGAGAAAGGAGAAGTCTGGCTGCATGCATCAGAGCTTAAAAGATTTAGGAAGGACAAAATATGGAATAGAGGTTAAGTACAAATTGAATAAAAAAATACACATTGTTTTTTTTTATTTTTTTATTTTTTTTTTCTGTTTGTGTATGTATATGTCTCTAATGCTGTTTTTATTTTTTATGTATATGTTTCTAATGATGGAATCTAGTGTTCCCACAGAGCAAGGCTGTATAAGAATGAAGATGCGTGTCAACAGAAGATTGTGGTGGATCCTTGTTACAGGATGGATAAGTATAAGCTGTATCACAGTAGGAATGGGGAGACAGGCAATAAGGCCAGAAGATACCGCAAATAAGGGAAAGAGTTTGAAAAGATTGGAGTTACATTATGTTCAAGCAGATAGACTTATTTGGCCCAGGGAATTGGAAGTAAAAGAGGGTGGAGGGTTACAAGTAAACATTATTTTGCCACATAATAGTACCAGGGGATTAGCTCTTAGAGCTCCAATAAAAAGTATAGAGGGACATAACTGGGAATGGGTTAGAAGATATGGACAGATAATGAATACAGGAAACTTTAAAGGAAGGACTAAAATAACAACAAAGGTACAAGGGAGAGTTACAAATATTACAGTAGTAGTGAGTAACTTAACATTAGAAGAAGGTGGAGAATGGGACGCTGCAGTTATAGCTGCCCAGCCTGACCTAGAGGAATTCTGCAATTTTGATACTGGAAAGGGGTGTGTTCTAACAATAGATGAAGTATTTGTCTCTGTAAAGGAGCTGCAACTTTGTAAAGATCAGAAGAAGGTACCATGGCCAATAGGCGGATTGGTGGTGGTACTAACACATGAAACAGTTGTGCAAGGGGTCGGGTGGACTTACTACCCAATAATTCTAAATTTTAATGATTTTTCTATTCCTCCACAGTGCCCGGAATCACAGCGGCAGTGGTTTAAGCAAAGTATACAAGAGACCATCATTGAGTGGACCGGAGCAGGGAGTCGAGAAAAACGGGACACACTTGCAGACCTTTTAGGAGGAGTCGGAAATGGATTGGGAGTATGGAATTCAGCAGACATCATTGGACTGAACAGCAGGATAAACTCCCTTACTGATGGCATGGGACATGCTATGAAAACAGGTGGAGTAGCTGACTCCCTTATAGTGAGTAGACTGACAGACAATGTTGATGACATACACACCATTGCCAACAACCTGCATCTAGTTGAGGAAAATATTGCTTCCATTGCTAACAGCATTAAGAATGAAAAAGTGGGAACTGCCATTTTCTGTTCTATGATTGGAGGAAAGCTGTTGGCAGATTTAAAGGAAACTATTAAAGACATCCAGGAAAACAAGTGGGCAAGACAAATCAATGCAACAAGGATTATCACGTCATTGAAAAGAAAAGGAGTGGACATCACTGAGGACAATCTTAAATACAGCTATATTGAAGGCCCAGATCAATGGATGCCACATGGACTACAATCTGGGACAATTGGACTAATCCTGGCAATTCCCCGTTGGGAGGGGCAGGCAGATCAACTGAACTTTATACATAGTATTGGCAGGTTAAGTGATGGAATCTACAAGCAACACTTCCCATCAAAAAGACTGGCCACTATTACAGGATTGGAGATGGATGAAAGCTGTTGCAGGAAATCTCAACACCGATGGCTGTGCAGTTGTGTTTGGGACAAAGGAGCTGAGGAGGATGGCTGGGTGCAGTTGATAAAAGAAAACCTGGTGCAAGAGGTGATCCGCATAGGGGACATTGCATGCTTTATCGGCCACTCTGAATATAGGACAGTTGATGAAATATGTTTGGTGGAAGAAGGGTCTTGTATCATGGTAACCACTACTATACATGTAGGAACTCATACACTATTTCCATCAAGAAACCTTACCACTGAAATGATCAATTTTACTGCAAATGCAGATTGGACAAATTTGACAATGAAGCTTTTTCCCCCAATTCCAAAGCTTACCTTGGAACTTCATGAGTTAGTAAAACGTACCAAACAACAACTACACCCCATCAGCTTACTGCTGGAACAACAGAAAAATGAAATAGAAATTACTACAAAAAACGTTGAGCATCCCTGGTGGGGAATTCTTACCAATGCAGAGACACATCCAGTCCTACGAACACTGTCGCTGGTACTCATGTTCATTCAAGTATTAACGACAATTATAATAATACTAGCGACTTGCCAGTCAAAAAATGACGGCAATGTGATGTATATGTTTGTGAAGTGGTTTAGTTATTTAAATATATTTTTGACACTTGTAAGTATTGTGATATGAACATGTATTTTTGTAAAACGTTGATGTAATGGTTTTTTAAAATGAAATTTGTATTTGAAGAATTGTTCACTTTAATATACATAGAATCCAGAGAAAAGTAAAAAGTAAAAAGACTTTTTGAAACGTGCCGAATTTTAACATGAAGTTTAAAATATATGTAAGCAATAACCTTGAAAGTATATATTTTTAAAATTGAACTTTATTTTTTATGTAACTTTGGAATTTTTGCAAAACATTTGTCTAATTTTGAACATTATAAACAGGAACATAGTAAATACATTTTGTATCATAATTTTGAATTAAAAGTATTAACATTTGAATGTAAAAACAGTTTAACTTTAAATTAATCAGTATTAACATGCAATTTGTATCAGAATAATTGTTAATTTTAATATACATTGAATGTAGAGGAAGGCATACAGTAAAAACTCTCCTTAAACCGTACGTAATTAAAGTAATTCATTACTGAGCACATAAACTGGCGATAAACATTAATGTAGGTAGTAATCTTAAGATAACAGAGAATATTTACATTGTGACTTAAAAGGTGCTTGAGCTCTTAACATGAACTTTGTAATATGTTGAATGAAATAACTTAAAAATATTGTTTTTAAACAATATGTAACATTAGAAACATTAACATAGTGACTTAACATTTTAACATAATTTTTAATAGAAATGCAAGGCAAGTATTTTGTGAGGCGCATTATCCATAAACATGACTTCCATTAATTATGACTGAATTAAACAACCAATTGTTTTGTGTTTTTGAATGGCGTTAGTTTGTATCCTGCAAAGTTATAGTACTTCATAGTAGACAATGTTTTTAGTAAAAATACGTCCATCTTCTAATAAATCACCTTGACTTTCATTGTTTTCAATGTAAACTTTAATAGCCTGTGGATTTTTGCAGCGTGACAACGCAACGTACAATTGACCATGTGCAAAAACTGGTTCTTCCAAGAAAATACCCACAGATTTGAAAGTTTGACCTTGTGATTTATTAATGGTCATGGCAAATGCCATAATAATGGGAAATTGTCTTCTTTGAAGTATAAAAGGGAAACTACTTTCACTTGGTGCTAAATCTATTCTTGGTATGAAAACTCTCTCTCCTTTATTGGTCCCAGTTAAAATTTCAGCATCTATAAAATGGTCCTTTAATTGTTGAACAATTAATCATGTGCCATTGCATAGGCCTTTTTTGGGGTTCATATTTCGCAGTAACATGATAATTGCACCTTTCTTTAGCTGCAAAATATGTGGTGGCATTCCAGAGAGTGAGTTAGAGAGTTTATGAATTCAGTCGAAAAGTTAGCCTGACTTTCATTGTCATCAGCAAGTACAGAATCAGCACTGTGATAATTTATTTGTGGTGCATTAATTTTTTTAAAGATTTCATTATTGAGGATTACTGCAACTTTATTTTTACACGTCAGTATGACTTGGTTGGCAAGCTCGGAATATTCTTCGTTATTGATGCCCCCTTCAAATATAGCCGATATAATATCTTGTTGACAAATCATCTGAGGTGGGATCTCTACAGTGTCGTCAGCTAAATGTAGTATTTTTTCTGTTCTGCCTTCTTCAATTTTAATAAGCCAATCATTGAAATCATTTTATCCTTCTGATCTCATATTTTGTTGCAGTTGAAGATGGGTAAAATGTTTCCATACTGTGCTTGACTTGATAGAGGTTTCGATAATGTCAGTTCGATTTCCATGTACAACAACAGGTAATGTTTGTCTAAAATCGCCACCCAACAACATTACCTTTCCACCAAATGGAAAAATATTATCCATGACTTCACGAAGCAAACGGTCAATACATTGGAGGGCATAGCATGACATCATTGTGGCCTCATCTATTATAATTAATTTACATTTCTTCAATTTCTTTGCTTGTAAGGATGTCATGCGAATATCTGACACAGAATTTTCTAAAATAGGCACTGGCAGTTTAAATCCACTATGAACAGTTCTTCCACCTTCTAATAAAAGTGCAGCAATTCCAGTAGTGGCAAACGCCATTGCTATTTTTCCTTGTGCTCGTACTGAACTCATTAATAAATTGTACAAATATGTCTTTCCTGATCCGCCAGGTCCATCAAGATAGAAATAACGCTCTGTCACCATGTCATCATCTATAGCATTTTTAATGGCATGAAATGCTTGCAATTGTAGTGTATTTAAAGTTGCAAGTCTTTCTTCTGTTCTTTCTGCTTGTAGTTTAATGTCATAGTCTTCAAAGTTAATGTCATCTATAAGACCTGGATCAGGCAAATTAAAACTTGCACAACTTAATCCATGAGTTAAAAAGACTTCTTGAATTTCCAGTAACGCTTTTAAGTGTGCAATGGGTTCATTGTATCGTCGCATAAAGTCTTCAGCCATATTACATTTAAAAGTCTCCCACAAAGCTAATGCATTTGGAGCATTTGAGAAGATACAAATAAAAGCAAATTGTTCTCTCATCTGTCGCGGCATTTGACATTGTGCTGCTTCTTCTAAACATATTTCCCACTCTGTATCATCAGCGAGTAAGTTTCTATGTCTTGCAGCTAAATGGAAGGATTCATATACAATGTCATTAACAGTTCTTAATTGTTCAAAACTTTGTGCTCCTGGAACATTTAAAAGTAATATCCGTAAGCAAAAACGTTCAACATCTCTTGGACTGACTGTGTAAATTTGTGGAATTATTTTATTGCCACTGGTTTTTCTTGCTCTCCATAATCCATTCACAAAAACATAGTGATATGGAATTTCAATATATAAGTATTGTGTTGCTTCAGCATCAGTGGAATTTAATGCAAACCATGCAGTTAGTGTAGTGTGACGATCTTCACTTTGGGCCAATGCATTCATTTCAGTTCCAGCATGGAAATAGACTAAATGTCGTTGTGGCAAATGTACTGCTAACCTATATACTGCATGTGATCTATCATGCATTTCAAATTTTAAAAGCCGCCACATAGCTTCTGGTGCACTGACATAGCAAGCATCTACATGAGATGCAAGTTCAACATGTACTAACTCACTACTTTCAGGGTTGTCTGCACTTTTGACGACTACAGTAGCTGCATCGTAACCTTTGTAAATATATTTGTAGACATATTTAATGGATTTGATGGAAGTGCAGGCTTCTACGTTGATGTGGGCGTTGTACTTCATGAGTAAATGTGGATTGTAGGGTACTACATATCTATTGTCCACTTTTTTTCCACGAATAATGGCACTATCTCCTTCTCTTCTTTTATAAAGTGGATATCCATCACAATTTGCATATGTTTTGTCTCTATAATCTTTTGGAAAATCTTTTGAACATTGATTATTTTCCATACATGGTGATTGTGGATTAAGGTCTCCACAGGGTCCATGAATCATGCGATGAGTAACAATCTCATATAGTCTACCATATAGTTCTGGATCTGGTAGTTCAGCAACTATGACTGCATCCACTTTGTCCGAAGTATCTAATTTATCTTTCTCTTGAAGTATTATGAGAAGATGTGCATGTGGAAGGCCTCTTTTTTTAAATTCAATGGTATATACATAAGCAAGACATTTGCCAAATAACTGATTTATAGTGAAGTCACGTATTAATTCATTTAATTTGATCTTAAAACCTCTGGCTACTAAATCTGGTCGATCTGAAGCACTTTGTCCAAGAAGTAGATTTTGATTAATTTCTGGCCATTGTGGATTACATGTAAATGTCACAAATAAATCTGGTTTTCCAAATTTTGTCACAATAGCCATAGCATCATTGTATCTTTCTCTGATATTTCGAGGAGATCCTTGAAAGGAAGATGGTAAAATGATGGCTTTGCCAGCTGTCATGTCTCTGCTTGTAGCCACGTCAGCAACATAGTCCATGAGTCCACAATATTGTTCTACACGTAGTTTATCTTGTTGATATTTTATAAAGTTTAAATTATTTGCCTCAACTTGCAAATATGAATCAATAATCCATTGTTGTGTTAGTTTCCCACCACATAAAATTGGATTAAATTCATCTCTAATGGCAATTTGAGCAACTTTAAATTCAAGCATAGAAACATTATTTCGGATTCTGGCTTTAGCATTTGGGTAACTGGGAAGGGTTAATTTTGGTTGCCAACCTGCTTCTCCATGTGGGAAAAAGATGGGATATGTCATTGGATCTAAATTTGGACTTAAGATATTAATATTAATAAATGGTTGCTCCTCATTTTTGGGATATACTCTAATGTCTCTTTGAAATGGTGGTTCTCCTTCATCATTCTGAAAGACCATTGCAACCTCATTTGATGTTGGCAAGTTATAACGACGTTTATCAGTATGTCTGTCTCTTTTAAGCACCATATTAACC
This sequence comes from Discoglossus pictus, assembly GCA_027410445.1. Classification (NCBI taxonomy): domain Eukaryota; kingdom Metazoa; phylum Chordata; class Amphibia; order Anura; family Alytidae; genus Discoglossus; species Discoglossus pictus. Next base: position 309,906,218 of record CM050166.1, on the reverse strand, counting down.
TTTGGCATGGGTAATTGATGTCTTTGTGCATGAAGTAGTTGTTCATTTTCTACTTCTGCCAATTTTTTGTAAGCTTTACTGTAGGGATTGTTGTCCATAATGTTATTTAGCTCTATAAAAACACTGGGTAAGCATTTTTTATTTTCTTCCATCTGCATACGTTGGTCAACAGCTTCCATTGTATCTAGGACATATAGTTGAGCGAATTTTCTTTGCTCTCCTTCCTCTGGATATAAATGTGAAGTCCGATGATAAATTTGTCCTTGGACTTTAAAACAGTAAGGACCATGTCCTGGTACATTAGCAGCCAATGTTGCCCCCATAGATGCAAATGATATGGCACTATTGTAGGATCTTATGTTTGTCTTAAAATTTTTGTAATTTGGAAAAGTAGGTTCAGTCATAATATTTTGTAAATAGGTTGGAAATTGTTTCCTTTCTGGAAGTTTGAACTTTCCTTTTTGACAACAACTAATAAATTGTCCATCTCTGGGTCTCTCCTGTTTAAAATAATAAGCCTCACAAAATTGACATTGAGTACTCATGTCCCCACAACTATGAACCTCTACTGCTAAAGACTTGAGTAAAGGACAATTTGCAAAGCATATCGGATGTTGACTTTCATATTCATCAGATGAAAAGTCATGAAATGTTTCAACAACAGGTTCTAAATGTTTAGTTTTTTTCGTGGATTTTCTTGGTATATATTGTCCTTGTTTTGTTGAAATGTCCTGTAAGTTTTTAGTAAGAGTTTGTAAATGCTTTGTTTTTGTAGTTGCTTTTTTTGGTCTGTCTTGACTGGTATCTTGTAAAATGTCATCTGATGTTTTAGGAACAGTTTGTAAATGCTTTATTATCTTTTTATTTTTTTTGGTTGTATCTTTCATTTTTGCAGCTGATATTCTTTTATTTGCAAGTCTTTTGCGTTCTTTTTCTCGTCGAATTTCTTTCTCCTCCGGTGTCTGCTGGGCGGCCCATCTCTCTTGTCTTTCTCTAGTTTGACGTCTTTTCTTCTCTTCTTTGGTCTCGTTATCAGCCATATTAATCTGTAAAGGAAAAAAAATAAATGTAATTGTGTATATTTTAATTTGTAATTCCTGTTAAAGATTCTTGTGCACAATTGGTGAAATAAAAGGCAAATCATTAATGTATCATTTATATTTAGTTAAATTTATAATTCCTGTCCTCACTGGCTAAGAATTTGGCCAATGGAATACTGCTGTAAATAAGCATGTAACATATTTTTTTTTAAATAATGGTTTTATTTATTAAAAACGTTGTTTGTGGATAGATATTTACCACTGCAAAAGTTCTTTGCTAAAAAAAAAAGTGATGTGGTTATTGAGCTATGTATTGCATAGTAGCAATTTAAATAGAATAAGGGAGATAGTAAATTCTTTTTTTTATTTTTCTGTTGACACGGATGCAACTGAAAGCAGTTTCTTTAGTTTTATACTTTAGTACTTATTATACTGTACCTTGGTTGAAGTGTGATTTAAATCCGAATGTTTGTTGGTCCTCGGTTCAAAATCGTTGTAAAATGGTGTGGTCCTCTGTTGGAAGTCCTCGTCCGATGGTGTGGTCCTGTGGCGATAGCCCTCGTCCGATGTTGTGGTCCTGTGACAGTAGCCCTCGTCCGATGTCGTGGTCCTTTGGTGAAAGTCCTCGTCCGATGGTCTGGTCCTGTTTTGAAATTCCTCGTCTGCTGGTCTGGTCCTGTGTTGAAAGTCCTCGTCCGATGGTCCGGTCCTGTGGAGAAAGTCCTCGTCCGATTGTCTTCACACAGTATCTGTTGTAATATAAAATAGAAAATGTTGTTTGAGTGAAATGTCTTTTAAATAAGTAAAAAATGTATGAATTTGGCTGTATTGTATCAGTTATGGTTATTTTTTTCTATTTTTTTTTTTTTACTTTCTGTACAATGCCACGACTTTTGTTATTCTTATTTAAGGTTCTTAGTAAGGCTTGTGGGTTGTGATATATTAAATAAGAATATGAATTTATTTTGCTATGTGTTTATGTTAGTTTTTGTAAAATCCTGTTTTGTGCGCACCACTTGTGGTATACTTATTTAACCTTTATTGGGATGGTTATAGTTAGTGAAACATGAAATAATAGAATTAATGTAGTTTGCTATGTGTTTGTGTTATTTTTTGACAATCCTGTTTTGTGCGCACCACTTGTGCAAAAGTTATTTATTCTTGATTGTACTGGTTATAGGTTGTTAAACATTAAAGAAGAATGTTAATGTAGTTTCCTATGTGTTTGTGTGATTTTTTGTACAATGCTATTAGGTGCGCAACACTTTTGTTATTCTTATTTTTGCTTCTTTGTAAGGCTTATAGGTTGTTAAACATTGAATAAGAAAGTTAATTTATTTTGCTATGTGTTTGTGTGAGTTTGTTCCAATTCTGTTTTGTGTGTAGCAGTTTGGGTCTCATTCAATTGCGATTTGGCTAATTGAATCGTGCCCTAAATAAGCACATAGCATATTTTTTTAAAGAAGTTTTTAGTCAGTGAAAAACTTTCTTTTGGATAGATTTTTAGTAACTAAAAACTTATTTAAAAAAAATGTTATGTTCTTATTTAGAGCCCTATTCAATTGTGCAAATTGCAATTGAATGAGGGCCTTTGTGTGTACCATATGTTGCATAGTTTGGCCCTCATTCAATTGCATTTTTTACAATGTAATAGTACTCTGAGGCCATCATTGAATTGCAATTTTGAAAATTGAATAGAGTTCTAAATAAGCACATCACATATATTTGTTAAAGAAGTTTTTAGTTTGTAAGGCCCTCATTCAATTGCGATTTTGACAATTGAATAGGGCTCTAAATAAGCACATAATATATATTTTTTAAAGAAGTTTTTAGTTAGTGAAAACCTTGCTTTTGGATAGATGCTTAATAACTAAAAACTTCTTTAAAAAATATATGTGATGTGCTTATTTAGACCCCTATTCAATTGGCAAAATTGCAATTGAATGAGGGCCTAAGCATCTATCTAAAAGCAAGGTTTTCACTAACAAAAAGTTATTTAAAAAATATATATTATGTGATTATTTGGATCCCTATAGAATTAGCAAAATGGCAATTGAATAAGGGCCTAAAAGTGCTTATTTATAGCCATATTACATTGTCCAAAATAGCAATTGAATGAGGGCCTTTGGTTACTGCATTTGTTATATTGTCAGCGCCTCATTCAATTGTGTTTTGACCAATGGAATAGAGCTCAATATCACCACAGAGCATATTTTTTTACCGAATTTTGTATTTAGTGAACTTGTATCCAAAAGCAACGTGTTCAATAAATAAAAAGTTCCTTTAAAAAATATGCTCTGTGCTTATATAGAGCCCTATTGAAATGGGCAAATTACATTTGAGTGAGGCCCTTGGCCATTAAACATATATATGTCATCATTGAATTGCAATTTTGCCAATTGAAGAGGGCTCTATATAACCACATAACATATTTATTGAGCAAAGTTTTTAGTAACTAAAAAGTTCTGTATAAAAAATATGTTATGTGCTTATATAGAGCCCTATCCAATTGAGCAAGTCGCAATTGAATAAGGCTCATGGTTCTTTCTTTTTTATACTTAAATACTTTACCTTGATTGAAGTGTCGAATGTCAGAGCCTCCCCTCCTGTCAATCTTAATCCGCCGGTCTTCTTGTAGTGTCTGTTTGAAAAAGAAATTTAAATAGTTATTTGTATATTTATAATTTTTCATCTAGCAAAGCATGGCCTTTTGAGCATGTAATGTCTTGTTGTATCTTACCTCTTCTTCTTTGTTGGTGTTCTTTAAAAGGGATTGTGCTTCACAGTGCACGGTGCAAATTGTTGAGTGACGCTGTTGATGCAGAGTCTGTTTGAATATTAAAAGAAATAGAAAGATTCAGCTTTATATGATGTATTGAATTGCAGTAAATTAATGTCATTTAAATATACTTCTGTAATTATTTTCAATTGACATTATTTTTTGTTGGGGGCTACACACATATGTCACATACATGAAGCACATTCCATAGTTTAATGTAATTATTTTGTGTACGTGTGAAATATCAGTATACATGACTCATATTTAAATGGTTAAAATATTTTTTTTTCCAACACACATAAATGTCTGTGTGTGAGATGTAACTATAGATGATACACATATATGTGCGTGTGACATATCAGTATACATGACATATAATGTCATTTAAATGTAGTTGTTTACTGATTTTGTTTTAAGCTAATTTTGTTGCAGTGGCAATACACATAAATGTGCGTGTCACATGTCACTATACATTATACACATATATGTCCGTGTCACATGTCACTATGAAGGGGCAATACACATAAATGTGCGTGTCACATGTCACTATACATTATAAACATATATGTCCGTGTCACATGTCACTATGAAGGGGCAATACACATAAATGTGTGTGTCACATGTCAATATACATGATACACATATATGTCCGTGTCACATGTCACTATGCAGGGGCAATACACATAAATGTGCGTGTCACATGTCACTATACATTCTATACATATATGTGCGTGTCACATGTCAATATACATAAACCTCTGTTTAATCTAGAATTATGTTTTTTTGTTGTTTTGTTAAATGAATAGTATTTTTTTTGTGAGCCTATACACATAAATGTGCCATATATGGCACTACATAAATCCTAGTTTATTTTTTTATTTGTTTGACCTGTCCTGATAATAAAATGTAATATATTATAGCTTACCTCTCAGTTGTAATTTGCACAATGCAAAGTAGTAAATTAGTAAAGAATTGTCTTCTCAAGTAAAAGCAGCAGTTATCTCAGAAGTCACTCCGTTCATCACCTGAGGAGAAATGTATTTTTTTGTGTCAAATAGGCAGTATTTATAAACTTGTAGAAAGTTCTGGAAAGTGAGACCGTTAGAACGCAATACGCATGCGCTATTTGCGTTCCAGCTTACAATTTGCGTTCCATCCGCCATTTTCTGCGTATTACTGTTCAAAATGGTGTTTAATATGATTGTGATACGTTCCGCATAGTATGTGTTTCATTATTGCGAGTAAGTGTAGTGTAGTTACGTCTGAAGCCTCGTTTTCGTTTTGTTCGTCGGCCATTTTTTCTCTCGCTTAGCAATGGTATTAGTGTCTAAAGTGTTTTATTTTGATTTAAATGTAGGTGTAACTTGTTTTTTTGAGGTGCTGGATGGTTCCTCTTGCTGTAGGTAAGCTTTTTATGTGTTTGTTGTGTGTCTTTCTTAAGTTTTAAATGTTTGTATGTCGGCGTGTTGCGTCCGATGTTTGCGAGGTCGTAATGTGTAGTAACGTGTCTCGTATGGTGTTTGCGTGTGTAGCCTCGTTTTCGTTTTATTCGTCGGCCATTTTTTGTGTCGCTTAACAAATTATTTAGTGTGTAAACTCTTTTATTTTGAGTGCAATTAAGTTGTAAGTTGCATTTTTGAGGTCCTGGGTGCTTCCTGTTTGTGTAGGTAAGGTTTTTATGTATGTGCTGTGTGTATGTATTGTGTTTTTAATTTTGTAATGTTCGCGAGTTGCGTCCGAGTGTTGCGAGGCCGTAATGTGTGTGAACGTGTGTCGTATGTTGTTTGCGAGTGTCGTAATGTGTTGCGACGTGAACTTTGCGAGATTCGCAGTTCTTTGGGTTGGGAATTTGTGTTGTGAAGTTTTGCAAGGGTCGCAGTTGCTGCAACTGAATACCTCGCTTTGCGAGGTCCTCAGGTGCAGGCATGGAGCGCCTGCGGCGCTCCATGCCAGCAACTGAGAACCTGGCACAGTGCCCTCGCTTCGCGAGGGCCGCGGGCTCGCTACGCGAGCCCACAGCATTAGCAACAACTCGTACGCTCACAACTATATATGTGATACTTTTGTGTGGCAATGAAACAAATGAGGAAGAAACTTGCAAGGAGGATATATAATAATGAAATTTAAATGTTTTTTTTTTTTTTTTCTTTTTCCTCTTCTTTCTCTCTCTCATACATTCTTCAATAAAGTTTTACATTGCACATACATAAACATTTATCACACACTCTCACCTAAATTCTATAAGTTCTGTTTCTGTGTAATATGTGGATTGACAGCCATAGGAAAGTACAGGAGAACTTATGTCGCTGAGGGAACTATTCCGGAGGGACGGTGGGTTGAATTTCTCCTGTATATCAGGTTTTTGCTCCCACTAGGTTCTCCTGTACTAGAGGGATAACTAAAAAAATGAGCAACATAGAAGAAGAAAAAGTGAGGGAATGTGGTAACTTGTCTTCCTTGCATGGTAATTCAGGACCTCCTTAAACAGGTCTAGGTGGGAGGGCTGGGAGTCTTTGCTTCCCTCCCACAATTGCTGGAGGAAGTGATGCAACTAAGGGTATATCCAGGCAGGAAACTGCTGTTGCTTCCTGTTTCTTCCTGGATGGTGTTGGTGATGGTGATGGTGATGGCGATGGTCTAACCGTGGGTAAGATCAAGCGTTTGGGGAAGGGGATTACTATATAGGTAGATAGATTTAAAAAGGGTTGTTGCTCTGTGGGTCTGGGCTGTGTGTTTGTGATACATTTATAGTATTGTGTTGTTGCCTTTTAATAAATACCTTTTAATGTAGACGAACCTTGTGTAATATTTATATATATTAATTTGGTGATACACCACAGGAAGCACTTTGCATAGAAGCTATGGAGCGTTTGTACTTGTCTAAGGGCTATATTCTATTGGCCAATACGTAAATTTACACACACTAAAAACTGCTCTTAATATTGCCATAGATACTATATTATTAGCTAATGTGATCGTTTGCTCCTTTGAAGTATGACAAGCAAGTGGAGTATGGAGTTCTTGTCAGAAGTGAAGTAGTTAAAACTTCTGAAGAACTCCTAATGGGAGCAACTGCCCTTTAAAAGCCTGAAAGCAGACCTAGAGAGAGGGGTGTGGCCGGCTAGGCTCTGTGCAGGTTGTGGGCTGCTGACAGAAGCACGCCACAGAGAGTGAAGACTGTTCCTGTGTGGAAATACAGTGGGCTGTGTGAAGCTTGATTTACTGGGACTGCAAGTACTACAACAGTGAGAAGAGGGTGCTGATTGCAGTCACAGGAAGAACTGAGCTGAAAGAGCGACTATAGACGCCAGAGGTGAAAATACAAGTAAAGCCAAGTAAGTGAAGGGATTATTGATTCCCCTGCAGTTAGGCCCTGTTTGGCCTAGCAGAGAGTAGCCAGTGAGTGAAGGCCTCAGACTGAAGCAAGCCAAAGAAGGACGCTTGTTGCTATCTGACATATAGAGGAAAGCAGTACGTTCACAGTCGGCTGGAAGCAGAAATTGTACCAGAGCCTGAGAGAGAGACTACTATATTTCAGAGTTGGTTCACAGAAAGGACTTCTGTGGTATCGGAGATATTCCACTGAGCAAGGACTATCTCCAGACCCCATCCCTAAGAAGCTGGATGCAACAAGGGATAAACAGGTTGGTGACAGATACATGTTTTCACCATATGAGGTTAAGAAGCACAAAGGCCCCAGGGAGAAGTGTGCATTGAGAGAAAGTAATAGTCCCTCATCCCCAGAGGGTGACAAGGGTCCCTGGGGTGAAGCATAAGGGAGAGAAGGGTGGGCCCTATGCTTCACCCACCATTGACAGAAGCTGTAGAAGATAAGGCATTTTCAACCAAGTAAGAGACTGTGTGTTTCCTAGCCACAAGCTGGCATTTTCAACAAGATAAGAGACTGTTGTTTCCTGGCCACTAGGTGGCACTCTCACCAGTCTCAAGGACTAATCGTATGCTGGCCACAAGGGGGCAGTCTCCCCAGCTTAAAAGACTGTTGACAAGCTGGCCACAAGGTGGCAGTCTCCCAAGTAAAAGGGAAATATTTGTATCCTGGCCACAAGGTGGCACTATCACAAGTTAAAGGACCGTTGGTATCCTGGCCACAAGGTGGCAGTCTCCCAAGTTAAGGACTGTATATACCTGGCCACAAGGTGGCATTCCCCCACCTCGCAGAGACAAACTTATTTATGTTTCGTTATTTCAAGCAGAGCTACTGCTTCAACTGTTAATTTCCATTTTGCAAATAAACCAATTTGCTGCATTTGAAGTCGGTGTCAGCCCTTCCTTTAAGAAACCACCGCTATACGCGGCCATCCTGATCACACTACTCGCAAACTGATTACAAGTTACCCGCCCACAGTAACTACGGGTCAGCCAAACCCTACAAAACTGGCTTTAGAACTCCATTAGTTTTAGTACAGCTCTAACATTACGAGCTCTAAATAATTAAAGTTACACAAAAATACATATTCTATCAGACCCGTAGTTTTAGCTCGCAAATAAAAACTGACCCGCAACTGAAAAAAGTATCACGTTTCTAAAATGTTATGAGTACTAAATAGGACTAGCAAGGCCTTTTTCGAACACTTATTAGACAATTAAATTAAACAATTGTCTGCAGGTGTTTTTTTTCTCTAAATGTTTAGATGTATCCTATTGATTCAAGCCCTCAGTTAACCTCCATAAGCCAAAACTCATAAACCATGCGTTTTTTAAGTGGGATTTCAGGGGGTGTGATTTCAGTCCAGGATCGATATTACTGAAAAGATAACAATTAAAAATAATATGTTTAATTGCATAGTTGTGGGTTTGAGACTGTTCTGCAGTTGATTCTAATGTCTTTCCATGTTTTAAAGTACAGTATTGTGTATTTAATTGCTGCTACAGCTATAATAAGTGTTTGAATAAGCCTTTGTGAGTCCTATTTAGTACTTGTCATATCGACTACAGAGGGTTTTATGAAGCCCTGAAGGCCGTATACGACCCTTCACACCTGGTTCAAAGCCCATTGCTCAGTGCAGATGGTAAAACACTACTTACAGACAAGGCATTGATTCTGAACCAATGGACTGACCACTTCCAGACTCTATTCTGTGCCAAACACATCGTTTCAGTCTCAGCTCTCCGTTGCATTCCACAACAAACAAAGAAAACAGAACCTGATGAAATCCCTACTCTCAAAGAGACTGTAAGAGCCATTGAGCAGCTAAAATGTTTTAAGGCTACAGGAGTTGATAGGATCCCAGCTGAGATCTGGAAACATGGGGGCCCAGCACTTCAAACTAAACTCCATGAGCTCTTTGTTTGCTAGCACCAAGGCAAACTGCCACAAAACCTTTGTGACACAATCATCATCACCCTGTACAAGAAGGGAGAAAAGTCAGACTGCTTCAATTGCCGGGGGATAACTCTGCTCTCTGTCGTAGGGAAAATCCTTGCAAGAGTACTCCTTAACAGACTGGTGACCACTATAGCAAAATAACTCCTCCTTGAGAATCAGTGTGGCTTTAGAGCCAACAGGAGCACCACTGATATGGTTTTTATGCTCAGGCAGCTCCAAGAGAAATACAAAGAACAGAACAAGGGACTTTATGTGATGTTTGTCGACCTTACCATAGCGTTCAACACTTTGAGCAGGAAGGGTTTATGGCAAATCCTGGAACATATAGGATGTCCTCCCAAGTTCCTCAACATGATCATCCAGCTACATGAAGACCTGCGTGGCCAAGTTAGACACAAAAATGACCTATCTGAGCCCTTCCCAATAAGCAATGGCGTGAAACAGGGCTGTGTTCTTGCACCTACTCTATTCACGCTATTCTTCAGTATGATGCTGCAAAGATCCACAACAGACCTTGATGTTAAGGATGGACTCTACATCCGATTCCGCACAGACGGCAGTCTGTTCGAACTGAGGTAACTAAAAGGCCCACAACAAGACAGTGGAATGACTTGTTTGAGAGCTACTCTTCACCAACGATGCTGCCCTCGTTTCCCATATGGCAAAAGCCTTGCAGCAAATTACATCTTGTTTTACTGAGGCTGCCAAGCTCTTCATTCTAGAAGTCAGTTTGAAGAAGACTGAAGTTTTCCACCAGCCCGCACCTCAGGAAGATTACTGTCTTCCTCGCCTCACTATTGCCGAGTCTAAGCTGAAAACAGTCCAACAGTTTACCTACCTGGGTTGCATCATCTCCTTGGACGCAAAGGTTGACAAGGAAATTGACAACAGACTGGCAAAGGTAAAGCAAGTTATATAAAAGAGTTTGGGAAAGCAAGCATCTGAACAAGTGCACAAAGTGTATGGAGCTGTTGTGCAGTACGGTTCCGAGTCTTGCATTACCTACCACCTCCACATACTACTTCTTGAGCACTTTCATCAATGCTGCCTCCGCACCATCCTTAGCCATACTCTTGAAGAAGCAGCTACGCTGGGCAGGACACATCTCTAGGATGGAGGATGATCGACTTCCAAAGATTGTGCTATATGTTGATCTCACCACTGGCAATCGGGACAGAGAAGGGCCAAAGAAGAGGTACAAGGACTCACTGAAACAGTTCCTTTACGCCTGTCGTTGATGGTCCACCTTAGGTTCAGACCGAAAGGCATGGAGAAGTACCATTCACCAGGCTGTCTCCTATTTCGAGACCAAAATCCAGGGCTGGTCTGAGGACAAGAGGAAATGTAGAAAAAATGGTGTTACTACAGTACCCAACCAAGAACCAACCTTCCCATGCAACCACTGTGGTCAAGTCTGCCTGTCCCGCATTGGCCTCCTCAGCCACCTGAGAGCCCATAGATGTGGACACTCCTCTTAAATCTTCATTTGCGAAGTCAAGCCTATATTAAACCCTTGAGTCTGGGATCGATATTACTCAAAAAATAACAGTTAAAAATAATATGTTTAATTGCATAGTTGTGGGTTTGAGACTGTTCTGCAGTTGATTCTAATGTATTTCCATGTCTTTCCATGTTTTAAAGTACAGTATTGTGTGTTTAATTGCTGCTACAGCTATAATAAGTGTTTGAAAAAGCCTTCACGAGTCATATTCAGTACTCGTAATATTTTTGACATAAATGTGATTCTTTTTTTCAATTGCGGGTCAGATTTTGTTTGTGAGATAGAGCTACGGGTCTATTAGAATATCTATTTTGTGTAACTTTAATTATCTAGAGCTCGTAATATTTGAGCTGTGCTAAAACCAATGGAATTCTAAGGCCGAATTTGCGTTGTTGGCTGGCCCATAGTGATTTTGGGCGGGTAACTCGTAACCAGATTGCATGTAGCTAATAGAATATGTGGCAATATTAAGAGTGATTTTAAGTGTGTATAAATGTATAAATTGGGCAACAGAATAGGACCCTATGTTCTCAGTTTCCTTGTTGACCAATATCTGTCAGTTGGCTACACAAGCAGTTTTATGTAATTAAAATACTATCCATGAACATACTTACGGTTTTGCTGAGGTGCCTATTATAATGGAAGTCATGAGTTCACTAAGGATATTGTTTCAGAATCACTTTTTACATGTACTGATATCCAAATATGCAAAAATATAAGTTAAAGGGAAACTATAGTTCCATAATTAGTATAATTTAAAACTACAGATAATAACAAATACTTTACTAATTGAATATGGTTGAAAATTCCTGTTCTTACAGTAAACCTGCATTGGAGTTTGTCAGATTTACCTTTCAAAAACACTTCTGATCCACCCACCAACCTGTCCTATGATCAGTTAAATGATCACTTACAAATCCAAATGCAGTGAAACTGCTTCATAATATGAATGTGAAATAAAGACTTGCAAGTAAATAAGACAACAAATACTATTATTATTATTTATTATTATTATTATTATTATTATTATTATTATCTTTATTTATATCGCACCAACATATTCCGTAGCGCTGTACAGGGGTTTAGTACATGGCAAAAAACAAACTTAACACCTTAAAGAATGGAGGGCCCTGTTTTTGAGCATATAATCAAATGTACATAGTGCTTGTTTCCAAGACACGGACACACAATTGCAAACTCGCAAACTTACAATCTAAGGGTTTAGGTGTGATACAAGAGGGTTACAAATACAAAATGGCAACGTGAATGCAATTTGTTTAGTCAATTGGAGGGGTCTGTGAGCTGTACTGTAGTTTGTGGGTGATAGTGTTATTAAGCTATGGAGTGTGCAGTTGTAATTATAAAGGCTGAAGGTGATATGATTTTTTAAATAGGTGTGTTTTTAGTAATGTTTTAAAGGTTTTGAGGCAGGAAGTTATTCTAATGGAGCGAGGCAAGGAGTTCCAAATAGTAGGGGCTGTACGAGAAAAGTCCTGAAGACGGGAGTGAGAGGAGGTGATGAGAGAGGAGAAAAGAAGAAGGTCGTTAGCAGAACAAAGGGGGCAGTTGGGAGAGTATTTTGAAATAGGAGCAGAGATATAAGGGGGTGCACTGTTGTTGAGGGCTTTATGTGTTAGGGTCATGATTTTAAATGTGATTCAGGAAGCTATGGGAAGCCAGTGGAGTGATTGACAGAGAGGAGCTGCAGACACTGAGCGTTTGGTATTGAAGATTCTAGCGGAGGCGTTCATTATGGATTGGAGGGGAGACAGACGAGAGATGGGTAGGCCAGCAAGAAGGGAATTGCAGTAGTCGAGTCGAGATATGATGAGAGTGTGTATTAGAATTTTAGCTGTGTCTTGTGTAAGATAATGATGAATTTTGGAGATGTTTTTTAGGTGAAACTGACAAGATCTAGTTATCGATTGGATGTGAGGAATAAAAGAGAGGGCGGGATCCAGTAGAACCCCAAGACAATGGGCCTGGGAGGTGGGAGGGATGATGGTGTTGTCAACAGTGAGAGATATTTGAGGAGTGGAAGCTGTAGTAGAGGGTGGAAAGATTAGGAGTTCAGTCTAAGACATGTTGAGTTTGAGTTGATGGGTAGACATCCAGGAGGATATCCTAGAGAGGCAGTTGGAAACTTAAGCTAAAAGAGAGGGGGATAGATCGGGTGCAGAGAGGTAGATTTGAGTATCATCTGCATAGAGATGATACTGAAATCCAAAGGATTTTATGAGGGTGCCAAAGGAGGAGGTGTAGATGGAGAAGAGGAGGGGGCCTAGGACAGAACCTTGGGGAACGCCAACAGACAGAGGAAGAGGTGAAGAAGAGGTGCCAGAGAAGGAGACGCTAAATGTACGATCTTTTAGATAGGATGTGAACCATAAAAGAGCTGTGCCATGGATGCCAAATGAACGGAGAGTTTGGATTAGAAGAGGGTGGTCAACTGTGTCGACGGCAGCAGAGAGGTCCAGGAGAATTAGAATGGAGAAGTTACCCTTTGATTTGGCAGTTAGCAAGTCATTGGTGACTTTTGTGAGGGCTGTTTCTGTTGAGTGTTGGGCACGGAAACCAGATTGGAAGGGGTCATGAAGGGAATTGGAAGAAATAAATTGAGTGAGGCAATTGTAAACAAGCCGCTCAAGCAGTTTAGAAGCCAGGGGAAGTAGTGAGATAGGGCGGTAGTTGGAGGCAGAAGCTGGGTCAAATGAGTTCTTCTTGAGAATGGGTGTAAATACGGCGTGTTTTAAGGAGGATTGAAACCTGCCAGTGTTTAGGGAGAGGTTGAATAGATGTATGAGAGCTGGGATAAGTGCGGTGGATAGGGGAGGAATTAGCTGTGAAGGAATAGGATCATGTGGACATGTGGTAAGGTGAGAGGTTGATAGTAAAGTAGATACTTCATCCTCGGTAACAGGGTCAAAGGAATCCATAGTGGAGGAGGGATTGGGGAAGGGTAAGGGTTGGGTGTTGTCGGCTTGTGGAAAGGATGGTGGGATAGGAGGCGGGGGTGGGCAGAGGAGGGTGTTAAATGTAGCAAATAAACATTTAGGGTTGGAGGACAGGTTTGATATTAGTGATGAGAAGTAGTGTTGTTTGGCAAGATTGAGGGCAGACAAGTAGGAGCGCAAGGTAAACTTGTAGTGGAGAAAGTCTGCTGAAGTGCGAGATTTCCTCCATAGTCCCTCTGCAGTGCGTGAGCATCTCTGTAGATAGAGTGTTTGTGCAGTGTGCCATGGTTGTGGATGAGAGCGAGGGCATTTGCTTGGGATTATGGGGGCAAGAGAGTCAAGGGTGGAGGTTAGAGTAGCGTTGTACTTTGAAGTGGCGATGTCAGGGAAGGCAAGGGTGGTGAGGGGGCTGAGAAGGGGTTTTAGTACATTTGACAATTGTTGTGGGTTGAGTGCTTGCAGGTTTCTGCGTGTTCTGATGGCAGGATTTGAAGAAGGGTGGTGAGCGGAAGATGAGGTGAGGTTGCAAGTTAGCAGGTGGTGGTCAGATAGGGGAAGTGAGGAGATGTCAAGGTTGGAGATAGTGCAGAGATTAGCAAAAATAAGGTCAATGGAGTGTCCACCACTGTGAGTTGTGAAATCTGTCCGTTGTGAGAGGCCAAGGGAAGAGGTAAGTGCAAGTAATTTTGCAGTTGTTGGGGAGGTCGGGGTGTCAGTGGCTATGTTGAAATCGCCAAGAATGAGTGAAGGTATATTTGGAGGAGAGAAAGTGAGGGAGCCAGGCAGCAAAGTTGTCCAGAAATTGCGAGGGTGATCAAGGTGGGTGATAGATCACAGCTACTCACTGATGGATGGGAGAAAAGATGCGTATAGTGTGGACTTCAAAAGATGAGAATTGGAGGGAGGGAACAGGGGGTATGCAGTGAAAAGTGCAGCGAGAGGATAGTAGTATGCCCACACCTCCACCTTGTTTGTTCCCAGGTCTAGGACTGTGGCTGAAGTGCAGACCACCATAAGAGAGTGCGGCAGGGGAGGCAGAGTCAGATGGAGTAAGCCAGGTTTTCTTGATAGCCAGTAAATTGAGGGAGTTGGAAATGAAGAGATCGTGAATGAAGGTATGTTTATTGCAAACAGACCTTGCATTCCAGAGGGCACAGGAGAAGGACAAAGTACATGGTTTGTGACAAGTGATGGGTATTAGATTATGAGTGTTTTGGGCATTTGCTGCCCTGGGGACTCTGCTTGGCTGACAGCAGGTGGGAATGAGTGAGGGGCCTGGGTTAGGGGATATATCCCCACAAGCCATCAGAAGAAGGAGAGAGAGTAAAAGGAGATGGGAATAGGACTTACATTTCTGCTTTCCAGCTTTAGGGGAGGGATGAGATAGTGACTGGAGGAAGTAGAGGAGCTCATGGGAGCAGAGAAGAGGAGAGGAGGGAAGGTGAGATTGTTATATTATTGGAGACATGATGTGTAGAGACAGTATAAGAGAGTCTGAGAAAGAGGCAGGAGGTTATAATAAGAAGGGTGGTGTTAGGAAACATAATGGCACTGTGTAAGCAAGTATTCTTGAAGGGGGTGGTTAGAGGTGATAATCAGATGTCTCTGATTGAACATGTGCAGGTAATTAGTATGCCTCAATATATTAAGTGTAAACAAGGGTGGATGGAAGGGGACTGCTATGGGAGATGTTTCTCTGCAGTATGCTTTTAAAAGTATCTATAAGACAGAACAAGGAGATATTTCAGGGGGGTGGATAGATTGGAGCAGTAAAATTGATCAGTGAACACAGAGCATTTCTGGTTTACAGATAAGCAACAGTATATTATGACAATAGTAGAACAATCTGACAGTAAAAAGTCTATCTCAGCAATTATCATAACACAGATATTAATTATAATAAATAGTCCTTTGTAAACGTAGATATGGATCTGGTGAGCATCTGTTCTTCTGAAATTACCTTAGATTGCTTTAGACTGCTTTCAGGTGTACTTCTATGGGAGATGTTTCTCTGCAGTATGCTTTTAAAAGTATCTTAGATTGCTTTAGACTGCTTTCAGGTGGACTTCTATGGGAGATGTTTCTCTGCAGTATGCTTTTAAAAGTATCTTAGATTGCTTTAGACTGCTTTCAGGTGGACTTCTATGGGAGATGTTTCTCTGCAGTATGCTTTTAAAAGTATCTTAGATTGCTTTAGACTGCTTTCAGGTGGACTTCTATGGGAGATGTTTCTCTGCAGTATGCTTTTAAAAGTATCTTAGATTGCTTTAGACTGCTTTCAGGTGGACTTCTATGGGAGATGTTTCTCTGCAGTATGCTTTTAAAAGTATCTTAGATTGCTTTAGACTGCTTTCAGGTGGACTTCTATGGGAGATGTTTCTCTGCAGTATGCTTTTAAAAGTATCTTAGATTGCTTTAGACTGCTTTCAGGTGGACTTATATGGGAGATGTTTCTCTGCAGTATGCTTTTAAAAGTATCTTAGATTTCTTTAGACTGCTTTCAGGTGGACTTCTATGGGAGATGTTTCTCTGCAGTATTACACAGAGCTGTCTTAATGAATTGCCCTTTCACTGTATATATGGTCACAGTCCATCTATCACAATGAATTATATTTTGTTTTATTATAGTAGTAAAGTTTTTTTCATTACTCATAGGGATATGTTTTATGTAGACTGACTAATTTAATTGTTAATTATTCCATTGCTTTGCTCTGTCACTGGACCACAAACAAATAGCTATATAACAGAGATTTATCTCCAAGAAGATGCCTGTCGCAGATTGTTTCCATTTATGAGAGGATTTTGCAGCTATAAGAAGCACAGCATGAAAGGTTAATAACATAAACTTTCACAAACCACCTAGACTCAAATCCCATATAATCATAACAATTCAGAATATGCTATAATACATGATAATTTATGTGGCCCTGCACTAAATTATCTGCCTTCCCTCTAATTACTTGTATCTGTACAATAGCAGAGCTCAGTGTTTTATTTCTACATGATGCTGCAGATCAGGGTTACTATTGGTGGGTATTTTTTCTCTCCCCAGTAGCAGATAATCATCTCTTATTCCACACAACTATCACCCTCATTGTATATAGTTCACCTTAATTCTCCTACCTCCCCCAGTTTTGCATTGGGTTTTGTGTGCATTGAACTATTGGGTTTGAAATATGTCGCTGGGAAGGGGGGGGGGGGGTTACTAAGGATGGATATCATGTGGCTTCTATTTAAATAGGAGTCATTATAGTACATGAAATATAATTAAGTAATACAAATATTGATATCCCTTTTGCTTTTCTATATGTAAATAACAAATTGTAAAATGAATGCCTGCCTGGGATAAGCATCAGGCTATTGTGAGGATTAATTTACGTAAATGTTTAGGTAGACAGAATGGATGGGCTAAATGGGCCTTGTAGTTCTTACCCACCTTAAAATATTTGTTTCTATTTTAAATGTGACTAGCTACTAACCTCCTTATGGGTGGGGCAGGAATCCTTGAGTTTAAATAAGATCAACTTCAAATCAAGTTTGATGTTTTGAACTTGATTATAGCTGAGGAAATCAGTCAGCTTGCTTAATTCCTTCTGCATTCTCTCCCACTCTTATAATTGTCCTCTAAAATAAAGGCATTTTGGCACATTATAAGGCAAAATAAGAACATTTCCATGACTTGTACATAAATTTAATGTTCAAAATGTGATTTAGTTTACACAGTAAGATTTTGATAAGAGTGTCCATCTTGCTATACATATCTTTACATATTAGATTTTAATTTTGCAGTTCCCAATAAAAAGAGGAGTATATTATTAATTGCCCTCAAAACAGGTAAAAATGCAATATTTACTACATTTAAGGGACATTATAGTCCCATAATTGCAGTGCCCTGATTTAAGAACTAATATTATTAATGGGCAAAGTGTTTTAGAGCACTGGAAAAATATTTTACGACAAACATATACCTACAGATAGGGTGAGGCATTTAAAACAACAACAGGGCGGTCAGGACTACATACAATTACGTAATTAGGTAATATTTAAGATTTCATTGTTTACCTTACTAAACATTTTTGCCCAACATAAATACTAGTTCTTTAAAATAATGAAATAAACATATCAGACTACAATGTCCTTTAGCTATACACATTTCTCATGTATGAGAGGTACTGGCTTTCCTCTTCTGGACACTTCCTATATTGCAAAAAAAAGGTATATTGATCTATATGACAAGCAGAGTAGGAGACACAGAGAAAGCAGAGGATGGCTGTCAATGTATGAGCCTCATTCACTTCGAGGCTCGCAACTCAATCACAGACTGCCAAATGCCTGTGATCGAGTTGCATGCTCCATTAGCTCTACTTTTGCAATGCTATTCAATTGCTAGGTCTCGCAAGTTATGGCCTGATAGCGAAAATAAGAAGCCATGCCGTTGGACGTATCATTTCCAGGCTTGATCATCAAGGCTGTAACTCCAGCGATTGAAACAGCCAATGGAAACATAGAGCGTCATCATGACATCAATGGGACCAAACTCCAAGCCTGTAGGACTTTGAAGCCCGTAGGACTTAGAAAAAGGATGGCGAAACCTTGCTTCAGGATCCCCATCTGGGACCCCCGCAGGGTCCCACATTAACCCCTTCCTGCAGGGCTCCCAATGGGAACCCCACAGGGTCCCCACTTTAACCCCTTGCTGCAGGGGTCCCGATTGGTACCCCTGCAGCATTTAAAAATGTAAACGTCCCGCCGCGGTTCCTTAAAGGCCCCAATCTAGAATTTCTAATTAACCCCAGGCTAATATTAACCCCATCACTCATGGGGCTCTATACAAACCCCATGAGTCTCTAATTAACCACATTACTGATGGGGCTCTATACAAAGCCCCAGAGCCACTAATTAACCCCATCATTCTCATAAGGGTCTGTACAGACCCTTATGGGACAATAATTAACCCTCACATTAACACTAAAAGTGTCATGAGCGTCTAAGTCTAAGCACTACCCTACACTACACTAATATCCACCCCAATAAACTAATAAATCTAAATTAAACCCCTCTAAGTAATTAACCTATTTTACCCTCACCATACCTAATTAAACCTATCACTAACCACTTATCCCTATCTAGTCCTTTTTAACCCTCACATACCTATTTAACCCTAACTGTACCCAGTAAACCCATATCCTATTAACCCCCCTCTACCCTATCCTATCCTATTAACCCTTACACTACCTAGCTAACCCCTATTAAACTCCCCAACTCACCACTAATTAAAAAAAAAAAAACACATTACAGAAAATAACAAAAAAACACTAACTACTGAAAATAAAAAAATTAACACTATGGAAAATAAAAATGGAAATACTGAAAATAAAAAATAATAATTACACTCGTTCTGGAAGAAAAGGGTTAATTAGACCACTGACCTGGCCAAAATGCTCCTCCAGCTGTGTCCAGCAATGCCCTGGTTGCAGGAAATGCCCCTCAAAAAAATGTCCAGATGTCCTGTCACACCTAAAGAAAGAAACATTACAAGTACATTACACATTTCATTACAGTACAAATTTACTGACAACCTGTAATAAAAAAAAGGGTTAATAGTCTACTTTCCTGGCTAAAATGCCCCCCCCCCCCCCCACAAACAGGCCCTCCAAAAAAATCCTGATGTTCTAAAAAAAATAAAAAATAAAATTAAACTAGAAATGGAGCTCCTCCCCTGAAGAGCTCCCAGCTGCAAATGGAGGATCCTGACGATATCAAAAAACAAAATTGTGCCTTCTGATTGGCTGAAATCTGATTGGCACCGATTTTAACCAATCAGAATGGTATACAGGGATTGTATCCCATTGTGATTGGCTGAAAGTATTTGCGTCTTCTGAGTGGCTGATATACACATCAATCATATTTCAGCTAATTGGAACACACAAATGGTGTGAGACAATCAAACTGTGATACACCCTGTATCCCATTCTGATTGGCTTAAATATGATTGACAGTTACATCAGACAATCAAAATGACTTACTGGGGTGTATCCCATTCTGATTGGCTCCAAGCATATGCCTTACAAACGCTCTCATCCTTGTGTCTCTCCTCCATCTCTCCCTCCCCTTTGTCTTTCCCCCCTCTCCCTCCCCTTTGTCTCTTTCCCCCCTCTCCCTCCAATGAGACTCTTTCCCTCCTCTCCCTCCCCTGAGTCAAAAATAATTTGAAGGATTGGGTAAATTGATCAATTTCCCCTAGCCCGAAAAGTGACAAGCTCATTCCGAGCATCCCTCCCCCCTCGCTCGGCAAACCCTTAACTTTCGGGCCTTTGGTGCTCATTGTGGGTTTCTACCCCCTTCTAAAGTTCAGGCTGCATGATGCCTTCATCGCTTATTGCAAGCATCCTCCCCCGCCCCCGCTCATTGCAGGTCTTGGCAAACCCATAACATTTGGGCCTTCGGTGCTCATTGCAAGCCTCTCCCCCCCTTTACATTACGGGCTTCATGATGAGGCCTTCAGCGCTCATTGTAAGCCTCCCCACCTCTCTATGTTATCGGCCTCATGATGAGGGCCTTTGACGCTAATTGCGAGTAGTGATGTCGCGAACATCAAATTTTCGGTTTGCGAACCACGGACGCGAATTCCATCAAATGTTCGCGAACGGACGAACATCGGGGAACCGCCATAGACTTCAATGGGCAAGCGAATTTCAAAACCCACAGGGACTCTTTCTGGCCACAATAGTGATGGGAAAGTTGTTTCAACGGGACTAACACCTGGTGTGTGGCATGCTGGAGGGGGATCCATGGCAAAACTCCCACGGAAAATTACATAGTTGATGCAGAGTCTGGCTTTAAGCCATAAAGGGCATAAATCACCTAACATTCCTAAATTGTTTGGAATAACATGCTTTAAAACATCAGGTATGATGTTGTATCGATCAGGAAGTGTAAGGGTTACACCCGCTTCACAGCAACAGACCAATCTCCCCTTTTAATGCACCGCAAACAACCGCAAACAGTCCCTTTGCAAAACCGCAAACTCCCCATTTGCACAAGGTTGGATATCAAGCTAGTCCCGTTCCTTGTCCTCACTGATGTCATTGAAGGTCTCTTCCTTCACCCAGCCACCAAGGGTCCCCGAAAGGGGACAACAAGCCCCCTGGGATGCCTGCTATGTTTGGTCTTCCACCTCCTCAAAGCCACCTTCCTCCTCTGACTCCTCTTCATAAGACTCCCAGAGTCTGGGGGCTTCCCCTGCCCAGCATGGAAGATTATACACAGGTCAGAGTTTGGGGGCTTCCACTGCCCAGCATGGAAGATTATACACAGGTCAGAGTCTGGGGGCTTCCACTGCCCAGCATGGAATATTATACACAGGTCAGAGTCTGGGGGCTTCCACTGCCCAGCATGGAATATTATACACAGGTCAGAGTCTGGGGGCTTCCACTGCCCAGCATGGAATATTATACACAGGTCAGAGTCTGGGGGCTTTCACTGCCCAGCATGGAATATTATACACAGGTCAGAGTCTGGGGGCTTCCACTGCCCAGCATGGAATATTATACACAGGTCAGAGTCTGGGGGATTCCACTGCACAGCATGGAAGATAATACACGTTGCCTCTGTCTGCGTTATTATAAGGTGTGTACTGTTAAGTAGTACTATTCCTATCGGTTTAATCGCTGTTACATCACCTCTAAGGAGACGTGTATATGGCATGGATTTTTGGAACAGGAGATGGAAAAAGAAGCTTGGTCGGACCTCCTACTTCGAATTTGGGGCACTGCACATGCAATCTAAGGTGCCACCAGATAGGAGTGGTGTATTAAGTTATATTATTCATTCCTATCAGTTTATTACCTGTTACGTCACCTATCAGGGGACGTGTATATGGCATGGATTTTTGGAACAAGGAGATGGAAAAAGATGCTTGGTCGGACCTCCTACTTCGAATTTGGGGCACTGCTCGTGCAATCTAAGGTGCCACCAGATAGGAGTGATGTATTAAGTTTTACTACTCATTCCTATCAGTTTAATACCTGTATCTTTTCTCCCAATAGCACATTCTATATGTCATCAACCGGCCTGTGTGTATTTAGAGAACCACACTTTAAGGCCCTTACCCTGGGACACGGTGGCTTGGCTATCAGAATTGCCTCAGAGCCTTAAAATCTCGCCAAACCCCCTAATCAGACACTCACTATCATACTAGAAATGGGCCAAGAAACACACGGGTTTGTTCCCTGGATCCACCCAAATGACCCCAATTCTTGACCACCCTCAGGCCCCGAAACACATGAGCACAACATCACAACACTGGTGGAGGTCAAGGAAACTAGATAGACTGGGAGACTGGTTAGTAAAGGGCCAGATGCTCATCTTTGAGGAACTGAGGGACAAGCATGAGCTACCGCTGTCAGAACATTACAATTACTGTAGGCTGAGACATTTCACACACTCCCTGACCCAGAAACAGGGGACACCGGTCTTAAATTGGTTCTCCAAAATTTGTAAAGATAAACCTCTATCAAGGGGGATCATTGGGTCGCTTTACAAATATAAAACATTTGTTACTGGTTGAAGCGATACTGGGGGAAGGACCGGAGTGGGGGAGCCCTGGAGACCCTTTAGAAGCAACCGGTGGCAAAATCATCCCAGGAAAGTAGAGGTCGCTTACTTAAGCCTGTCCTAGGGTAACCCAAGGGTGATTGCCCAGGTTAGATATTGTAAATAATAAGCTAATACTGGAGGGATGATAGCTAATAGGACTTTGGTGTTTCCTGCAGATATACTCTTTACTATTGTCTGTTTTACAATGTTTTAGGTATCTCTTAAATTGCAATCACAGTAAAAAATAAGAAAAATTATTAACCTAAAAAGAAAAATAAGAAGGAATAGCAAAATGTCTCTATTGTAAATATGTATTTTTTCAAAGTTATGCAAGACTGTTCAAAAATGCTTTATTTTTCATTACATGCTGTACGCCTTCTAAAATAAAATAATTTAAATGCAAAAATTAGGTATTGTTGCAGCGACCAGAAAAATTGATGTTAGTTTGTCAGGCAGAAAGTGCCCTAAAACATTGCGTCTTGAACCCTAGTTGGTGGCGGATAAGTCACGCAAGTCATGCGGCATTCAGGGATAAAATACAGCAGCATGTGGACCATTATTAGCTCAAGGCAGCTCATCTATCAGGCCTTTTTTAATCGAATGTATCGCCCACTGTCAGTCCCTTCAGAATCCATCCCTCATTCATCTTAATAAAGGTGAGGTAATCTAGACTTTTTTGACCTAGGCGACTTCTCTTCTCGGTGACAAAACCTACTACTGCACTGAAGGTCCTTTCTGTCAGGACACTTGAAGCGGGGCAGGACAGAAGTTCTATGGCAAATTGGGATAGCTCAGGCCACAGGGCAAGCGTGCACACCCAGTAGTCAAGGGGTTCATCGCTCCTCATAGTGTCGACATCTGTAGTTATGGCGAGGTAGTCTGTTAACTGACGGTCGAGTCGTTCTCTGAGGGTGGACCCCGAAGGGCTGTGGCGATGCATAGGACTTAAAAAGGTCTGCATGTCCTCCATCAACAACACGTCTGTAAAGCATCCTCTCCTTGCCGGCGTGGTCGTGGGAGGAGGAGGATTATGTTCACCTCTTCCGCTGTTAGATTGCCTTTGTGCTGTGACATCACCCTTAAACGCTGTGTAAAGCATACTTTTTAATTTATTTTGGTGGTGCTGCATCCTTTCCGACTTGTGGTAATTCGGTAAATTTTCAGGCACTTTCTGCTTATACCGGGGATCTAGTAGCGTGGACACCCAGTACAGGTTGTTCTCCTTCATCCTTTTTATACAAGGGTCCCTCAACAGGCACGACAGCATGAAAGACCCCATTTGCACAAGGTTGGATGCCAAGCTAGTCATGTCCCGTTCCTCGTCCTCAGTGATCTCACTGAAGGTATGTTCTTCCACCCAGCCACGTACAACACCGCTGGTATCAGATAGGTGACAACGAGCTCCCTGGGATGCCTGTTGTGGTTGGTCTTCCTCCTCCTCCTCAAAGCCACATTCCTCCTCTGACTCCTCTTCCTCACAATCCTCTTCCAGCGTTGCCGAAGGTCCAGCAAGCGATGCTGATAAGGCTTTTTCTGGTGGTGATGGTGACCACAACTCTTCCTCTTCCTCTTCACGCTCATCTACAGCCTGATCCAGCACTCTTCGCAGGGCACGCTCCAGGAAGAAAACAAATGGTATGATGTCGCTGATGGTGCCCTGGGTGCGACTGACCAGGTTTGTCACCTCCTCAAAAGGACGCATAAGCCTACAGGCATTGCGCATGAGCGTCCAGTAACGTGGAAAAAAATACCCAGCTCCGCAGAGGCTGTCCTAGCACCCCGGTCATACAAATACTCGTTAACAACCTTTTCTTGTTGGAGCAGGCGGTCGAACATTAGGAGTGTTGAATTCCAACGTGTCCGGCTGTGTAAAATCAAGCTCCTCGCTGGCATGTTGTTTCGCCGCTGGATATCTGTAAAGTGCGCCATGGCCGTGTAGGAATGCCTGAAATGGGCACACACCTTCCTGGCCTGCTTCACGACGTCCTGTAAGTCTGGGTGCTTATGCACAGAGCGTTGTACAATCAGATTACACACATGTGCCACGCACTGCACATGTGTCAATTTGCCCAAATTCAATGCCGCCAAAAAATTTCTTCCGTTGTCACAAAACACTTTGCCGATCTCCAGTTGGTGCGGAGTCAGCCACTGATCCACCTGGGCGGACAGGAGTGCTGGTCCGGTGTGACTCTCTGCTTTCAGGGAAGTCAACCCCAAGACGGCGTGACACTGCCTTATCCGGGATGTGGAATAGTACCTATGGAGCTGGGGGGGGGGGGGGTTGGGGTCGTTGATGTGAAACAAGACATAGCAGCAGCAGAAGAGGACTCAGCCGAGGAGGTTATGGAAGAGGATGGAGTAGGAGGAGTAGAGGAAGTTGCAGCAGGCCTGCCTGCAAGTCGTGGCGGTGTCACCAACTCCTCTGCAGAGCCACATATGCTTGGCAGCCGTCACCAGGTTTACCCAATGCGCAGTGTAGGTGATATACCAGCCCTGACTATGCTTTGCAGACCAGGTATCAGTGGTCAGATGGACCCATGTCCCAACGCTGTGTGCCAGAGATGCCATTACTTCCTTTTGCACAATCGAGTACAGGTTGGGGATTGCCTTTTGTGCAAATAAATTTCAGCCGGGTACCTTCCACTGTGGTGTCCCAATAGCTACAAATTTTTTGAACGCCTCAGACTCCACCAGCTTGTATGGTAAAAGCTGCCGGGCTAAGAGTTTAGACAAGCCAGCTGTCAGTTGCCGGGCAAGGGGGTGACTTTGTGACATTGGCTTCTTATGCTCAAACATGTCCCTGACAGACACCTGACTGTGGGCAGATGAGCAGGGACTGGTCAGGGCGAGACACGGAGTGGCGGATGTTTGAGAGGGGGCAAGCAGGGCAGCAGTGGTTGACGTGGCTGAAGATGCTGGACCAGGAGGAGGATGGCGGCTTTGACTTTGTGTGCTGCTTGTACTGATGTGTTGATAACATAGGCGTTTGTGATGTGACATCATGTACCTTCGCAAATAAGTTGTACCTAGGTGGGTGTTGGACTTCCCACAACTCAGTTGCAAATGGCATCACTGTTGTCACAGGCAGAAACACGAAAAAATTGCCACACTGCTGAGCTCTGCAATGACGGCATTCTGGTGGTGGCAAAAGCATGCGTTGACTGGAGTGCTGTCTGGCTGACCCCGGGTGCCGATGCATGCTGTCTGACTGTGCCACTAGCTACTTTCGACGACCTCCCGCTGCTTCCAACTCGTCTCCTCCTCCTCTCTGTCTCCCCATCTGAACTTTCCTCCTGTTCTTCTTCTCTTATAGCGGGCACCCACGTGAGATCCACGGACGCATCGTCATCATCAACCGCTTCACTGGTGACAACTCAACAAAGGAAGCAGCACCGGGTACAACATCATCATCATCAGACCGTACGTCCATGTGTGTAATGCTGCCTGACTGGGACATATCCCTGTTATCTACATCCTCTGGCACTAATGTTTGTGCATCTCTCATTTCTTCCAACGGATATGTAAATAACTCTGCTGACGGATCAAGTGAAGCGGCTGTGGTGCTAGTGTTGGTGGTGGCGGCAGGCGGGCGAGTGGTAACTGGAGAGGTGCCCGTAGCTAAGCTGGAGGAGGATGGTGCGTCTAGGTTCCGAGTGGAAGCTGTAGAAGGTTGGTTGTCCTGTGTTAGCCAGTCAACCATGTCCTCAGAACTGTTCAAGTTCAGGGTACGTTGCCTCTGAAAACTGGGCATTATTCTAGAGCCAAAGGGAATCACAGCACCACGACCACGATGGTCCCTGCGGGGTGGCCTGCCTCTGCCTGTCATTTTTTTTACGATTAGTGGTAATATGTGTGCAAAGATACTGTGACACCAGATATGAGTGTCACTGCGCACTGGCAAAAGTTGGCAGACTAGATGCAATAGGCCTCACACACACGCCTTTAGGCAGGCTACTGATATTCAATCCATTACAGTAAAAAAATGGTTGTTTTATTTCACTGCACACTATAATGGCACCAGATATGAGTGTCACTGCGCACTGGCAAAAGTTGGCAGACTAGATGCAATAGGCCTCACACACACGCCTTTAGGCAGCCTACTGATATTCCATTGATTACAGTAAAAAAAGGGTTGTTTTATTTCACTACACACTACGGTTGCACTAGATATGAGTGTCACTGTGCACTGGCAAAAGTTGGCAGACTGGATGCAATAGGCCTCACACACACACCTTTCGGCAGGCTACTGATATTCAATCGATTACAGTAAAAAAAGGGTTGTTTTATTTCACTGCACATTACGGTTGCACTAGATATGAGTGTCACTGTGCACTGGCAAAAGTTGGCAGACTGGATGCAATAGGCCTCACACACACACCTTTCGGCAGGCTACTGATAGTCAATCGATTACAGTAAAAAATGGGTTGTTTTATTTCACTGCACACTACGGTTGCACTAGATATGAGTGTCACTGTGCACTGGCAAAAGTTGGCAGACTAGATGCAATAGGCCTCACACACACGCCTGTAGGTAGGCTACTGATATTCAATCAATTACAGTAAAAAAAGGGATGTTTTATTTCACTGCACACTACGGTGACACCATATATGAGTGTGACTGTGCTCTGGCAAAAGTTGGCAGACTAGATGCAATAGGCCTCACACACACGCTAGCAGGCAGGCATATGCAATTAGATTACACAGAAAAAAATAATAAAATAAAATAAAAAGGGCTTTTTGGGTTGCTGTCCTTGCAGCAGATATCAAAGGAGTCCTTCAGGTGTGTAGTAAAAGCTAAATACACAGCCTGGCTATCTATTTCCATATTAAATCAGCAGAAAAAAATAATAAAATAAAATAAATGATGTTCTAGCCCTAAAAAGGTAGTTTTGGGTTGCTGTCCTCGCAGCAGATATCAAAGGAGTCCTTCAGGTGTGTAGTTAAAGCTAAATACACAGCCT
This sequence comes from Discoglossus pictus, assembly GCA_027410445.1. Classification (NCBI taxonomy): domain Eukaryota; kingdom Metazoa; phylum Chordata; class Amphibia; order Anura; family Alytidae; genus Discoglossus; species Discoglossus pictus. The sequence goes on along the minus strand of CM050166.1, from coordinate 309,879,039 downwards.
GGCTATCTATTTCCATATTAAATCAGGAGAAAAAAATAAATAAATAAATGATGTTCTACTCCTAAAAAGGGCTTTTTAGGTTGCTGTCCTCGCAGCAGATATCAAATGAGTCCTTCAGGTGTGTAGTTAAAGCTAAATACACAGCCTGGCTATCTATTTCCATATTAAATCAAGAGCAGGTAGAATATATCTCCTCTCTCAACGAATGCAGCTACAGAATGATTCTAAAATGGAGGCTGTCATACAGATGGAAGGCTCTGGAAGTGAGTGTATGCTGCTGATTGGCTGGAATGTGTCTGCTGACTGTAAGGTGCAGGGTCAAAGTTTCCTCAATGATAAAGAATAGGGGGCGGACCGAAAATCGCCGTTCGTTGCGAACGCGAACATGCAAAAATCACTGCAAATAGTTCTCCGGCGAACTGTTCGGGACATCACTAATTGCGAGCCTCCCTTCTAAGTTACGGGCCTTGTTCATTGCAGGCTTCGGCAAACCCGTAACTTTCGGGAAGTTCATTGCCCTTTCGCAAGCCCGTCATTTTTAACATACAGTGATCAACACTCGCAATTAAGCCAACTATATATGTGCAGGGGATAGGAAGATTATTAAAAACACTTTTTAGTGTATTTAGGCATTATACTACCCTAAACACTATTCAAATGTTCATGCCAAGTTAATTTTAGCACTTGGGGTAAAGTGATTGCTGCTTGGTTAGCAAAAATTGAGAATGGTATGTTGCTGCAGAAGCTGACAATAGTGCTGCCCCATTAACCTTGTTAAGTCTGGGCTGTATTGGTTTAAGTATAAAGACAGTCCAATTATCACTACCTAGTACCCTCAGTTACAACGTAAGCACAGGCGAGCTCTGCAAGAAAGCAGATGAATGACTATTATAAAATACAATATATTTTATTGGCATAGCAATTTATTATGGCTTCTCTTTTTATCAGCAGTCCTCAATTTTAAATAAAAACAGTAATACAGAGATATAACAAATGGCTAGTCATTACATGAAAGTGCATATAAAATGGATAAAATACATATTTTTTAAAAGGTGAAAACGATTAAGTATGATCTTATTTAGTTTTTTGCTTGTGTAGATAGACAGATAGTTAGATATAAAATTTAGTTATGATGTACTACAATCATTTTTACTTATGAGGTTAGTGTTCACATAATACAGTGAATGTAGCTTTAATTGAACATAATACTGCTTTACCTGATAAGCTGCACTGGGGAATATTATGAGTTGTAATTACAACCATTTTATCAGATAAGTAGCTTTAGATTGTCAGATATGCTAATTCAGTGCTGGCTGTTTCATTCAGTTTGCAGTTTTAAAAATGTCTTAATGACAAGGTTTTATGAGGCGTAATTACACAGCGCTCCCGGCCTTAGTTATGCCTCTGCATAACTGATCAAAAATTGCAGGTGGACGTTGTACACAGCCATATTAATTTCCAGCCTCGTAGATCCAAGGTTTCTACTTAAACCCTGCAAAGTTTAAAACGTTACAACGCTATTTTATTAGCCCTGCTGCAAGCAACATATGAGCTACGCAGCAGGGCAGTCCGTGTCAACACAGAGAAAATCTACATGAGGAGTGATAGCCTGTGAGATAATCTTGCCCCACCTCATCAACTGCCGCGGTGGTCCTGAACGGGACCACCGAAGCAGTCCTACATTCAAGCACTGACGTGGGGGGTACTCCAACATACCCCCCGGAACCTAAAATTAACCCCCTCTATGCTGGGGGTTCCCATCGGGACACCCAAAGTCACCCGCATTAACCACTTGCTGCAGGGGTCCATAGGGACCCCGGCAACCCCCCCACATTAAACCCTTGAGTTGGGGGGGGGTCTCCGATCGGCATAGATCAGGCCCCCGCTGCATTTACATTTTTTACATTACCCCATTCTGATTAGTTCAAAAAAGATTGACAGTACCTTCAGCCAATAAGAATGGGATATAGGGGTGTATCCAATCCTGATTGGTTCATACCTTGGCACCTTCTGCATGGCTAAAATGTGATTGACAGCCTTTTCAGCCAATCAGAAGGCGTCATTGTCAATTTCCTACCGGAAGAGGCTCTGGAGGCCTCATTAGCATCGGGGAGCTCTGCAAGTGCGGAGCGCCGTTAGTTTTTTTTGGTTTGTTTAGAGCGCGGATTCAGCAAGGGCCCAGCTGGGGCAGAGGAGGAGAAGGCCAGGGACATTGTGGACAGGTAAGTTTTCAATTTATAATGTTTATATTTTATTTATTTGTTGTGTTTGATGTATGTGTGACTAATGTGATGTATCTTTTTTCCAGGGGCCGAGCCGGAGAACAGAAGAAGATGGACGGGGACATGCTGGAAAGGTAAGTTTAATACTGTATTTGTAATGTTTATGAATTCTATGTAATGTTTGTTTTTCTAAAAATCTGATGTTTCTTTTTTTCCTAGTGGGTGCGATCAGAAGGGACATCTGCAAAGGTAAGTGGTTTTATTTATTCTATTTTAGCTTAGATTTAGGGGGTTAGGTATAGATAGGGGGTGATATTTAGATTTGGTTTAGGTATAGATAAGGGGACATGTATTGTAGTTAGGTGTATATTTATAATGTATTTATATCTGTAATGTTATGTGCATTTGTGTATGTCTTTTCCTTTGCAGTTGTGTAATGTTTTTTAATTTTATGTAGTGGCGGGGGGTTGTTATATATATTTTTTTTTCTTGTAGTAGGGGGGTTGTAATGTCCTTTTTTGTTTTGTGTACCTTAGGTTTTTTTTATCATTAATTTTTTAACATTATTTTTATTTTATCTAATTAGTAGGGTAGCGGTTTTAATAGGGGGTTAGTTAGTAGTGTTTGGTAGGGAGGGGTTAATAAGTTAGGGGAGAGGGGGTATATTAGATTTAGTGGTTTATTGGGGGAGTTAGTGTAGTGTTTGTACTTAGTGTCATGAGGGTCCTGGAGGACCCTCATGGTACTTTTGGGGTTAATAATAGGCTTCTCATTGTCCTATGAGGTCCTTCATAGACCCTTATGGGACTGATTGGATTAACTAGAGGCTTATGGGGGTCTTTATAGACCCCATAAGGGATGAGGTTAGATGGAGGCTTATGAGGGTCTGTATAGACCCCCATAAGGGATGGGGTTAGATGGAGGCTTGTGGGGGTCTGTATAGACCCCCATAAGTGATGGAATTAAATAGGGTTAGATGGGGTTAAATAGGCCCAGTTAGGGTTATTAGATCCAGACTGGTTTAAATAGGCCCAATTAGGGTTAGATTGGCCCAGTTAGGGTTAGATAGGGTTTAGTATGGGTTAATGGGGTATAGTTAGGGTTAATAGTGTAGTGCTTAGACTTTGTCATGAAAGTCCTGGAGGACCCTCATGGCACTTGTAGGGTTAACCTAGGGGTAAATAGTGTCCTATAGGGGTCTATATAGACCCCTATTGGACTGAGGGGGGTGATTATAGTCTCATGTGGCTCTGTATAGAGCCTCATGAGTTATAGTGTTAATTAAGGGATTATGGGGGTCTGTATTGACCCCCATGAGTGACAAGGTTAATTAAGGCTTATGGGGGTCTGTATTGACCCCCATGAGTGACAGGGTTATTTAAGGCTTATGGGGGTCTGTATTGACCCGCATGAGTGACAGGGTTAATTAAGGCTTATGGGGGTCTGTATAGACCCCCATGAGTGACAGGTTAATTAAGGCTTATGGGGGTCTGTTTAGAGCCCCATGAGTGATAGGGGTTAATTTTAGTTGCCTGTGGGGAAATTCTTATAATACCCCCTGCTGCAAGGGGTTAATGTGGGGAAACTTTGAGGGTCCCAGTGGGGACCCCCTGCATAAAGGGGGTTAATTTTTTTGGTTAATTTAACATTTTTAAAAGCAGCGGGGGCCTAATCGATGCCGATCAGGGACCCCCACTGAAAGGGGTTAATGTAGGAAAGCTGCAGGCGTCTCCATAGGGACCCCTGCAGCCTGGAGATGTGCTTAGGGAGCAGGGGGAGCATCCCACGGTGGTATCGGGCTGCTCCGAGCCAGCACGTAGAGGCTTTAGGAGCCCATGCTGACACTTTTTTGTGCCCATAATGTGTTCTTGGGAAAGAATTTGTTTATATATTTTGGAATTCTAAGTAAATTGTAACCTTTAGCAACATAAATAATTTATTAAAGATTATCATGAAAAAGAGGAGGAATGTGTTAATATATATACTCTGCCCCATCAGACAGAGGGTTAAACATTATTTGTATAATTTGTTTGATTTCTTTATGTTGATGAATGGGAGATCCGGGGAAAGCAATAGGGGAGGGGGCTTTTGACTGGGCTGAGTGCTAGGGTAGAGAATAGTGTTGGGTGGGTGGAGCATGAGGGGGGCTATGTATAGTGGTGTTTCCCACCATTGTGCCACTTGGCAGTGACACCTGGTGAAGTCAGTTCCTCCCCTTCACATCTGGACAAGTTAATCCCAGCAATGGCAACCACTTTCGTGGATTCATTGATCCAGCAACTCCATGAGCAAGTGGCCCTAGATGGGCCTGAATGGCTGGAATCATTGGTGGCAGCAATCTGATTGGCAGATGGAAGCACAGCCCCAGGGAGTAGGGAGCATGTGGTGGTGCAGGAGCCCAGGCAGGTGGAGAGAGCAGGCCACTCGACTAGAAGGACAAGACCTCAGGAGAGACTGAGCCCAATTCTTACTACCCTCAGGAAGAGGAGACAGAGCGGCACACCAAGGAAAATGATCATGGCAGCATAAAGTAGTCCGGCGGAGGAAGATGCGATGGGTGGACGGAGCGCAGAGGTGTCTGGAGCAGAGGGCACGTCAAGAGGTAACTTACATATGTCGGCTGTGAGAAGAGTCGGGAGAGGAAGAGAGTGTCATGGCTGAAGCATGCCAAGGCACCAGCTGTGCAATACCTTACAGACTGATACCCTTAGCCTTATAAGATAAGCTTATTGTGCCAGGGAAAGGGGCCCACTGAGATTGGTTAACATGGGGGTGTTATTCCATGTTATGCCTGTTTAAAGTTGCCTGGGTACCACTAGGCCCATACCATGGTACCCATGTCTAGAGTTGGGGTGTGTGTATGAACATGATGGAAGTGATGGGATGTATGTAGTGCTTTGGGGGGGCTAGCACTTACAAGGGAATTGTTGTATATGCCAAATATTTAATAGTACTGGACTAGTGCCTTATTAACAAGATTAGAGAGATAATTGACTCCTAGGAGTCACATGACACTGGTATCTCTCTGTATGCATCACAAGTCTCAGACTGGTGTCTCCAGGCCTATTGTATGTAATTGCCCCCTACCAATAATACAGCGGTGCGAATGGGTGATTGTCTTACTGGCAATCAGAGCTGAGAACATGAGCTAGAAGTATTGGGGACAACCATGGAGGCACATTTAAATTGATTGGTCTGTTGTTGCTAGAATGTGGTATAAATATGCCTGATGGTTTCACTAATAAAGATGAATGCTTAACTGGTTCACATAATTTATGTGTGAATTTTGTTATTGAAGCTGGTTCCTGAAGTAATTTGTTTTCAGAACTTAGAAAGATTTGATGCTATACAAGACCAGACATATCTCAGTCTAACCTAAGGACTGAAAGTTCTTCCTGCTGTACAGAGATAAAATGAACTGGGCAAATTGTGCGGAGAGGTTTGGGCACTTGCGGGTGAGAGGCATGACCGCAATAAGGAGGGAAGGAGAGAAATGAGTATAGTGACAATTGCTGGGAAAAAAGCAGGGGATGATGAAGGAGGTAAGGAAAAAAAGGCCAGCAGTGGCAGTTGAGGAGGCACAGAAGGGAAGCAGAGCCGTGTCTGTGAGGAGTGTGGTGGCAAAGGTCAGGTGGCCAGCAAAAAAGCAAAGAAAAGGCAATAGAAGTAAGAAAAGGGTGCAGGCAGTGAGGACAGGAAGAAGGAAGGGCTGTAGTGGAAGATGAAGCAGTGGGGCACAGGAGGAGGAGCTGGGAGCAGGGCAAGAAGAGGCAGGAGAAAAACAAATGCAGACAAGAAGCAGGACAGAATGGATGAAAGAGGCAGAGGTGGAGCAGGAAGATGGGCGAGTCTCAGTGGGTCTATTCTGTGGAGAGGAGGAATCTAAGTGGAACAGGGAGTCTGCAGGAGAGCTAGGGAGAATGTTATAGTTGTGTTGCCCTGTGCCTACTTCTTGTGATCCAGGATAAGGGACTTCTGTCAGGAGTGGTGGGCAGGAGGCATCTGCAGGACAACGAGATGCGAGGCAACAGCCGCTGCAGCAAGAAGCTTGCTTTTCAGTAGAAACAGATTTTTCAGGTTCCCGCGTGGGCCCCAGAGAGCAAAGGCATCGGGAGTTTGTGGAGAGTGCCGGCAGAGGCGGTAAGGAGAGGCAGATGGCAGGAGCTTCTCATTTCATATATGGTGGGCCAGTAAGGTGGGATAGAACCACCAGCAGGCGATCTTCTTTGGTCAACAGCAGGAACAAGCATACGCCCTCCCCAGGAAGGAGGTTAAGTTCAAGGAGGTGGTCTCTAGATCGCAGAAGGAAGTATGGTGAGCATGACCATAGAGATAGGAGCAGATAGAGGTGTGCTAGTCATTACAGATACCGACCTGGAAAGAGAAGTCACAGAGACCAGAAACGGCCGTCCGGTGAGGACAGAAGAGTACAAGGGTTATCCAGGAGAGTGAAAAGTGCAAAGGACAGCAGCAGGAGTGGGTGGCATACATCCTAAGTCATAGGAAAGAATAATGGTGAGGTTGGTAGGAGTGGAGCGCGTCCATCCTCAGTCAGTGGAAAGGATAACAGCATGATTAGACCACATACAGGTGCTACTGCCCCTTCTTTATCTACTGACAGGAGGTATAGTGGTGAGTGTGATGCAAATACACATGGTAGAGTTGAAAATGTTAGTTGCAGGTTTAACAGGGCTATTTACAGGTGGTAAGGATCTGGGCCCAGGCAGCACATGGGTGGGTCAGAAAGTGGGAAAGTGGGAACTAGATGTTAGTTGGAGGGGTATTCTCCAGGGCTGAGAAGGGGGATCTGAATATAAAGCCAGCAGAGATGGTAAGGCTTCTGTGGTAGGGAGTGACTTCTGCGGTAGGGACCTCGAGATTGTTGATAACAAATCTTATTTTCTAAAATATGGGGTGCATCTCAATGAGATTTGGTTGTCTGTGTTCCACTATTACGTCAAGGTGGGTATCGACCAGGCCATGGCGAGTTGTGGTGGAGCTGAGCCCAGTGGGCTTGCGGGTGGCTGGAGAGCTCATTAACCGGTTAGGTTCTGGTGAGTGGTTGTTTCCAGAGGTCCCTTGGGCACAGGGTTCCATTGGCCTCTAGCTGGGTGGTGAGCTCCTTCCACGTAGGGGTGGGCCGCCCCTCTTGTTATTATGTCATGTTATTAATAAATCTGAGGCCTGGTTATACCCAATACAAGTGTGGTGTGTTTTTATTTGGGATAAATGGTTATGGTCAAAGTACACTGGGACCTTTGTCACTTTCATGCTTAGGTCATAAATGATTTAGATGTTGTCATTAGAGATGTCGCGGACATTTCGTCCGTGGCCTATTCGCAGCGATTTTGGCTCGTTCGCATAGGACGGCGAACACATGCGTTTTTCGGTTCGCCTCCTATACTTTATCATTGAGGAAACTTTGACCCTGCACCTCACAGTCAGCAGACACATTTCAGACAATCAGCAACATACACTGCCTTCCAGGGCCTTCCATCTGAAGGACACCATACATTTTAGAATCATTCTGAAGCTGCATTCGTTGTGAGAGGACAGATAGTGTAGCTGCGGGAGATTTAATAGGGAAATAGATAGCCAGGCTGTGTATTTAGCTTCCACTACAGACCTGAAGGACTCATCTGATATCTGCTGCAAGGACAGCAACCCAAAAAGGTCTTTTTAGGGCTAGAACATCATTTATTTTACTTTAGAATTTTTTTCTGTGTAATCTAATTGCATATGCCTGCCTGCCATCGTGTGTGTGTGACAGGCTAACACCTAACAGCTTATATTGTGCTTATTTTCACTACTCATACCTGGTGGTGTACCATACATTGAAAACAACCATTTTTTTCCTGTAATCTAATTCCAGTTGCCTGCCTGTGTCAGGCTCACAGCTTATATTGTGCTCAGTGAAACAAAACAACACCTTTTTGACTGTAATAGATTGAATAGCAATTGCCTGCCTACAGGCGTGTGTGTGAAGCCTATTGCATCTACTCTGCCAACTTTTGCCAGTGCACAGTGACACTCATATCTGGTGCAACCTAGTGTACAGTGAAATAAAAGAACCCTTTTTTTACTGTAATCGATTGAATATCAGTTGCCTGCCTACAGGCGTGTGTTTGAGGCCTACAGTGCCTACTCTGCCAACTTTTGCCAGTGCACAGTGACACTCATATCTGGTGGCACCTTAGATTGCACGCGCAGTGCCCCAAATTTGAAGTGGGAGGACCAACCAAGCATCTTTTTCCATCTTCCACTTCCAAAAATCCATGCCATATACACGGCTCCTGATAGGTGACGTAACATGTATCAAACTGATAGGAATAAATAGTACAACTTAATATACCACTCCTATCTGGTGGCACATTACATTGCACGTGCAGTGCCCCAAATTCAAAGTAGGAGGTCTGACCAAGAATCTTTTTCCATCTCCCTGTTCCAAAAATCAATGCCATATACATGTCCCCTAATAGTGGATGTAACAGGGATTAAACCGATAGGAATAGTACTACTTAACAGTACACACCTTATAATAATGCAGACAGAGGCAACGCAGAGAGAGGAGTCTGAAGAAGAGGAGTCAGAGGAGGAAGGTGGCTTTGAGGAGGTGGAAGACCAAACACAGCAGGCGTCCCAGGGCGCTTGTTGTCACCCTTTGGGGACCCTTGGTGGCTGGGTGGAGGAAGAGACCTTCAATGACATCAGTGAGGACAAGGAACGGGACATGGCTAGCTTGGTTTCCAACCTTGTGCAAATGGAGAGTTTGCAGTTGGGCAAAGGGACTGTTTGCTGTTGTTTGCGGTGCATTAAACGGGGAGATTGGTCTGTTACTGTGAAGCGGGTGTAACCCTTATACTACCTGATCGATACAACATCATACCTGATATTTTAAAGCATTTTATTCCAAACAATTTAGGAATGTTAGGTGATTTATGCCCTTTATGGCTTAAAACCAGACTCTGCATCAACTATGTAATTTTCCGTGGGAGTTTTGCCATAGATCCCCCTCCGGCATGCCACAGTCCAGGTGTTAGTCCCCTTGAAACAACTTTCCCATCACTATTTTGGCCAGAAAGAGTCCCTGTGGGTTTCGAAATTCACCTGCCATTGAAGTCTATGGCGGAAAATTGGAATTTTGCGACATCACTTTTTGTCATTCTTGGTTATTGCTTATCCAGGCTATCAGTCACATACAAGAACTGTAAAAAAAAACTTCCACTCCAAAATCAGTTATATAACACTGCCATCATTAATGCAATTTAAGGTGTAACAACTTATGGACGCCTTCGGTTATCCAGAATTAGAAAAAAATTATACAAAACACCAATTTAGACATAGGGGAAACTTAACTCCTTACACATTTTAAACCATCTCTACAGTAATATGAGGTTCTCAAGAGCAGAAACAGAAGTTAAAAATAAATAGATTCATTTTGTATAAGTAGACAGTATATATGAACAAAAGAAGTGTTCTGTGGTTCTTCTGAACAGTAATTGTGTTGTTTACCCATGCAGGGAGTAGTGGGAAACTGAGAGGGGGTGTGGTTTTTGCCTATGTAAAGGTATATAGGTGTGTGACTTTTGTGCTCTGCTTGCATCTGTGATTTCTCCCGAACAGTAAGTGTACTTGTGCAGTGAGTAGTGGGCAGGTGAGTAGTAAGAACCTAATAAAAACAGGGGAAGGTGCGAACACTTCTAGCATAAGGGCAGTTCTAGTATAAGTGTAGTAGTTTAAATATAAGGAGGGAGTTTAAAGGGGGAGAACATTATAGTGCTTTATAAAAAAAAATTTTTACCACTGTAATTATTAGTCAGTCCCGTGGCAACCTCACTCAGTGTACATCCTGTCATACGTATTCAATACTGGAACAGATGATCCAGAGTCTATACCTCTGTGTCAGGTGTGAGCATGTTGCCCATCTTAAAACTCAAATTGGAGAACTGGAGAGGAGAATTGCAGCACTTAGTGTTATTGCTCCACTTGAAAGGGGGTTTGGCGCTCACGGAGCACAGTTTAGCTGGGCCTAGCATGGAGGGTGGAGCTGGGGATAGTGGGGATGTCCAGGGTCGCAGCTGGTTTACAGTTACAAGGGGAAGCAGGGGTAACAGGAGCAGGAGGGAGGCCAGTTCTGAGTTGGCAAGCACCAACAGATTTGCCAGATTGAGTGAAACTGTTGGGGATGTCCATTCAGGAATGGCAATGCCAGGTAGAACTGTTCCCTCTAACAGCCTGGAGAACAGTTCTACTGGAGGAGTTGGAGGGGAGAATAGGCAGAGCAACAGGCAGGTTCTGGTGGTTGGGGACTCTATTATTAGGAAGATAGACAGGGTGATTTGTCACCCAGATCCCAGTAATTGAACAGTTTGCTGTCTCCCAAGGGCGCGGGTTCAGCATGTTGTTGATTGGGGAGACAAATTATTGGGAGGGGCTGGAAATGAACTAGCTGTTTTGGTACATATCGATACCAAGGACAAAGTTAGTGGAAGAAGGAGTGTCCTAAAGAATGATTTTATAGAACTAGATAAAAAGCTGAAGGCAAGGACATCCAAGGTAGTATTTTCTTAGATACTACCAGTGCCACGGGCTAGCCCAGGGAGGCAGAAGAAGCTTAGGGAGGTTAATGCATGGCTAAAAATGTGGTGCATTAAGGAGGGGTTTGGATTTTTAGAGCACTGGGCTGACTTCTCACTTGGGTACAATCTCTATAGCAGGGATGGATTGCACCTTAATAATGAGGGAGCTTTTGTGTTAGGAATAGGATTGTAGAATGGCTGGGGGAGTTTTTAAACTAGTAGGTGGTGGGGAGGGACGAGATAGAAGTAATGGGGTAGTAAGTGTAGAGAGGGTAGGAAACTCATTAACAAGTCATGGGGGAGGAGATGGGGGAGGGTTTATACAGTCAATGGGGAGATATTGCTAAGTAACTTAAGTACAGTTGCAGGCACTTCAGAACTACAGACTCCTAACATACGCTTGCTAATGCCAGAACCTTGCCAGGAAAAATGGGAGAGTTAGAATTATTAGCAGTTAATGAGAAACAGGATTTTATAGGCATTACTGAAATGTGGTGGGATGAATCTCATGGCTGGACTGTTCATCTGGATGGTTATAACCTATTTAGGAAAGATAGAGGCAATGGTAAAATAGGAGGGATTTGTCTGTATGTTAAGCCTCAATTTAGGCCTATAGTCAGAGAAGATATTTATGGTGCCACTAGCAGTAATGTCGAATGTTTGTCTGTAGAGTTAAACAGCGGAGCAGCAAATTCTAAAAGAATATTAGGAGTATGCTATAAACCCCCAAATATAATTGAAAGTGAGGAAATGCAATTATTGTTACAGATACTGAAAATAAATGGACAACAATACAATCCTTACTAAATAAACATACTTATCACCATATACCATGTGGAAATAAAGTAGAAGGAGTAAATCACAACCCCTGTGGCTTAGCAATGAATTAAAGATGAAGATGAGGAGTAAAAAACAAGCATTTAAATTATACAAAAAAGAGGGGACAGAGACTGCTTTACTCAAGTACAAGGAAATCAACAAGGCTTGCAAAAGGGCTATTAGACTGGCTAAAATCAAAAATGAAAAGCTGGTTGCAAAGGAGAGTAAGACTAACCCTAAAACATTTTTTAAATATATTAATAGAAACAAGGCCAGGAATCAAACTATAGGAACATTACAATGTGACACATGCCGTCTGATAATTAGTGACCAGGAAAACGCAGATGAGCTAAATATTTTTTTTCTTCGGTATACACAAGGGATGTACCAGTGGTTGGGTCACTGCAACATAATAGGGCTACACTACCTTCACCAAATAACTGGTTAACGCAGGAAGAAATTCAAAAGAGGTTAGAAAAAATAAATGTTAATAAAGCCCCAGGTCCTGATGGAATACATCCAATGGTACTGAGGGAACTGGGCTCTGTAATAGCAAAACCTTTATATCTAATTTTTCAGTATTCACTCAACACAGGGTCGCTACCAGATGACTGGAGAAAGGCAGAGGTGATACCTATATTTAAGAAGGGAGTAAGAGCAAATCTGGGAAATTATAGACCAGTGAGTTTCACTTCGGTAGTGGGAAAGCTTTTAGAAGGATTAATAAGGGACAATATACAGGAATATGTCTATTCAAACAGGATTATAAGTAGGAACCAACATGGATTTATGAAAGATGGTCATGTCAAACAAGCCTAATTAGTTTTTTATGAGGAGGTTAGTAGGAACTTGGATCAAGGCAACTCAGTGGATGTAGTCTATTTGGATTTTGCAAAGGCTTTTGATACAGTGCCACATGGGAGACTATTGAGGAAACTAAGGTATACAGGAATTGCCATAAATATTTGCTTATGGATTGAGAGCTGGCTAAAAGACAGGAAGCAAAGGGTTGTTGTAAATGGGACATACTCCGATTAGACTAATGTGGAAAGTGGGGTTCCTCAGGGCTCAGTATTAGGTCCCCTCCTTTTTAACATATTTATTAGTGACTTGGAAGTGGGATTGGTGTGTGGTGTCTCCATTTTTGCTGACAAAGTTGTGCAAGTTAATTAAATAGGAAAATGATGTACTTTTCCTCCAAAGGGATTTGCATAAATTAGAGGAATGGCATCAAAGTTGCAGATGAGATTTAATACAAATAAAGACCTAGGGGTATCGGATATTGAAAGGGATTTGGGAGTACTTGTGGACAACCACCTAGGTAACAGTGCTCAATGCCAAGCAGCATCTGCAAAGGCAAGTAAAATATTAGCATGTATTAAGAAGGGTATAGAAGCAAGGTAAGCAAATATAATTCTACCACCATACAAATCTCTAGTACGCCCTCATTTGGAATATAGAGTACAATTTTGGGCACCACTACATAAAAAGGACATTTTGTAGCTAGAAAAAGTACAGAGAAGGGCAAAAACACTAATAAGGTGAATGGAGGGGCTAAGTTATGAAGAAAGACTAACCAACTTTTTGTGCCAAGAGGTTTTCAACTGACAAGGGGACATCCTTTGAGATTAGAAGTAAAAAGATTTCACCTCACAGAAAGAAAAGGGTTCTTTACAGTGAGGGTGGTTAATCTGTGGAATTCTCTATTAAAGGATGTGGTGACAGCAGATTTGATAGATAACTTTAAAAAGGGGTTAGATATATTTTTGAATAAAGAGTGCATTCAAGGTTATCCTAGATAACTAGAGAAGGAATATTGATCCAGGGAGAAATTCCATAGCCAGTCTCTGGGGTCAGGAAGGATTTTTTTTTTCCTTATGAGACAATTGGTAAAGTTTCAATGGGTTTTATTTCTGTTTACCTTCCTCTGGATCAATTAACAATTATTAACAAACTAGCGACTTGCCCATCAAAAATGACTGGGCAATAAAATTGTAAGGCAGGAAATGCTGTTTGCCACAGACAGTAAGTGTTTTGGTCATCTGAGATCCTTCGGCGCTCATTGTGAGCCTCGCACTGAGCTCCTTAGGCGCTCATTGCGAGCCTCTCGGTTGGTGTATTTTTTTTTTATCAGAGATGCTTTTGCTCTCATTGTAAGGTCCACACTGGTCTCCTTTTTGCGCTTATTGCAAGTCTCTCCCCTGGTGTAGTTTGTGCCCTATGAGCACCGTTGGAGCTCCTTGTGAGGCGTGCGGTGAAGGACTTTGTCATTTATTGTGATACTGTGGTGTTTCTCTTTTTTTATATGTATTTTTAATGATAATTAATGAATTAATGAAATCGCAAATTAATATACTTTACCTATTTGTAGTTAATATATGCAGCAAGCAATGTGCTGAAGAGCTAACAATCTGTTTTAATGTTTCTGCAGCATACAATGTAGATTTGCACTGTTGTTGAGCTGAGGTGTAAGTGTCAGCAGTGTGTGCAGTGTGTAATGTAAATAGGCTGCGTGCACGAGGGGAAACCGTTTGTGTAGCTGTGTACTTCCGCATTCTGTAAGTGAGTGTTGTAAAATGGCGCACGACATTGTAGCCGACGTTAAAGCCTCCACCTTCAGGAAATGTGGCCCCTCGCTTTGCGAGGGTCCGCATTTGCAGCCCTAACTGCGCCCCTCTCTTTGCAAGAGTGACGACGTTTCATAGTTTGACAACTATTATATGTGATAGGCCACATATTAAAAAAATAAGAAGAGATTTAAAAAGGTTGCACTTGATGGACTAACAGTCTTTATTTAACCTCAAATACTATGTATCTATGTATAGTAACCTACTTAAATGTGAATTTATAATTTAAAATAAAATAAAAAATACTATTACGATTGAAAAGCAAAAGTGACAGAGGAACAGATCCCTGAGTTTTAACTTCATACCTAGATGTCAGTAGTAAAATGTTATTTTTTAAACTCAATAAAATGCAGCAGTTCTAGTTTTAGTAAGGGTGGTTGTTTTAAATGATTTTTTTTTTATTTTATTGTATGTATTTAGGGGGTTTTATTGTATGTATTTAGGGGTTTAATTGGATGTAATATATGTTTTTATTCAGGGTAATGTAGGCTTTTTTCATTTTTTGTAATTTAGTGTTTTCTATTGCTGTAATGAAGGTTTTTTATTTTGCGTGATTCTAGGATTTTTTATTTCCTGTGATGTTTTTTTTTTATGTAATGTATTTTTTTTTATTTTTGTAATGTATGTTTTTTTTTTATGGGACTAAGGGGGTATAGACCCCCATGAGGGATGGGGTAATTTTAGGTTCCTGGAGAGTACTTATAGTACTCCTGTGGCAGGGTTACATTTTTAGTTATCGCAGGTCATTTAAGGACCCTTACAGTCCTTTCAGGACATGCGGCGGGAAATGTAAATGTTTTAATGCAGCGAGGGTCCCGATCAGGACCCCCGCTGCAAGGGTTAATGTGGGGACACTGTGGGGGTCCCAATGGGGACCCCCAGCATTGGGTGGGTTACTTTTAGGTGCCAGGGTGGTACTTGGAGTACCCCCCACGGCAGGGCATAACTGTTTAACTGTAGCGGGGGTCCCAATTGGGACCCCTGCAGCAAGGGTTAATATTAGGAGGCTGCGGGGGTCCCGATTGGGAGCCCTGCAGCATGGGGATATATTTGCGGAGGGGAAGTTTAGGGATAAGAGGGAGGTTCGGGGTCTGGAGCAGGGGTCTTTTTTGCTGCTCGGGCAGCGCACGTAAGGACTTTAAGAGCCTTTGCGGGTGCTCTGGAGCACAAGTTGGGCTTCTGCCTCCATTTGCATTTTACGGGCTAGCTCACGTGTGACTTCTTAGCAATTTAATAGCAAAATGTTATCGTAAGGGTTACATCCTCGACAGATCAATGGGTTTTCGGGCTGCATTCAGCCTACATTCTAACATGCAAGCCAGCAACATAGAGGTTTACGAGGCTAATTTAATAGCCTTTAGTCCTACTTATTTTATATACGGGATACGTTTTAAAACATAGCCCCAATTTAATAGGCCTCCTAGTCCATAGCGCTATACAGGGGTTAAGTACATGGCAAAAACATATTGCAAAATAATGGAGGGCCCTGTTTTTGAGCTTAAAATCGAGCACACATAATGCTGGTTTTCAAAGCACCTTACAAGATTGAAAACTAGCAAACTTAGCAAAACTACTTTTGACCCTCCCATATTCTTGCTGAGTTTTTTTTTATTTTTCTTGTTTTTCTACTCCTAAATATGTGGGGATATTTATGATCCTAACTTAAATTACTCTAGTTTTCGCTTATCTAAAAACATGCACACTCGATGAACAGAACATTATTTATGATGTCACTTTGAATATGTGTTCTGTATTCCACTGCTTACTTCAATCAGTATTGCTTTTGACTTGAAAAAGCTCATAATTTCAGTTAATATGTTTGTCAAGTACAAAATGTAGTTCTAGCAGACATTGCGAAGTTATGGCATTTATTTAAAAAATATGACTGATCATGCAAAAAAAAAGGCCTTTTATTGAAGGATAGTGATCATATGAAGCAATTTATTATCACATAGTTGTTTGGCTCCTTTTTTTAAATCATAATGATAACAGAAATTACACAAATGACCCTGATCAAAAATGTACATACCCTTGAATATTTGGCCTTATTACAGATACACAAGGTGACACACGCAGGTTAAAATGGAAATTAAAAGTTAATTTACCACACCTGTGGCTTTTTAAATTGCAATTAGTGTCTGTGTATAAATAGTCAATGAGTTTGTTAGCACTCACATGGATGCACTGTGCAGGCTAGATACTGAGCCATGAGGAGCAGAAAAGAACTGTTGGAAGACCTGCGTAAAAAGGTAATGGAACTTCATAAAGACGGAAAAGGATATAAAAAGATATCCAAAGCCTTGAAAATGCCAGTCAGTAATGTTAAATCACTTGTTAAGAAGTGGAAAATGTGGGGATCTCTTGATACCAAGCCAAAGTTAGCTAGACCAAGAAAAATTTAGGCCACAACTATAAGAAGAATTGTTTGGAAAACAAAGAAAAACCCACAGGTAACCTCAGGAGAAATAAAGGCTGCTTCGTTTTTTTCAAAGGAGCAAAATACGACGATAGTTAAACAAAAATGAGCTACATGGTAAAGTTGCCAAAAAGAAACCAATGCCACAAAAAAGTCTGGTTACAATATGATCGACAACACATTAACACACCTCAAAGCTTCTGGCACACTGTAATTTGGAGTGGCAAGATCAAAATAGACCTTTATGGTCACAACCATAAGCATTATGTTTGGAGAGAGGTGAACAAGGCCTATAGTGAAAAAAATACCACCACCCTGTGGAGCATAGTGGTGGCTCACTGATGTTTGGGGGGGGGGGGTCTGTGACCTCTAAAGGCATGGGAATCCTGTGAAAATTTATGGCAAGATGAATGTAGCATGTTATCAGAATGTACTGGCAGACAATTTGCATTATTCTGCACGAAGGCTGGGTATGTGACGCTCTTGGACTTTCCAGCATGACAATGACCCTAAGCACAAGGCCAAGTTGACCCTCCAGTAGTTACAGCAGAAAAAGGTTAAGGTTGTGGAGTGACCATCACAGTCTCCTGACCTTAATATAATCGTGCCACTCTGGCAAGATCTTAAGCTTGCGGTTCATGCAAGACGACCAAAGACTTTGAACAAACTGGAGGCATTTTGCCAAGACAAATGGGCAGCTATACCACCTGAAAGAATTAGGGGCCTCATAGACAACTATTACAAAATACTGCACACTCTCATTGATGCTAAAGGGGTTAATACACAGTATTAAGAACTAAGGTTATGCAAACTTTTGAACAGGTTCATTTCATTTTTCTTTGTTGCCATGTTTTGTTTTATGAGTGTGCCATTTTGTTATAACCTACAGTTGAATATGAATTCCATAAGAAATAAAAAAAAAATGTTCTTGCTGACTCATGTTTTCTTTAAAAATGGTAAATACATTACCAATTTGCCAAGGGTATGCAAGCTTTTTAGCACAAATGTATATTACTAGACACTTATGGCTACCTCACACTCTTCATATATATATATATATATATATATATATATATATATATATATATATATATATATATATATATAGTATTTTACCCAAAACTTAATTTGCTTATCAGAAATGTACTTGGCAACCAATCAGAAATCCTAATGATGTTAAAAAATATTTAACTCTTAATAGTATACATTTTTTTCTAGAGACTTATTACATATCAATTAATTTCTTGGAACACCAGTGGGTGTTCTTGATCCTTCAAATTACAACACAAATTATAATTAAATTAGCTCAATAAACTTTGGCCATATTTACTATAAACAAAATATGGTTAGCAGGTTAGTGATAATGAGTGTCAGTTATGTAATTTATGTTCTGAGAAATAGACATGATGTCTAGTTAAAACATTCTTAGATATGGGGATTTGGGGAGTATTTAGATAAAATAAACCTTATCTCTCCAATTAGTTAAAGAATTTCTTAGGTAATTTCTGTTACAGAACAAAGAAGCATTAATAAACTGAAAAACACAACTTTACATAGATATTATCCAAATGGAAATACTTGTGTGTGTATATGTATACATGTATATATACTGTATATATATATATATATATATATATATATATATATATATATTTATATATATATATATATATATATATATATATAACATATAAAGTTTTAAGAAAGTATATAATGGCATTATTATATTAGCTTATAATCACATCTAATAGTTGTCAAACTACGAGACGTCGTCACGCTTTGCGTGGTGCGTACTAGTTAGGCTGGAGCCTCACGAAGCGAGGCAAGCAGTTAACGCATAGCACTTAGGCGATGAGCGCTGAAGGCACTCATTGCTGCGAGCATTGCAAAGCGAGGCAAGGCGTTAACTCGGGGCACTTTGGTGGCGCTCATCGCCTGCGAGCCTTGCATAGCGAGGCGAGCCATTAAGGCACTAAAACTCGCAGCACAAAGGCGATGAGTTCATATGGCGCTCATTGCCTGCTCGCCTTGCGAGGCGAGCAGTGACGGCACAACATGCGGGACATAGCCACTAAACACTTACAAACGTGGGATCGCCTTAGCCTACAAGCCGTTGACAAACGAGGGACTTAGAAAAAAAAAAATTACGAGACGCAGGAGTTTAAAAAAAAAAAAATGAGATACAAAAACTATGAGGTTAACGGCCGAACCATGAAAACACAAAAACAATCAAAACACAAGAAATACACAAAAAAATTATACAAAAACGTCACACAGCACAAGGGAACAGCCAGGAAGTCTGGGAGAAAAAAATTGCTGCCAAAAATTTAAATTGAGGCTACACGACCCCGGACCAGGCAAAACACTGCCAAATGCGTAGCACTTTCACACAGGAATGTACGAAATACATAATACACTATTACAAAAGACAGAAAATGCTTGCGGGCCGCTTAACACATTAATAACATTACGAATCTACAATGGAGCTTTACACAACTAAACCAATGGCTTTCCCTCGCGCACACAGCCTATTTCTAATGAGGAGCAAAAGTACACGAGAGGAGAGGCTCGCAATGAGAACCGAAGGCCCTCAGCGCTCAGCTCGCAATGAGCACTGAAGGTCTTCAGAGTACAAAAAGGTTTACATTGTGTGTCAAACAGCATACCGATGGCTTCAAATTTTATTGCCCCGCCGAAGGCGCTCCTTGCCAGCAACTGCGACCCTCGCAAACTTTACGTTGTAACGCAAACAACACGACACAGCAACTGCGACCCTCGCAAACTTTACGTCGCAACGCAAACAACATACGAGACACGTTACCACTCATTACGACCTCGCAAAAATCGTCCGCAACACATACATAAAAAGCTTACCTACAGCAAGCGGGAGCATCCAGGACCTCAAAAAATGAAGTTACACCTTAATTTAACTAAAAATAAAACAGTTTAGACACTCGAAAATTCTCTAAGCGAGAGAAAAAATGGCCGCAGAACAAAACGAAAACGAGGCTACAGTGCTCTAAACACGCAAAACACCACAAGAAACACGCAAAACACCACAAAACATATACGAGACACGTTACCACCCATTACGACCTCGCAAAAATCGTCCGCAACTCGCAGACAGGAAAAAATGAAAAACACAATAAATACACACAACACATACATAAAAAGCTTACCTACAGCAAGCGGGAGCATCCAGGAACTCAAAAAATGAAGTTGCACCTTAATTTAACTAAAAATAAAAGAGT
This sequence comes from Discoglossus pictus, assembly GCA_027410445.1. Taxonomy (NCBI): domain Eukaryota; kingdom Metazoa; phylum Chordata; class Amphibia; order Anura; family Alytidae; genus Discoglossus; species Discoglossus pictus. The sequence goes on along the minus strand of CM050166.1, from coordinate 309,859,125 downwards.
TTAGACACTCCAAAATTCTCTAAGCGAGAGAAAAAATGGCCGCCGAACAAAACGAAAACGAGGCTACAGCACTCTAAACACCCAAAACACCACAAGAAACACGCAAAACACCACAAAACACCTACGGATATTCGAAGTACACAGCTACGCTAACGGTTTGGTCTCGCGCACGCACACTATTACACTGCACACTTTCATCACGCTTACACAGCAGGTCCACACAACTAATGCTGCAGCAACATCAAAACAAATTGCCAGCTCTTCAACACAATGCTTCAAAATAGGTAAAGTATATTCATTTATTAATGTATTATATATTTCATTATTATACACCAAACACCCTTAGCTCACTTGCAATTTCATTGCCATCATTTTTTGACGGGCTATTCGCTAGTTAATTTAATAATTAGTAATTAGTAGTGAAAAAAATAAAATTTACTTTCCACTGCACTAAAAAAAAAAAATTTTTTATATATGTGGATTACTGCTCATTGGTTGCCAGCGATAGGACTCTCAAAGCAGTTACATATTTAAATCACTTTATTATTCTCTGAGACCTGAAAATATGTTATAATTTACAGTGTACTAAAAAATTGTATATTTAACACTGTACTTATATATCTGTCTTTGTGATGAGCGCCGAAGACAATCATTGCAAAGCAAACAACTTGGAGGACACAAGGGGAGAGGCTCGCAATGAGCACTAAAGTTGCTTAGAGGAGCAAAAGTACACGAGGGGGGGGATCGTTATGAGCGCCGAAGGCGCTCATTGCGAGCAACGCAGTGAGAGCAGAAGGCGCTCAGCGCGGGGCTTGCAATGAGCACCAAAGGTGCTCAGAGAAACAAAAGTTCCAGAGAGGAGAGGCTCACAATGAGCACCAAAGGCGCTCATTGCAATCCGCAAGATGAGCGACAAAGGTGCTCAGCATGAGGCTCGCAATGAGTGCCAAAGGTTCTCAGAGGAACAAAAGCTTTATATAGTGTGGGATACAGCATTACCATGGCTTAACATTTTATTGCCCCATCATTTTTGATGGGCAAGTCGCTATCCACTAATATAGTTGTCGTACTGCAAGTTGTCTTCCCGTTGCGTGGTGGAGGCCCGCGGGACTTAGCTGCAATGAGTGCCCAAGGCGCTCATTGCAGTGCTGGAGATGAGGGACACAGTTGTGTCTGGCAAATGCGGCCCTTGCAAAGTGAGGGACGCAGTAGTGGCGGTGGAGGCCCGCGGCCCGCTGGACTTAGCAGCAATGAGCGCCCAAGGCTGAAGCAATACTAACATGAGATGGAACCCTCAGTTTGAATAAAATCTGCAGATGCAGAGAGAGTGGAGACAGCATCTGACATCATCAGGTAAATACATATAGGGGGATCAACACTATATAGTAAAGGAAATATATATACACATACTATATGCACATATACATCAATATATACCTGAAAAAACAGAGCACTGTATTCCACAGTTATATCTTTCCTTTTGGACAAACACCTCACAAAGAGTGCTAAATCTGTTATAGTATAAGATTAAAAATTCACATGAAATTGTAATAATGTGTTAGAAAACCCAAGTCCATATTAAGTCCTGCATTTTTAGTGTTGAAGAATATGAATCATCTTCATTTCAAATGCTTTTCTCTCTTGGACGTTTTTAAACTTTCCTCCTGAGTATTTTGACTTTAAGTTTTTTGGCTGGAGTGATCATTCTGGCTAGAATGGCTTCCCACTGGGCTACAATAACTGTCTTCATTATGCTTGATAAAGAGAGGTTGATCAACGTCACTATAAATAAGACGTTTGTCCAATACAAACAGTATCATAATATACTGCAATACTCATTATTAATCTATATATATATATATATATATATATCAAATATAATAGTTGTCAAACTACCAATCGTCATCACACTTTGCGAGCTCGCAAAGCAAGCTCACAAGAACTGCTTCCCAGTTCGGGCCGCAAATGCGGACCCTCGCAAAGAGAGGGGCCGCATTTGCGTAAGGTGAAGGCTCCAACTTCGGCTGCAAATGAGCCAAAGGCCTGTTTTTTTTTTTTTTGTAAGCCCCGATTTCTTCATCCCGGTTTTTTTTTTCTGAGCCGCGGGACTTAGAAAAAAAAATTATTACAAGGTTAAAGTTAACAGCCGAAACGCGTACATAAAAAACACAAAAAACACAGAAAAATAAAAACAAAACAAAAAATCACACATACCACGGCGGGACATCTGGGAGTGAGGTTGCACATGAACTAAAGTCGAATTTAAGGATTTTCACCACTTGAAAATCGGCTAAGTGAGAAAAAAATGGCGGACGAAAAAAATGAAAACAAAGCTACACAACCCTAAAAAGCACAAAACACCAACAAGGACGTACAGTTTTTAAAAACAAGAATTACGACCCACGGAACTTAGAAAAAAATAATACGAGGTCGAAAAAATATGAAGTTAACGGCCGAACCGTATATATCGAAAAGCACAACCACAAAAAAATACAACATAAAACAAACATCACACACAGCACGGGTGGAAAGCATGGACGTCTGGGAGTGAGGTTGCACGCCATTTAAGTCGCATTTAAGAAGTTTCGGCACTTTCAGCTACGCAACAAAAAAAAAATGGCGGCCTAAAAAAATGAAAACGAGGTTAAAGGTCACAGAGCATTGAAAATCACCGCCAGGCACTTACGAGTTACACAGGAATGTAGGAGATACACAATATACCATTACAACAGACGGAAAATTATCGCTAGCCAAGTAACCCATAGAAAATAAACTCCATTTTACAACTAATAACATTAGGATTCTACAATGCCGCTTTACCCGCCTAAACAAGCGGTTTGCCCCCGCGCATGCTGCCTATTTACTGGGCACTCTTGCCACATTGCTGACACTTTCTCCTCAGATGATGAACAGTCCAACTGTACATTTTCAGATGCAGGAAAATACAAATAGATTGTTAGCTCTTTAGAATATTGATTGCTGCATATTACATATAAATAGGTAAAGTATATTAATTGATTAATTCATATTAATTGATTAATTCACTGTACTCACATTTTTTTGGGGGGTTGTACATTGTACTTATATATCCATCTTTGCGATAAGCACCAAAGGTGATTGTTGAAAAGCAGGACACTTGATGTACACGAGGGGAGAGGCTCAAGCGATGAGTGCTGAAGGCACACAGCACGCATCTTGCAATGAGTGCCAAAGGTCCACAGAGGAGCAAAAGCCTTACATTATGTGGTAAACAGTATTGCCATGCCTTACAATTTTATTCAAACTGCGATTCATCATCATTTGACAACTACGATTGCTGCAAACCCCTGCCGTCCGTGCGTGCCCCCACAAGAGGAAAACAGACAGGAGGAAGAGACACACAGGAAAGGAGTGGGGAGACACAGATGAGGGCGTGACAAACAGGGAAGGAGGGGGGAGACACAGAGGATGGGGGGACACAGAGGAGAAAGGGACAGACACAGGGGAGTGAGAGGAGGGGGGAGAGACACAGGGGAGGAGAGGAGGGGGGCACAGGGGAGGAAGAGGAGGGGGAGAGACACAGGGGAGGGAGAGGGGGGAGTAACACAGGGGAGGAAGAGGAGGGGGGAGACACAGGGGAGGAAGAGGAGGGGGTAGAGACACAGGAGAGGGAGAGGAGGGGGGAGAGACACAGGGGAGCAAGAAGAGGGGGGAGAGACACAGGAGAGGAAGAGGAGGGGAAGAGACGCAAGACAGGGAGAGGGGGCAAAAGACACAGGGAAGGAAGAGGGGGAAAGAGACACAGGGGAGGGAGAGGGAGGAAAGAGAAACAGGGGCACTGGGGGAAGACACAGAGGAGGGATAGGATGGGGGAGAGACACATGGGAGGAAAAGGATGGGGAATGACACAGGTGAGGGAGAGGGGGTAGACACACAGGGGTGGGAGAGGAGGAGGATAGACACACAGAGGAGGAGGGGGAAGAGACACAGGGGAGGGGGATAATACACAGGGAAGGGAAATGAGGGAGGGGGCCAGTAAAGTAGATGGGGGGAGGCTTACAATGAGCGTATCCCATCAAGTAGAGGGGGGGAGAGGCGCTCATTACAAGGCCTGTTATGAACGCCGAAGGCGCTCATTGTGAGGCCAGTATAGTAGAGCGGGAGAGGCTCTCATTTTTGGCAGCATTGCTAGGCTTCAAATTTTATTACCGTCATTTTGTCAGGGTTTTTACATACATAAAAACATATTAAAAATATTATTTCTTATTAATATCCTTCTATAATTTTAATTAATACCTCTATATAATTTCTAGAATATAGCAGTGTTTCATATCATCTGATAGAATATGTCTTAAGCTTTCCATATCTATATATCATTTTAGACATTTATTTTAACATAATTCTTTTAATTTGATTTTAAAATTGTACATATAGAAATATATTTTATCTCCCAGTTTTAGTACCTGCCTTTGTGAAACCATTTTTCGTATTCAGGTAGGGCTAATTAGAAAACAATGGAGATACGCAGAAGTATTTGTATATTTGCAATTTCAACTGTTGCATTAACTTAGCTCAAGTTTCCTTCAAACATGGCTGAGACTAAGACAATGGCTGGTCATTAAAGTATTCGTATATATATCTCTGAGCTAAAAAAATTCTCATATTGAAACAATGGGGAAGCAAGCTTCACTCCCTGGAATCCAAATATCAGACATATACCCAAAACTCACACACAGGTGTATTTAGACTTTTCTAAAAATACAACTATGTCAACCTTCCCATTGTCTAAACAATTTAATTTCCTACTAGGGCAATACAATTTCCCAAGGGAAAGATACTTTCTTGTTAAGCAATTTCATTGGATAGAAGGACTATTTAAGTGGGTATTATTTTCAATAGAGGTACTGGTTGATAAAAAAAAACTCTGATGAAGACTCTCATATAACTAACTCTCTGATGAAAACTCACTCTATCCATATACACACTCAGAGAACTCTAGAGAGCACAGCTAATTTTTGTTTCCTGATTTTAATATTTTTAACAATTTTATTATATTGGATTTTGGAACTATAGGACTAGTGCTTTTCTTCAAAATTGGGTTCAGCTGGTAATGTATGAAAATAACTAGATAATTTTTTCATATAATTGATAATATAATATATTTAGACTACCTTTCCTGTTATAGCTTTAGTGATGTTATATTGAACATTGCTCTATATCAATTATATTACAAAAATACTTAATCATTACCTGTTAATATATATATCGATCTTCTCTGTTATCATTGCTTATATACCTAGGAGTTACTAAATTATTTTAACACCTGCTAATATACATTTGTCTCTGTTTTTATGTTTTCAATATTTCTATAAGTGATTTATACTCAAAATATTAGTCCACTATTATTATGTAGTGTTATTGACGTATGAAAATAGATTCTGCCAGATATCCTAAATTGTTATATGTTGATTGATTTAGTGTTATATTATAGCTATAAGAGATATTAATTAAGAGTATCTCATTGTATCTTAATATTTTCTAAGAAGATTTTATTGGTATACCATAAAATAGCTTGTTTATCCATAATAGTTAAGCATAATATTATTGTCATATTTTAATCAGATTACTAATCTTGTGTATACATTGCTAATCATTTTATTATAGTACAAAGTTGATTGTGCTGTTTATAATAAATGCGGTTTTATTTTAAAAGTCATATTTGTTTATGAATTTATGTTACTCGAACTATACATTTTAATATTTACAATATAAATACCGCAACAATTTTTGACGGGCAAGTTGCATGTCCTGTCCAGTTTTCCAAGATTTCAGTGCATATACTGTATTTCTGAGAAATTTGAGCAGGAAATAAGTTTTCATCAACTTATTTTTAGACATTTAAATAGAATCACTAATGTTGTACTATTCCTTATTTGTACTACTGTACTTTTTACGGTGGAGGGCTTCTATCACTCTTAGCCCACCATATGTGAAACAATTGCTATATATATATATGTTTGTGTGTATATATATATATATATATATATTGTATGTCAGACAAACCTAAACCTATGATTTGCAACATGTAAAGGGAAAAAGGGGAACTACAATTTGGGTGCGTGGGTGAACCAATCTGAATGGTCTGAAAACTAAATACAAGCATGCAACACAATACAGAAATTAGATATCACATACTATAAACTCACCATACATACCCCCTGCTACATACATCACACCATTACTGTTGCACCTTACACTTTTAGTATACACATAATAAAACACATAGAAATACATTTTGTTCAGCCTAAAATCGTCCACAACATTTTTTTTCATTAATTTAAGTAGACGGTGATAGTGCATGTTTTTGAGTGTGTGTATCTGTGCATATATATGAGAGTTAATGTGAATATTTTATCTTTTTGTTTGAGATGGAGGGAGAGGAGAGTGGTTATAAAAGAGGGAGCCCGGGAGAGGTGAAAAATGTGAGTAATGTACGGGGGGGGGGGGGTTATTGTGTGAGGGAAAGTTGAAGAGAGGGGGAGAGGAAAGGAAAGGAGAGTGCTGCCTTTTCTGCCTAAAATCTTACAAATAATTCCTAACTGGTTTCTTCCCTCTGCAGCTCATGGAGACAATGTACTTCTAATCACTGGTGTTACATTGTCTTATAGAAACCAATCAGTGACCACATTCTGCAACATGCTCCTTGAGAAGGTTCACAGACTTTCTAATTTGAAACACTGCACGACTCAGTCTATGTATTCATGAGCTGCATAAGCTACAGAGGGCATTAAAGTAAATAGATACATAGGTATATTATATTCTTAGTGACATCCAGGAAACACCCATGTCCCTTAAATGAATCTTTAATTACTAGATTTTTTTTTAATCAGACAAAACTTACAGAATATTTTCTTTTTTGTTAGTTGGGCACCATCCAGCACAATCAGTTAGGGCAACTCATGTATCATTCACAGCAAGTGCTGATGTAAAATATGAGTGTTTTCTACCTCTGATATTTATAGATTGTATAATGCAAATTGATGTGCTGATAGCCAGATAAGCCACTTACACAGTTGACCCTCATAACATGTTGCAAATCTAGAAACATGTGACTCACTAATGCATACATTAGAGAGACATACGCAGAAAAAATGTGATTAATTTTTATTGAAGCTATTTCCATAGAAGGATACACTTAACTTTTTATTATGTTTAGCAAGTAGGATAAGCCATGTAATGGATTGTAAGGAAATTCTGTGTTCTGTATTTTCCAATGTACTGAATCTCTGTGTGGGAAAAAATATGTATGCCATTTATTAAAGTCAGAAATCCTTAAAATCCGAAATCCTTAAAGTCTACCTGTAAAATAGTTAAAAGAAGGCTGTAAAAAATTACCCTATTTTGAATCCAAACTGATGTTGCATTCAAATGACTCCTGTAGTGTTACAACAGAGTTTCATTTTCTAAATTGATTTTCAACATTAACAATATAATCAATATTTGAGGGACAAAATGCAATATAATGTTTACAACTTACATTTTAAAACTTTACTATTTCAGGATATAGCAAAGCAGCTCTCTCTGCCTTCTGTTAGGTGTGCTGGGGGTGGGAGTCAATTTGGCCAACAGACTGTTGTAAAGTTTTTAACAGACCGCCCTAGGTTTATCTGAAGGAGGCAGACAAAGACTAGTTAGTTTATGTAAAATCAGTTGATGTAAAATCATAAACCAAGCTTAGGCCCTCATTCAATTGCAATTTGGCCAATTGAATAGGGCTCTAAATAAGCACATAACATATATTTTTTAAAGAAGTTTTTAGTTAGTAAGCATCTATCCAAAAGCAAGATTTTCAATAACAAAAAACTTCTTTAAAAAAAATTTGCTATGTGCTTATTTAGAGCCTTATTCAATTGGCAAAATCGCAATTGAATGAGGCACTTAGAGTGTATACTAAAGTGACACCAAATCAATATATGTACATTATGGTCTCTTTAAGAAATTAAGTTGATAATGGATTAAAACATTAAGAAAGTTAAAACAAATAAAAATAACATTAAATAAATAAACTATTAAATTAAGCTATGTTCAGTATTAGGGGCACAATTGCTTGATTATTTAAATAAAATGATATTGGACTTGAACTGAAGTGATATTGCTTAAAAAATACTTCAGTCACACACTGAGGACATCTATGGGAAGATTCTCCATGTCTATTAACATATGAAAAATATATTTTTTATACCACCAGAACACACTTTCATGTCATCGATTCGGTAATCAACCTTTAGTTAAAGGTATACTAAAGTTATCAAACATGCCCTGCGAAATCAAATAAGGGTGGAAAAAAGCTTGGAAACTTGTTAAAATTGCAGCTAATTTAATAGATGAACTTTTAAAGTTGGTGCTTTTAGGATGTTTCTAGTCTTCTCCTGCCCTGTCAGATTATATAATAATATGCACCAGACAGTGACACTAATAAGAACCAAGTGTGAAAGTTGTGAAAAGAAAGTTTACATTACCAAGATTTATTATATACTAGGAAATTGCTCATCAAAAATGACAGGAAAAAAACGGGAAATCTGGCAATGCTGTGTGCCACACAATGTGAGGATTTTGGCCCTCTGAGCCTCTCCCACCGTGTGCTTAAACTTCACTGCTTTGCAATGATCACCTTCAGCGCTCATTGCAAGCCCCCCCCCCCCCCCCCCCGGTGTAGTTTAGGGGCCTCGCGATTAGTGTTTTTGCCTTGGTGTAAGTGTCACTGCCTTGGGTTAAATGTTACTGGCTTGCATTAAGTGTTACTACATTCGGCCTCATTTTCATCCTGTTACATTTTTTCAGCCGCCATTTTTATTCTCGCTTAGGCGATTTTCAATTATGTAAAAACTGCAAATATGCCTCAAATTCAATTGCAAACTCACTCACAGGCTACCTGGCTATCCCCCTGTGGTGTGTGTGAGTGTTTAAGTGAATTTCAGGCATAATTGTGTTTTCACGTGTTTGACGTGTGTTTTTCTTTCCAGTAGCATGGTTCGGGCTTTTTACGTGGTTCCGTCTTAAGTTCTACAGGGCTCATTGCAGCCTAAGTCTCTCTGGCCACAGGCGCTCATCGAGAGCCCTACAATGAGTGCCTTTGGCGCTCATTGCAGTCTAAGTCCCGCGAACCTCATGATGAGCGCCTGCGGTGCTCACTGTGAGCCCTGCAATGAGGCCTCAACTGCTTGCCTCGCTTTGTGAGGCTCGCAGTTGCGGCCCTCTCTATGCGAGGGCCACAAGTATTTAACATTGCATGACCAACATCGCAACGTGACAAACACTGACAACTATATATGTGAGTACATATATTATTATTATTCACCAATTAAAAAGTATGTGTTAAATTAGAGTAGTCATGAATTAGCAGCCCTGGGTTTGATTAATCTGCTAGACATTTTAAATAGTTATTTATTTGAAATTATATAACAAGTCACAACATGCACATTAACAAATAGTGTCATATACAGTATATGCCATTGAACATCTTGTTTTGTCTATGCAATGTTTTTCAGGCTACAATTCTTCAATAAACTAATATTTTAGTTCCTTTTAAAAACATTTTGAACATGATCCAAATTGAAGTGGTACTGAGGACATTCTAATATAGTAAGAATTCATTTTTGTTTGATAGTTTCTGGATTGGAAATGTTGTTTATTGGGAATCTCAAAATGTAAAACCAACTGAATGTATCTTATAAATGTAATTACATTTCTGCTTTTGTTAAATAGTATAAATAGTATTTTCTACACAGAAAGCAAGAGACAATGAGACAAAAAGAGATAGATAGCCAGTGATACACAGAAAAAAAAGAAAACAAGTCAGAAAGAGACAGAACGAGAGACAATGAGAGAGATAGAAGAAAGAAAAAGAAAAGAGACCGATAGAGGGAAGTGTAAATGTCAGAAGTGGCAAATATAAGGAAAAATATAAGGATGTTTCTTACCTAAACATGAATTGCTCCCCTACCTCTCTTTTTTAAACTCACTAATGTGAGCTGGTGATTGGTTGTTCCTGGTCAGTTCCCTGTTAAATACTGGTATGTGGATGGCAGTAAAAAGAATTCTGGGTAAAAAGCTAAAAAAAGTTATAGAAGTTTTCACTTGTACAACATACAAAAGGACAGCCTAAACATTAGTTTTGCAGACACAAAATATACATTTATTACTGTCAAGTTCCTTTAAGGCATCTTGATAGTAAGTAATACATACTGAAGACATCTCTTTAAACTCTGGCTTATAAAGCATTTTCCTCTGTGTTACATTTTGATGAAGTGCTGTCATTTGTATAATTGAATACAGGGCACAAACAAAACAATTAATCTAACATGCATCTTTGTTCATTTATTTATAGGTACCAGAGAATAGTTAATTTAATTTGATAAGACTGCCTGATATATAAGAACATTAAACTTGATGGATGCCTGTGGAGCACACCTGTGCTTGTGATTCATCACTATATGGAAATGTAATATGTGAGGTACTTCTCTTTAAATGAGGCATTACAAAAACAAACAAAATAAACATTAGGCATGTTTAGCAAAGCGTTTAATACAAACAAATAATGAATGAAATGAACTTAGAGTGTGCCTATTTTCTAATTGATTTTCCAGTCCTATCGCAAACTAATGCGTAAAGGGTGTTTATACAATTGTGCCATTGATAAGATTATACATTTAAAATAACATATTTTCTGAGAAGCAATGGGACAGCTCAGTTTACTTAAACCATATGTAGAATTAAGTCTTTGCTGAATCAGTTGTGGCTTGAATGGTGAGGCTATGTATATGAAAAGAAAAAACAAGTTGGACATCCTTGTCTCATTCTCAGGCCAGTTTATTTACGTGACAAAATGTAGTTATCTAAACTATTTTTTACATTTGTTTTATATTACTCTATATACTCTGGACTATTATGTCCATTAGTGTTCTATGATGATACAGAAATTTGCATTTGAAGGCATTTTTTCAACTTAATAGGCAATAGTTTCATTGTAAATGTATAATTTAAGCAACTAGATTTAATTTGTATATATATATATATATATATATATATATATATATATATATATATATATATATTGTGACAGGCTGGCTGCCACTTCCAGGGTCAATGCCCTGTTGACCGTCTCTGTAATGAAGTATCTCAGAAAGCGTTGTAGCTTTAAGGAGCTTTACTGATTACTTTGTCAGCAGGTACAAACAAAAATAATACAAAACAAAGCCTAGCTTTCCTTGAAGCACTAACTAAACATAAATATCAGTTTTCCTCACTAGCATCAACTAATGCAAAAATAAAGTGTTCACGTATACAGGCCTGTAAGTTTTCGGCTGCAAAAGTCTGTGGGTTTACTTCAGCATGCAGAGCTGTCTCTCCTGGCTCTCAGTCCAGACTGAACCCACCCTGCTGAGTGCTCAGTAGTCCTTTTAAAGGCAGAATGCAGCTGGGCTTGATTAGTCTGTTGCAGGAGGCTTAACTCTTTCACTCCCATGGGGAAAAGGGCTCTGGTAAGTCTGCTACTTACATACACCCCTTGTATGATTCTATCACACATCCCCCTCCCCAGCTCGACACCACTGGGTGGAGCGGCCAACGCCGTGAGGCAATGAATTCGAGACAAAGCATCCGCATTAGCATGTAGGCTGCCGGCTCTATGGAGGACACGGAAACAGTAGGGCTGCAGGGACAGGAACCATCTCGTTACCCGGCTGTTCTTTTCCTTATTCTGCTGCATCCATTGCAGGGGTGCATGGTCAGAGACCAGAGTGAACTTCCTCCCTAAGAGATAGTAACGAAGCGCCTCCATGGCCCATTTGATGGCCAGGCATTCCTTTTCCACGATGGAATATTTCTGCTCTCGTGGCAACAGTTTGCGGCTCAGGAATAAAATGGGATGTTCCTCGTCCTGCACTACTTGCGATAACACAGCGCCCAGTCCCACTCCCGAAGCATCCGTCTGCAAGATGAATTCCTTTCCAAAATCTGGGGTCACTAGCACAGGATTCCGACATAGGACCGACTTTAGATCCGTGAACGCTGCTTCAGCCTCTGAACTCCATTTAACCATGTTGGGCGCTCTGTTTCTTGTAAGGTCTGTCAGGGGGGCAGCTCTTGTAGAGAAATGGGGTATGAATCTCCTATAATACCCTACTATCCCCAAGAAGGCCCTTACTTGTTTCTTATTCAGAGGTTGTGGCCAGTCCTGAATTGCCTTCACCTTGTTGAGCTGGGGTCGAACAACTCCTCTCCCCACCGTATATCCCAAATATTTGGCCTCACTCAGACCGATGGCACACTTTCCGGGGTTTAGTGTAAGGTGTGCGCGCCTTAGGGCTTCCAAAACTGCTTCCACTTTCAGCAGATGTGTCTCCCAGTCATCGGTATAGATGATTATGTCATCTAGGTAAGCGGCTGCGTACTCTGAATGGTGGCGTAACAGCTTATCCATCAGTCTCTGAAAAGTAGCCGGTGCTCTGTGCAATCCAAAAGGTAGCACCTTGTAATGAAAAAGACCGTCAGGTGTTGAAAAGGCGGTTTTCTTCTTGGCCGCTTGAGTCAAGGGTATTTGCCAGTACCCTTTAGTCAAATCCAACGTTGTTAGAAACCTCGCTTTTCCGAGTCGCTCGATTAGTTCGTCTACTCTAGGTATAGGGTATGCATCAAACTCGGATACAGCGTTTAGCTTGCGAAAATCGCTGCAAAACCTGACAGTTCCATCAGGTTTTGGAACCAGGACAATGGGGCTGCACCATTCGCTTTGAGACTCCTCGATTACTCCAAGTTCTAACATTTTGTTCACCTCAGCCCTTATTTCGGTTCTCTTTGCTTCAGGTATGCGGTAAGGTTTAATCCTTATTCTCACGCCTGGTTTAGTGACAATATTATGGTAAATGGCAGTGGTGCGACCTGGGTTGGTGGAAAACACATCCGCGTTCCGCTTCAACATTTTGTAGGTTTCCTCTGTTTGTGCAGGGGACAACTCTTGTGATACATAGGCTTTCGGAGGTTCAATACAGATTTTGGACTCGCTGGCATCTTCTGACTCCTCAGCCAGACAAGTGACATCCATCACTTTTGTTTGCTCTTTCCAGGGTTTTAGAAGGTTTACATGATATATTTGTTCTCTCTTGCGACGCTCAGGTTGACTGACTTTGTAATCCACCTCACCTATAGCTTCAATAACTTCGTAGGGGCCTTGCCATCGGGCCAGTAATTTGCTTTCGGTTGTTGGCACTAACACTAGAACCCTGTCTCCGGGTTGAAACTTCCTCACCTGGGCCGTGCGGTTGTAATAGGTTTGCTGGTTACTTTGAGCTCGTTCCATATGGTCTCGCACCAGAGGGATAACTTTGGCAATTCTTTCTCTCATGTTCCTCACATAATCCACAATATTTTCGCCCGGCACTCTTTGCTCTTCCCATTCTTCCTTTAATATGTCCAGAATTCCTCTTGGATGGCGGCCATAGAGGAGTTGGAAGGGAGAAAATCCTGTGGAAGCTTGGGGAACTTCTCTTATGGCAAAGAGTAAATAGGGTAGGAGTAAGTCCCAATTTTTCCCATCTCGTGCTACAACTTTTCTTAGCATACTCTTCAAAGTTTTATTGAACCGTTCTACCAGTCCGTCTGTTTGCGGATGGTAAACCGAGGTCCGGAGTGATTTCACCTGTAAAAGCTGGCACATGTTCCTCATCAGCTTTGACACAAAAGGGGTCCCTTGGTCTGTTATGATTTCTTTGGGTATCCCCACCCTTGAGTATAGTTGAACGAGCTCTTTTGCTATATTTTTCGAGGTAGCAGTGCGTAAGGGTATGGCCTCCGGGTATCTGGTGGCATAGTCCATTATTACGAGGATGTATTGGTGCCCTCGTGCAGATTTTTCTAGTGGACCCACCAGATCCATTGCTATTCTTGAAAACGGCTCCTCGATTATGGGTAAAGATACCAGTGGAGCTCTTAGGTCGGAGCGGGGAGCTGCCAATTGGCATTCAGGGAAAGATGCACAGTACTGGGCTACTTCAGCAAAAATGCCAGGCCAGAAAAAACGTTTCAATATCTTTCCCAGGGTTTTATCCTTCCCAAGGTGGCCCCCAAGGAGGTTACGGTGTGCCAGATCAAGGACTTTCCTCCTTTGTGCTCGGGGAACTAGGAGCTGCTCCAGTGTTTCTTCCTTCGAAGGAACGACCCTGTACAGCAAGTTATTCCGCAGTATGAAATAAGGGCCCTGTCTCCTCTCTCTCCCGGTGACCGGAGTCCCGTTCACTTCCACAAGCTGACGACGTATGTTCTGTAGGATCGGATCCACAGCTTGGTCACGAGCAAAGTCATACTTGTCAGGGAAACACTGCAGTGGAGTAAGTTCCCCTTCTACATGTTCTCCCGTTTGGGCCCTTTCTTCATCAGATTGAGCCGTGGGACCTTTCTGGACGGTCTCCCTCCTTTCTCCTGTCTGGCAGGCTGCTAAAGCCTCCTCAACGGCTTTCCTTCTTATCTTTGTGCCTAAGCGCTTAGCTTTCTTTCTCTCCCGCTTCGTTTTGCGGGTTTTCCCGGATCCGGAGAATAGATCCTGGTCCACAAACGGTGGGAGTGACCACAGGGTTTCCTTGGCCTCTGGGCCACTCTGTTCGGATTGTCTTTGGTTTTCACCTTTTCCTGTTTGGAGGAGGTCTTCAAGTTGTGGAAAATCCCTGCATAATACAACAGGGTAGGGCAGATTGGCTATTACAGGAGCGGTGAGCAACATCTTTTTCCCCTGAACCTCCAGTGCTGCGGTACCAGTAGGGTACAGGTTCACTGTCCCATGTACACAGGTGATGCCCACCTTCCTTGAGTTTTGTATTTTGCTGGATTTTATAACTTTGGTCGAAAATAGGGTCACCGCACTCCCAGAGTCAATTAAAGCTATGGTTTCCTTCCCATTCACTTTTATGGCTTTGACGAACTGATGTAGTTTTCCAGCCACTCCTACCAGGTTGGTCATATTGCAGTGGTACGTATGTTCCCCCAGGTTACACTGCATGGGTTCCTCCTTATTTGGGCAATAGACAGCTAGGTGTCCGAATTCCCCACAGTAAAAGCATTTGATCTTGCTTACTGGGGTCCCTCTTTGCTTGTTTTCTTCAGGAACTAACCTTTCTGGGTTCCCTTGTAACGAGTGTCTTCCAACTTCCGGCTTCATGAGTCTTGGTCTAGTTCTCATCCAGTTAGGAGTTTGAACCTTAGGGTTGTTAGGCCGCCTTTGAACACCAGAGGTCTCCTCTTTTGAAAAACGGGTTAGTTCCTTCATGGCGAGATATCTTTCTGTTAGGGAGATAAACTCGTCTGGGGTCTCTGGCTCATTTTGCCCCACCCATTCTCTTAAGCCTGGTGGTAAGCTTCGCAAGTAGCGGTCCATGATCAGCAATTCTACAATTCTCCCTGGTCCATTGCTGTCTGGCTGTAGCCACCTTTGGGCTAAGTGCAGCAACTCAAACATCTGAGGGCAAGGGGGCTTATTCTCCCCAAACTTCCATGAATGGAACCTTTGTGCTCTGACACTGCGGGTAACTCCGGATCTGGCCAGGATCTCTGCTTTCAAGGTGGCATAATTCAGGGCTTGTTCACTGTCCAGGTCGAGGTATGCTTTTTGCGCCTCTCCACATAAATATGGTGCAACTATGCTGGCCCAGTGCCCTTGGGGCCAGGCTTCTCTGACGGCAGTTCTTTCAAAGCTCAATAGATATGTTTCCACATCGTCTTCAGGACTCATTTTTTGTAGAAACTGATTTGGCTTGCCCCTCATACAGGTCTCTGGTGACACAGCAGGTTTGAGAGGTGTCATTTGCTGTAGCTGGGCCAACAGTATTTGATTGGTCTCCCGCTGCAGCTTCCGCTCTTCCATGGCTTGGGCCTGTTGTTCTGCCAGGACCTGGGTGGCTCTAGCTTGTTGTTCCGCCAGTGCTTGTGTCGCCTGGGCCTGTTGCCTTAGGAACTGTTGTGTAGTCTCCTGCTGATGGGTAGTGGTCTGTATTAAGGCTTTCACTAGCGCCTCCATTTTGTACTGTGGGCTGTCTTCTTAAGCGCAGACAATGTATATCCCACCACTGCCACCAAATTGTGACAGGCTGGCTGCCACTTCCAGGGTCAATGCCCTGTTGACCGTCTCTGTAATGAAGTATCTCAGGAGGCGTTGTAGCTTTAAGGAGCTTTACTGATTACTTTGTCAGCAGGTACAAACAAAAATAATACAAAACAAAGCCTAGCTTTCCTTGAAGCACTAACTAAACATAAATATCAGTTTTCCTCACTAGCATCAACTAATGCAAAAATAAAGTGTTCACGTATACAGGCCTGTAAGTTTTCGGCTGCAAAAGTCTGTGGGTTTACTTCAGCATGCAGAGCTGTCTCTCCTGGCTCTCAGTCCAGACTGAACCCACCCTGCTGAGTGCTCAGTAGTCCTTTTAAAGGCAGAATGCAGCTGGGCTTGATTAGTCTGTTGCAGGAGGCTTAACTCTTTCACTCCCATGGGGAAAAAGGGCTCTGGTAAGTCTGCTACTTACATACACCCCTTGTATGATTCTATCACAATATATATATATATATATATATATATATATATAAACAAAACTCACCTTTAATATATTCCTAGTTCTCTTATTATAAGTCCTTATTCTACTAACTGTTGAATCTTTCGTCAAAGCCTCCTTTGGTAGTAAGTTCCACAATTGGATAGCATTTAGTGTGAAGACCCCTTTTCTTTCTTTAAGGTGAAATGTTTTTTCTCTCTAACCTCAATTATCAGTTGTACACTTCTTAATTGTATTCATCACATGGAAAAAAAAAACTGTGTGGGCATGACTCAAATCATTGATCAAACTAGTACTCTGAACACTCCGATTCAATGGAATGTTTGTTACCAGGGACAATGTTCTGTTCTATGAATATTCGCAGACAAGTTAGTTGTATTATTTTATTCATTGCCCACGGCAGTATTCTGAGTGCTGCTTTCATCAATGATGTGAGCAGAGGTTGTTTCATATATTTAAAAAAAAATGCTGAACACAATGGGTGCTACATATTTAAATTATGATTTTTGTTTAATTTCTTTTGTTTTTCTACAATTATCCCTAAAACCTAAAGAAATAAAAGTGAATTTCCAATAACTGATTACTATCTAATCCAAACCCCGAATTTCTTTTAGAAGTAAACATACCATTTGTAGTAATACTATAGCAACAGTCCTGAGGTTCAGTGCATTGACATATTGATTTAATTTACTCCATTTAGCCTATTCAATGTTATTTATGATGACAGATTACTTTTTAAGAATTACTGTATTTGAGGATTTTACAGTATGACATTTTATAAGTTGATGTATTTGTGAGCCGCTTAGTGACACTTTCTTAATACAGTATTTTGTTGTATAAATGAGCACCAACCACCCCCATATAGCAATGAATGATTAAATTCACTCACTGCAGTACAACTTCCTCTGAAAAGATGACCTCTGTGGATGTATCTAGTGATTTTCCCATGTTCGCGTTCGCAACGAACGGCGAACACATGCGCTTTTCGGTCCGCCCCCTATTCTTTATCATTGAGGAAACTTTGACCCTGCACCTTACAGTCAGCAGACACATTCCAGCCAATCAGCAGCATACACTCCCTTCCAGAGCCTTCCATCTAAATGACAGCCTCCATTTTAGAATCATTCTGAAGCTACATTCGTTGAGAGAGGACATATTATTCTACCTGCTGCTGATTTAATAGGGAAATAGATAGCCAGGCTGTGTATTAAGCTTTCACTACACACCTGAAGGACTCATTTGATATCTCCTGCAAGGACAGCAACCCAAAAAGCCCTCTTTAGGGCTAGAACATCATTTATTTTATTTTATTATTTTTTTCTGCTGATTTAATAGGAAAATAGATAGCCAGGCTGTGTATTTAGCTTTAATTACACACCTGAAGGACTCCTTTGATATCTGCTGCAAGGACAGCAACCCAAAAAGCCATTTTTATTTTATTTTATTATTTTTTTCTGTGTAATCTAATTGCATATGCCTGCCTGCTAGAGTGTGTGTGAGGCCTATTACATCTACTCTGCCAACTTTTGCCAGTGCAAAGTGACACTCAAATCTAGTGCAACCGTAGTGTGCAGTGAAATAAAACAACCCTTTTTTTACTGTAATCGATTGAATATCAGTTGCCTTCCTACAGGCGTGTGTGTGAGGCCTATTGCATCTAGTCTGCCAACTTTTGCCAGTGCACAGTGACACTCATATCTAGTGCAACCGTAGTGTACAGTGAAATAAAATAACCATTTTTTTACTGTAATCGATTGAATATCAGTTGCCTGCCTACAGGCGTGTGTGTGAGGCCTATTGCATCTAGTCTGCCAACTTTTGCCAGTACACAGTGACACTCATATCTAGTGCAACCATAGTGTGCAGTGAAATAAAAGAACCTTTTTTTTACTGTAATCGATTGAATATCAGTAGCCTGCCTACAGGCGTGTGTGTGAGGCCTATTGCATCTAATCTGCCAACTTTTGCCAGTGCACAGTGACACTCATATCTAGTGCAACCGTAGTGTGCAGTGAAATAAAACAACCCTTTTTGGACTGTAATCGATTGAATATCAGTTGCCTGCCTACAGGCGTGTGTGTGAGGCCTATTGCATCTAGTCTGCCAACTTTTGCAAGTGCACAGTGACACTCATATCTAGTGCAACCATAGTGTGCAGTGAAATAAAACAACCCTTTTTTACTGTAATCGATTGAATATCAGTTGCCTGTCTACAGGCATGTGTGTGAGGCCTATTGCATCTAGTCTGCCAACTTTTGCCAGTGCACAGTGACACTCATATCTAGTGCAACCGTAGTGTGCAGTCAAATAAAAGAACCCTTTTTTTACTGTTATCGATCGAATATCAGTTGCCTGCCTACAGGCGTGTGTGTGAAGCCTATTGCATCTAGTCTGCCAACTTTTGCCAGTGCACAGTGACACTCATATCTGGTGTCACAGTAGCTTGCACGCATAGTACCACTAATCATAAAAAAAAAGACAGGCAGAGGCAGGCCACCCCGCAGGGGGCGTCATGGTCGTGGTGCTGTGATTCCCTTTGGCCCTAGAATAATGCCCAGTTTTCAGAGACAACGTACCCTGAACTTGAACAGTTTTCAGGACATGGTTGACTGGCTAACACAGGACAGCCAATCTTCTACAGCTTCTGCTCGGAACATAGACGCACCATCCTCCTCCAGCTTAGCTTCGGGCACCTCTCCAGTTACCACTCGCCCGCCTGCCGCCACCACCAACACCAGCACCACAGCTGCTTCACTTGATACGTCAGCAGAGTTATTTACAGATCCGTTGGAAGAAATGAGTGATGCACAAACATTAGTGCCAGAGGATGTAGATAACAGGGATATGTCCCAGTCAGGCAGCATTACACACATGTACGTACGGTCTGATGATGATGATGATGTTGTACCCGGTGCTGCTTCCTTTGTTGAGTTGTCAGATACAAGTGAAGCGGTTGATGATGACGA
This sequence comes from Discoglossus pictus, assembly GCA_027410445.1. Classification (NCBI taxonomy): domain Eukaryota; kingdom Metazoa; phylum Chordata; class Amphibia; order Anura; family Alytidae; genus Discoglossus; species Discoglossus pictus. Next base: position 309,839,585 of record CM050166.1, on the reverse strand, counting down.
TGCATCCGTGGATGTCATGTGGGTGCCCGCTATAAGAGAAGAAGAACAGGAGGAAAGATCAGATGGGGAGACAGAGAGGAGGAGGAGACGAGTTGGAAGCAGCGGGAGGTCGTTGAAAGTAGCTATTGGCACAGTCAGACAGTATGCATCGGCACCCGGGGTCAGCCAGACAGCACGCCAGTCAACGCTTGCTGTTGCCACCACCAGAATGCCGTCATTGCAGAGCTCAGCAGTGTGGCAATTTTTTGGTGTGTCTGCCTGTGACAACAGTGATGCCATTTGCAACCTGTGCGAAAAGAAACTGAGTCGTGGGAAGTCCAACACCCACCTAGGTACAACTTCTTTGCGAAGGCACATGATGTCACATCACAAACGCCTATGGGATCAACACATGAGTACAAGCAGCACACAAAGTCAAAGCCGCCATCCTCCTCCTGGTCCAACATCTTCAGCCACGTCAACCACTGCTGCCCTGCTTGCCCCCTCTCAATTATCCGCCACTCCGTGTCTCGCCCTGAGCAGTCCCTGCTCATCTGCCCACAGTCAGGTGTCTGTCAAGGACATGTTTGAGCGTAAGAAGCCAATGTCACAAAGTCACCCCCTTGCCCGGCAACTGACAGCTGGCTTGTCTGAACTCTTAGCCCGCCAGCTTTTACCATACAAGCTGCTGGAGTCTGAGGCGTTCAAAAAATTTGTAGCTATTAGAACACCGCAGTGGAAGGTACCCGGCTGCCAAGCATGGAATACGAGGCTCTGCAGAGGAGTTGGTGACACCGCCACGACTTGCAGGCAGGCCTGCTGCCACCTCCTCTACTCCTCCTACTCTATCCTCTTCCATAACTTCCTCGGCTGAGTCCTCTTCTGCTGCTGCTATGTCTTGCTCCACATCAACGGCACCCCCCCAGCTCCACAGGTACTATTCCACGACCCGGATACGGCAGTGTCACGCCGTCTTGGGGTTGGCTTCCCTTAAAGCAGAGAATCACACCGGACCAGCACTCCTGTCCGCCCTGAACGCACAGGTGGATCAGTGGCTGACTACGCACCAACTGGAGATCGGCAAAGTGGTTTGTGACAACGAAAGAAATTTGTTGGCGGCATGGAATTTGGGCAAGTTGTTACATGTTCCGTTCATGGCACATGTGTTTAATCTGATTGTACAACGCTTTGTGCATAAGCACCCAGGCTTACATGACATCCTGAAGCAGGCCAGGAAGGTGTGTGCCCATTTCAGGCGTTCCTACACGGCCATGGCGCACTTTACAGATATCAAGCGGTGAAACAACATGCCGGCAAGGTGCTTGGTTTTAGACAGCCCGACACATTGGAATTCAACACTCCTAATGTTAGACCGCTTGCTCCAACAAGAAAAGATCGTTAACGAGTATTTGTATGACCGGGATGCTAGGATAGCCTCTGCGGAGCTGGGGATTTTTTTGCCAGGTTACTGGACGCTCATGCGCAATGCCTGTAGGCTTATGCGTCCTTTTGAGGAGGTGACAAAACTGGTCAGTCACATGCAGGGCACCATCAGGGATATCATACCATTTGTTTTCCTCCTGGAGCGTGCCCTGCGAAGAGTGCTGGATCAGGCCGTAGATGAGCGTGAAGAGTAAGAGGAAGAGTTGTGGTCACCATCACCGCCAGAAACAGCCTTATCAGCATCGCTTTCTGGACCTGCGTCAACGCTGGAAGAGGATTGTGAGGAAGAGGAGTCAGAGGAGGAATGTGGCTTTGAGGAGGAGGAGGAAGACCAACCACAACAGGCATCCCAGGGTGCTCGTTGTCACCTATCTGGTACCAGTGATGTTGTACGTGGCTGGGGGGAAGAACATACCTTCAGTGAGATCACTGAGGATGAGGTACGGGACATGACTAGCTCGGCATCCAACCTTGTGCAAATTGGGTCTTTTATGCTGTCGTGCCTGTTGAGGGACCCTCGTATAAAAAGGATGAAGGAGAACGACCTGTACTGGGTGTCCATGCTACTAGACCCCCAGTATAAGCAGAAAGTGTCTGAAATGTTACCGAATTACCACAAGTCGGAAAGGATGCAGCACTACCAAAATAAATTAAAAAGTATGCTTTACACAGCGTTTAAGGGTGATGTCACAGCACAAAGGCAATTTAACAGCGGAAGAGGTGAACATAATCCTCCTCCTCCCACGACCACGCCGGCAAGGAGAGGACGCTTTACAGACGTGTTTTTGATGGAGGACATGCATAGCTTTTTAAGTCCTATGCATCACCACAGCCCTTGGGGGTCCACCCTCAGAGAACAACTCGACCGTCAGGTAACAGACTACCTCGCCATAACTACAGATATCGACACTATGAGGAGCGATGAACCCCTTGACTACTGGGTGTGCACGCTTGCCCTGTGGCCTGAGCTATCCCAATTTGCCATAGAACTTCTGTCCTGCTCCGCTTCAAGTGTCCTATCAGAAAGGACCTTCAGTGCAGCAGGAGGTTTTGTCACTTATAAGAGAAGTTGCCTAGGTCAAAAAGTCTAGATTACCTCACATTTATTAAAATGAATGAGGGATGGATCCCCAAGGGACTGACAGTGGGCGATACATTTGATTAAAAAAGGTCTGATAGATGAGCTGCCTTGAGCTAATAATGGTCCACAAACTAACATCAATTTTTCTGGTCACTGCAACAATCCCTAATTTTTGCATTTAAATTCTTTTATTGTCAGAAGGCGTACAGCATGTAATGAAAAATAAAGCATTTTTGAACAGTCTTGCATAATAGTTGTGCAAAAATACATATTTACAATAAAGACATTTTGTGAAAGTTAGCAGGCTAGTCCTTTCTTATTTTTATTTTTTAGGTTAATAATTTTTCTTATTTTTTACTGTGATTGCAGTTTAAGAGATACCTAAAACATGGTAAAACAGACAGTAGTAAAGAGTATATCTGCAGGGAACACCAAAGTCCTATTAGCTATCATCTCTCCAGCAGTATTAGTTTATTATCTACAATATCTAACCTGGGCAATCACTCTTGTGTTACCCTAGGGCAGGCTTCAGTGAGCGACCTCTCCTTTCCTGGGATGATTTTGCCGCCGGTTGCTTCTGAAGGGTCTCCAGGGCTCCCCCACTCCGGTCCTTCCCCCAGTGTTGCTTCAATCAGTAACAAATGTTTTATATTTTTAAAGCGACCCAATGATCCCCCTTGATAGAGGTTTATATTTACAAATTTTGAATAACCAATTTAAGACCGGTGTCCCCTGTTTCTGGGTCAGGGAGTGTGTGAAATGTCTCAGCCTAAAGTAATTGTAATGTTCTGACAGCGGTAGCTCATGCTTGTCCCTCAGTTCCTCATAGGTGAGCATCTGGCCCTTTACTAACCAGTCTCCCAGTCTATCTAGTTTCCTTGACCTCCACCAGTGTTGTGATGTTGTGCTCATGTGTTTCGGGGCCTGAGGGTGGTCAAGAATTGGGGTCATTTGGGTGGATCCAGGGAACAAACCTGTGTGTTTCTTGGCCCATTTCCAGTATGATAGTGAGTGTCTGATTAGGGGGTTTGGCGAGTTTTTAAGGCTCTGAGGCAATTATGATAGCCAAGCCACCTTGTCCCAGGTTAAAGGCCTTAAAGTGTGGTTCTCTAAATCCACACAGGCCGGTTGATGACAAATAGAATGTGCTATTGGGAGGAAAGATAGGTGACGGAACAGGTATTAAACTGATAGGAATAAATAGTACAACTTAATACACCACTCCTATCTGGTGGCACCTTAGATTGCACGCTCAGTGCCCCAAATTCAAAGTAGGAGGACCGACCAAGCATCTTTTTCCATCTCCCTGTTCCAAAAATCCATGCCATATACACGTCCCCTAATATTGGACGTAACAGGGATTAAACCGATAGGAATAGTACTACTTAACAGTACACACCTTATAATAACGCAGACAGAGGCAACGCGTATAATCTTCCATGCTGTGCAGTGGAAGCCCCCAGATTCTGACTTGTGTATAATCTTCCATGCTGGGCAGTGGAAGCCCCCAGACTCTGACCTGTGTATAATCTTCCATGCTGTGCAGTGGAGGCTCCCAGACTCTGACCTGTGTATAATATTCCATGCTGGGCAGTGGAAGCCCCCATACTCTGACCTGTGTATAATCTTCCATGCTGGGCAGTGGAAGCCCCCAGACTCTGGGAGTCTGAAGAAGAGGAGTCAGATGAGGAAGGTGTCTTTTAGGAGGTGGAAGACCAAACACGGCAGGCATCCCAGGGGGCTTCTTGTCACCTTTCAGGGACCCTTGTGGCTGGGTGGAGGAAGAGACCTTCAATGACATCAGTGAGGACAAGGAACGGGACATGGCTAGCTTGGTATCCAACCTTGTGCAAATGGGGAGTTTGCGGTTGTGCAAAGGGACTGTTTGCGGTTGTTTGCGGTGCATTAAACGGGGATATTGGTCTGTTACTGTGAAGCGGGTGTAACCCTTACACTACCTGATCGATACAACATCATACCTGATGTTTTAAAGCATGTTATTCCAAACAAGTTAGGAATGTTAGGTGATTTATTCCCTTTATGGCTTAAAACCAGACTCTGCATCAACTATGTAATTTTCCGTGGGAGTTTTGCCATGGATCCCCCTCCGGCATGTCACAGTCCAGGTGTTAGTCCCCTTGAAACAACTTTCCCATCACCATTGTGGCCAGAAAGAGTCCCTTTGGGTTTTGAAATTTGCCTGCCCATTGAAGTCTATGGCGGTTCGCAAATATTCGTCCGTTAGCAAACATTTGATGGAATTCGGGTCCGCGGTTCGCGAACCGAAAATGTTATGTTCACGACATCACTAGATGTATCTAAAACAAAGGGAAGGGCAGTGTGTACTGAAGAGTGAAGCATGGGAGGACTCTATTTTTCTATGTTATCTTGTAGGTCATATATAGTGACATTTGAAGTCTCCAAGTATTTTTCAGAATTTCACTCTAATTTTTTGTGTGTGCCTCTTTCTCTTAGCTTTATAGTTTATTTGTATTTCCTTGGCAATATTTTTTTTTATATTTCCATGATCCTACATGAATGTTTCTATTCATCCATGCCTTTCAATAACTGGGAACAATGGACCTGGTATCATTAGCATTTATGATAAATACTAAATTTAAAAGAACTGTTGATAGTTTTCTCTGTTTCCTTCAATTGAACAGAAAAAATTTGATGAACCACTGAACTCAACGATGAGATGGTATGTCCAGTCACTGTTACTTTGTACATTATGTTATACTATTCAGACTTCACTATCCAGGTAAGTTATAGTTGAACAAACTTTTATTTTAATAAAAAAAAGTTTTTCATAGATGAGATACAATTTGTTCTACACCTCAAAATCAAGTTTTTAGGTTATTCTTAAAAAGCATGAAAATCTGTCTTTACGTTGTATAATCCATCTTTTTATAAAGTTAGTCAATCCTGGGAAATTCCACGCCATTGTTGAGGCAAATGATAGGCTTTTGCTTATTAAGTAGATGCACTGATGTGCTAATTAGAGTTAGAATCTGCCTCTTTGTCTCTGTGGTGGCCAAAATGAACACAGAATCTGCCATTTTGCTTTCAGTAGCACAACGTCCTAGGTGGCAGGAGACTTTGAAAGCAATATTTGCACAGTTTGAAAGTGGCAGAATGTATTGCCAGTGATTCCATCAGCACTAATAGAAAGCTTGTTAGTTTACAAGGACAACCCCATCTCAGAAAGAAACATGCAGCTGCAGATAAGATAAAAGAGAACCTGCAGCAAAGTATAATTGCATATGAAATATGCAAAATATAAAGGTTTGTGTTTATTTATGCATTTATTTTCCTTTCTAATAACATTTTCCCATTATTAGTTAAAAAAAAAATCATATAAAAAGTCTGCGCACAGTGGTCCTTTAATAGTGTGTCTGTGTATAAATTCTACTAATATATCTAAATCAATCTGATAAAATGTAGATATTTAATATAAAATATTTTTCAAGTGGGGATAATTTTTACATTATACAATTAGACACAATGGAGTATGTTTATAAAAAGGGGTACTAGTGGTGCCAGTAATGACACAGGCTCATGCACTAACAGATAACAACTTGCTAAAGTCGAGGCAATTACTTTTTTTTAAACATGATTTAACCAAGAGTTTAAGAAATTATGGAAGGAATGCTTTTTAATGCAAATAATGTTTTCTACAGTTCAGATTTTACCACAGCATTACTGCACATATTCCAACGAGACATATGAAAACAACTTCTCTTACAGTTTGCTATGTCTACATAGATAAAGGACTGCTTTGGTGATCTTATAAAGGGCTCTCTAAGAAGAATAATTAATTAGGGTTTGAAATAAAAATAAAACTTTGTGATGCTTTTACAGTGCATTTAAACAATTAAATATTATTTTAAGTGCCACTAGGATGTATAAGCTCCAGATGGTGAGAGATGACTAACTGACAGCCCTTTGTGCTACTTGCTACACACCTGGATGCACCTGGGACATTGAGTCCTGGCACATCTGGAATATTTTGGGGACACTCCATAAAGTATTGTAAAGTCAGTCAGACAGGAGCCACAAGGTAAGTACCTAATCATTACTCACAAACTCCAGGATCACCCTCACTGTCTGAGTCCTCCTCATGAGTGTCCCCAAAATATTCCAGATGTGCCAGAACTCAATGTCCCAGGTGATGCCAGGTGTGTAGCAGGAAGCAAAAAGGGCTGTTAGTCAGTCATCTCTCACCATCCAGCTCTCTCTGAACAGCTCAGGGTCTAGAGAGGGCATACGGTACAGGGTAGAAGGCAGGAGGCTGGGCTACAATGCCAGGCGCACAGAGGAGAGAGCAGGGTGCTGAGGTACAGGAGAAAGGGGATAGGGCATGAAACTGAGGGGCAGGGGAGAGGGCTGACTGCAGGGTGGTGACAGGGAGAATGAGAGTGACAGGGAAAAGCAGAGTTCAGCCCAGACTGTGTGCAGATGTCGCTATTTTTGAGCATGCTCCAGTTGGTTTGCGCATGCAACGGCGCGCATTTGGCGTGTGCCTGAATTTTGTGCTACCATTATAAGTATGACATCCCTGACATAACATTTTTGAACAGTGCAGAAAACATCAGTTGAAAAGAAACATATCATAAGTTAAGCTAAGACTAAAGATGAAACCTGAAACTATGTGTGCTTATCCTTTCACTTTTTTCGCCTTTTATGGTTAATATTATGTTAATGTATGAATTATATGTGTATTTAATTGTATTATAGCAAGTTTTGGAAATAGGTTTGTGAACAGTTATAGGTAGATAAGGAAACTTGGAGCATATTGATGCATGTTTATTTCATTTATGATTAGCTTTGTTTATCATGTTGTGGATTTTTAAGGTTATTACAGTATTATCTGTGTGTTTTTACTATAATATTAAGACATATCTAAGGGAAATGATCTATACATCTACTTTGAAAGAAAACAATAATAGCTTATATTCAACAAATGTGAAAATGACTAAATAATGTTAATTGTTTACATATAATGATTTGATTGTAATTGGGTTGAGATCAATAATTAATGTTGTGAGGAAACTGACATTTGTCAGACTGTTAATAATGTACATTTTCTGCATGCTGTATTATTTGAGTGATTAAGGGAAATGACGGGAAATTAAACAATCTGCAATTTCTTATTGCTAAATGGCATTAGATCACTAAAATATAGGGAAATAGTTATTAAATATACAGAAAAAAAGACCCAGTACATATATACGCATTACAAATCCAAGTGCCAGCTAAATAAATAGTAGCTGTGTTTCCCCCTTTGTCTAATTCTGCTACAAATATGATGGCAATAACTAGAGCTTCAGCAATGATATTTGATATATTGTTTCTATAAAACAAGAGACATCCCAGGAAATCTGAAGGTGATTAATCTGGAGGGGATTAATCAAAGGGTAGAGGCAGTGGCTTTTAACTTGTATTATATTAGAAATGTATGGTGAATACAGCTAAGTAATATGCATTCAATACTCAGCATTCAACAGTTATTCTTAGCTAATTACAATTATTTACAATTATTTCTAAAGTATGAAATTGGTTGGAGAATTAGAGAGAGATTCATAGCGAATCTGCAACTCATTATAATAAAGCAGCCTTAGGCCATACCATGAAAAATGCTAAACTTTGCAGTTGTCACCACTTAATTTACTCAAGCTAGTACTACATTTCCTGGTGACATTGGGGACTTGAAGTACATATTTTAATTGTAGGAACTGCTCCCTAAATTTAAAAGTAATCCTTTATTATGACTATTATTACTACATTTTATTTGTAGAGATTATAATATCGCCTAGCTCTAGAGGAGGAAAATAGGGACACATAGATAAAATCTATAATCATTTGTATTCATTAAAATGCTATTATATGTCCATTTACCATTAATTATTAGCTTTCATTTTAAAGATAAATAGAACAGTAAAGTAAAATGATAGAAATATCACATACAACTGTCCCATCATGAGCAGTTTCATTACTTGCAATGATACACAACATCTGAACATCATGATGTTACACAGAGAACTTATAGTTAAGACCCCTTTGTGATGTCACTACATTACAACAGCTTTTAGACCAGTAAGGTCTCTGGATGAACTATACGCATGTTGTAGGTGCTCAGAATGCTTCAACTCTTATTGAATCAGCTGTGACTTGAAGCTCTTTCCAGAAGCCACACAGCAGTTAGAAAAACAACAAAATGGGCCATCCTGTTGGTCACAGATAAAGTGAATTTTGCTGCTAACATGTAAGTTATCTTATTTAAATTATTTAAACATTATCAACTTGCACACATCCACTCTAGTATGGGGTCTCATGTGCTCAAGGATGAGAGAGGATCTGCCCAGGATGCTATCCTGATTGGATTATTTATTTGTCTCCCGCTCAGGTAAAGCAGCTACTACAGGAAAGGAATACTGTGAAAAACGCTGCTCAGCTAGTCCCTGAAACACTAAACTTCACATTTATATTTTAAATGTTATCATTAAATTTTTTTCAAACAATGATTTTATTGCTAATCAGCTGAAAAAAACAATTAAAACCCTATTATATGAGCACTACATTGGCTCTTTAGTGAGGTTGGAAAATATATTGCTAGGTGAATTATTTCTTATTCATTAGAAGACTGTACAAGAAAACACACTGATAATATGTATATATATATATATATATATATATATATATATATATGTTGTCTGCTCCTCATGTTGACATTGCTGGGATACAGGTATATTATAATTTCTATCTGGGCTAGATATGACCTTGGGGTCTTCTATGTCAAAGCCATTCTCCCAGTTCAATTATGATATATTGTCTTAATTTCCATGATTTTTAAAGACATGTCTGATTAAATCTCTACTTCACAGCTGAGTGCAAATGTAAAATGTGACAGATATTCTCTTGGGGCATATGAACAAATTAATTATAAGTATAAATCCATTGGCAGATAAAGTAGAAATTAGTTTACAATGTCTATTTCTAACATTTGTATGGGATAAAGTATACAAGCTAATCATATTTTATAAGCTTTTATAGACATATATATAATTAAGTTGATTTATGCAAATTTGACTGAGTTACCCAAGAGAGCAGCTTCCAAAAATTTGCTCCACGCACCACTCAGTGCTTTATCTAGTAGTAGTGTCTAAGACTTTTAAGACAATTTAAGGTAATTACCCAGCCTTTGCAATAAAACATACAAAACCAAGTTTGGTAACATTAAAAAAAGGCCTACATTATAAAGTCCCCTGACAAACGACAAATGTGCTAAACCAGTTACACAAAACTACTTGATAGGTAAGAAAGCTAAACTGATCACATATTAGTCTAAGTATAGATAAACATGTAAATGGACAATTTATTCTGAATGCAAGATTTAGGTAAAGGTACATTTTATGTAGTTTTTAGATGTACCTGTCACTTTAAAAATAACTGTTTTTCTTCAAGTAGGTCAGCATGTCTTTCAGAATTGTACTTACCTAGCAATATCTTCAACTGTGAAACATAATTATACATTATAAGCATTTCTGTAGTCTGTACATCATCCCTGGTGTCTGGTACAAAGGCTCCATCGCCTTCTGTATTTCAGCTCATGTATCAGTACCATAATTAGCTGATGACAGAGGCTTTGTATGCATCTCAGTGGTACTCTGTTACAATACCTGATTAATAAGAAATTGCATCTTCAAAAAGCAGGTTCATACAGTGACTTTTTCAAGAAGACATTAAAAGAAAAGAATATAAAACAGATAATAGCTTGGCTAGAATGCAGAGCATATGTAGATATTGTGATCTTACAGTACAATACAGGGCAATGATAAAAGTCTCGCTTTTAACCTTATAAACTTACAAAATAATAGCTTATGCTGAATGGTACATTTTGTACCCATTTTGTTTGAATATATCTTAATCTTGTCTACCATGAGCTTTATACAAACATAGTGAGTGCTTTTCCTGAGCTGAAAGCTAATTATTATCTCATAGCCAAAACAATGTGGCAATAGGCCATGGCCCTCATTCAATTGCGATTTGGAAAGTTGAATAGGGCTCTAAATAAGCACATAGCATATTTTTTTAAATATGTTTTTAGTTAGTGAAAACCTTGCTTTTGGATAGATGATTACTAACTAAAAACTTTAAAAAAAAAATGCTATGTGTTTATTTAGAGCCCTATTCAATTGGCCAAATTGCAATTGAACGAGGGCCCATATGTTTCCAGACAAAAACCCATTTTCTTGTAGTATGCAAACATATTTGGTCTGGAATAGATAAGGAACTTCTGACATAGGCACTTTAGTCTGGAGGGCCTCATCATTTGTCTACTACATAACATAATATCTGTAAACGATATATAAGCTGTATTACTAAAAGCCTTAGACCGCAGCAGACAAGTATTGTGGTCTGCAGTGTTCTTCGAGGATCCTCGCATCTAATAAAGAAACTTGACATGTTAACAGAGGTCTCACGCTGCTTCTTTGATTGATTACTGCTAAATGAGAGGACAGGTATCAAGCTGTCATTTTTCATTTTTCTTTGAATATTGCCAACATATCACTACTAGCTTCCTTTGGTCCACTTGGTCATTGAGTGTAGCTTCTAGTGTTGGAGTTAGCACCATATCAGTATGTGGACCACTAGGAAAGTAAGGTGTGCTGTGTTTGCTCTAGAAAATACAATATGGTGAATCACTGAAAATGTACTGCTTGATGCCCTTTAACCACACAGAGTGACAAGGAAGGGAGAGGGAGACAGGTCAATATGGAAGTCACCTAGTGGAAGCAGAGAGGTGGATTGCTCAACTTTCATAAATCAATACGTTGCATTATTAATTATTGTATGTCTTATAACCATGATGGTGGATAATAATTTGTTTCAAATGAACTAGAGCCACTGACGTAATCACTATCTGCCTTATGCCTGGCACAATTATAAACAATCCCATTAGATTTGCTGTATATAAAGTTGGGTACCACTAAAATTGTCTTCTTCTTTTCATTGATTTTAAAAGCTTGACAGATTTCCTTGTATTTATGTTGTTGCCAAAGTTGAATTTAGTTATCTGCATGAGTACAGTATTTTATTTTCCTCCTTTTATCTGAGTCTAAAGGCATTTAAAACTGCCTCAGTAATGGAGCAGAATTAAACTGAACATTATATACCATGGGGGAAACAAACTTAAATGCTTTAAAATAGACAGATATATTGCATTTAAATACTTCTGAGGAAAGAAAGATGCATGCTCCTTTTATCCTTCCGCTGAAAACCAAATTAGTCAAGAGATCTAGGTTCTGTATATTGTATGTTTTCAGTCATACATATAGATGAACTTGTATACAGAATTGCTGCCTAACAAAGTGTGTTTTTAATATAAACTACACTTATCCTGAGCTTCAGAAGTGTTGCACGTTTATTATTGCTTATAGATATTATGGTAGCCACTTTTCATTCTTGACTTGAACCTTGACCCCCACCTTGCTGTTACTGTATTATGACAATGTAACATTAGCATGTATACAAACTAAATAATGAACAGTGTCATATAATACACCTGTATACTATACCACATAACATTTGTATAATGTACAGTAGTGACATTATTATCTTATAATATTCTATTTTATCATCGCGTATTTCTGACATCACTGCTTCACATATACACTGCTACATATACTTATATGTCAGACATATAAAGGTGTATATAAGTGCATTATGCAAACTGTATAACATGTCTTTCTATTCTAGTTTATAGATCACATATATAGTTGTGAGCGTACGAGTTGTTGCTAACGCTGCGGGCTCGCCGAAGGCACTTCATGCCAGCAACTGCGACCCTCGCAAACTTCACGTCGCAACCCAAAGAGCACGACACACACATTACGACACTCGCAAACAACATACGACACACGTTCACACACATTACGGCCTCGCAACACTCGGACGCAACTCGCAAACATTACAAAATTAAAAACACAATACATACACGCAGCACATACATAAAAACCTTACCTACACCAAGAGGGAGCACCCAGGACCTCAAAAATGCAACTTACACCTTCATTTTACTCTAAATAAAAGAGTTTAGACAGTAAACAATTTGCTAAGCGACACAAAAAATGGCCTACGAACAAAACGAAAACGAGGCTACACACGCAAACACCATACGAGACACGTAAACAGATATTACGACCTCGCAAACATCGGACGCAACACGCCGACATACAAACATTTAAAACACAATAAATACACACAACACACACATAAAAAGCTTACCTACAGCATGAGGAACCATCCAGCACCTCAAATAAACAAATTACACCTTCATTTAAATAAAAATAAAACACTTTAGACACTAATAAAATCGCTAAGCGAGAGAAAAAATGGCCGACGAACAAAACGAAAACGAGGCTTCAGACGTAACTATACTACACTTACTCGCAATAATGAAACACATACTATGCGGACCGTATCACAATCATATTAAACACCATTTTGACCACAACTACGCACAAAATGGCGGATGGAAAGCAAATTGTAAGCTGGAACGCAAATAGCGCATGCGAATTGCGTTCTAACGGTCTAACTTTCCAGAAGTTTCTACAAGTTTATAAATACTGCCTATTTTACACAAAAAAATACATTTCTCCTCAGGTGATGAACGGAGTTACTTCATAGATAACTGCTGCTTTTACTTGAGAAGACAATTCTTTCATAATTTACTACTTTACACTGTGCAAATTACAACTGAGAGGTAAGCTATAATATATTACATTTTATTATCAAGACAGGACAGAAAAAAATAATATGAACTAGGAAAATGTGATTTATGTAGTGACATCTGACACGCACATTTATGTCTATCATGTATAATCACATATCACACACACATTTATGTGTGTAGGCCCACAAAAAAAATAAGGTTCATTTAACAAAACAAAACAAAAAAAAATTCAATATCAAAAAGAGGTTTATGTATAGTGACATGTGACATGGACATATATGTGTATCATGTATAGTGACATGTGACACGCACATTTATGTGTATTGCCCCTGCAACAAAATGATCTTAAAACAAAATAATTAAACAACTACATTTAAATGACATTAGAAAATAAAAATTGTCATATTAAAATATGAGTCATGTATACTGATATGTGACACGCACATATATGTAGCATCTATAGTTACATCTCACACACACATTTATGTGTGTTGGAAAAAACTAAAAATAAGGTTCATTTAACAATTAAAATATGATTCATGTATAGTGATATGTCACACGCACAGAAAAAAATTACATTGAACTCTGGAAATGTGCTTCATGTATGTGACATATGTGTGTAGCTACCCCCAAAAAATAATGTTAATTGAAAATAAGTACAGAAGTATATTTAAATGACATTAATTTACTGCAATTCAATAGATCACCTAAACCTCAATCTTTCTACTTCTGTTAATATTCAAACTCTGCATCAACAGCGTCACTCAACAATTTGCACCGTGCATTGTGAAGCACAATCCCTTTTAAAGAACAGCAACAAAGAAGAACAGGTAAGATCTAAAAATACATTAGATGCTGAAAAGCCCATGCTTTGCTAAATAAAAAATAAAAATTATACAATTAAATATTTCACTTTCTTTTTCAAACAGACACTACAAGAAGACCGGCGGATTAAGATTGGCAGAAATGACCCTCTGTCATTCGACACTTCAATCAAGGTAAAGTATTAAGTATAAAAAAGAAACGAACCATGAGCCTCATTCAATTGTGAGTTGGCCAATTGAATAGGGCTCTATATAAGCACATTACATATATTTTAAACAGAAATTTTTAGTTAATGAACTTCGATCCAAAATCAAGGTCTTCACTAACTAAAAACTTCGGTCAAAAAATATGTTATGTGCTTATATAGAGCCCTCTTCAATTGGCAAAATTGCAATTGAATGAGGACCTATATATCTTTAATGGCCGAGGGCCTCATTTAAATGTGATTTGCCCATTTCAATAGGGCTCTATATAAGCACAGAGGATATTTTTTAAATGAACTTTTTAGTTAGTGAAGACCTTCCTTTTAGATACAAGTTCACTAACTAAAAACTTCTGTAAAAGAAGATGCTCTGTGGTCATATTGAGCTCTATTCCATTGCCCAAAACGCAATTGAATGAGGCCCCGACAATATAACAAATGCAGCAACCAAAGGCCCTCATTCAATTGCTATTTTGCCCAATTGAATATGGCTCTAAATAAGCACTTTTAGATTTTAGAGAACTAGGTAATACGCTGAAGGCAAGGACCTCCAAGGTAGTATTTTCTAAAATACTACCAGTGCCACGTGCTAGCCCAGGGAGGCAGAAGGAGATTAGGGAGGTTAATGCGTGGCTAAAGATGTGGTGCACTAAGGAGGGGTTTGGCTTTTTAGAGCACTGGGCTGACTTCTCACTTCGGTACAATCTCTACAGTAGGGATGGATTGCACCTTAATGATGAGGGAGCTTTCGTACTAGGGGATAGGATGATAGAAAGGCTGGAGGAGTTTTTAAACTAGTAGGTGGGGGGGAGGGACTAGATATAAGTAATGGGGTAGAAAGTGTAGAGGGTATAAGGGATGAATTAACAACTCATAGGGGAGGAGATGAGGGGAGGGGTAGTATAGTCAATATGGAGGTAGTAATAAGTAATTCAAGTTCAGTGGCAGGCACTTCAGAACTACAGACTCATAACATAAGGTGTATGCTTGCTAATGCCAGAAGCTTGCCAGGAAAAAAAATGGGAGAGTTAGAATTATTAGCAATTAATGAAAAATGAGATTTAATAGGCATTACCTAAATGTGGTGGGATGAATCTCATGACTGGACTGTTAATCTGGATGGTTATAACCTATTTAGGAAAGATAGAGGCAATGGTAAACGAGGAGGAGGGATTTGTCTGTATGTTAAGCCTGAATTTAAGGCTATAGTCAGAGAAGATATTTATGGTGGACCTAGTGATAAAGTTGAATGTTTGTGGGTAGAGTTAAATAGCGGAGCAGCAAATTCCAAAAGAATAATAGTTGGAGTATGCTATTAAACCCCAAATATAGCTGAAAGTGAGGAAATACAATTATTGTTACAGATTGGAAATGCAGCTAAGCACGGCAAGTTCTAATAATGGGAGATTTTAATTACCCTGAAATAAACTGGATAAATGAGACCAGCAGTTCAGCTAAGGGGAGCAGGTTCTTGAGTACACTCAGGGATCATTATTTGGCCCAGGTTATACAGGAGCCTACTAGAAATAAAGCTATCTTAGATTTACTCATTACAAATAATATTCATATTGTATCAAATGTTGAAATAGGGCAACCTTTGGGAAACAGTGATCACAACACAGTCTCATTTGAGATTGAATTAAAAAAACAACATTTTAAGGGGCCAACAAAAACTCTTAATTTTAAAAGGGCAGATTTTAATGGTCTAAGGGCTGCAATACAAAGTATAGACTGGGACAGAGAACTGATAGGTAAAAACAATGAACATAAATGGACAACATTTAAATCCTTACTAAATATACATACACATCAGCATATACCGTGTGGGAATAAAATTAAAAGGAGTAAATCACAACCCATGTGGCTTAACAATGATTTAAAGATCAAGATACGGAGTAAAAAACAGGCATTTAAATTATACAAACAAGAGGGGACAGAGACTGCTTTACGGGAATACAAGGAAATCAACAAGGCTTACAAAAGCGCGATTAGACTGGCTAAAATAGAAAATGAAAAATGAATTGCAAAAGAGAGTAAGACTAACCCTAAAATATTTTTTAAGTATATTAATGGGAAGAAGGCAAGGAAGGAAGTTATAGGAACATTACAATGTGAAACAGGCTGTCTGATAATTAGTGACCAAGAAAAGGCAGATGAGCTAAATAGGTTCTTTTCTTCAGTATACACAAGGGAGGTACCAGTGGTTGGGACACTGCAACATAATGGGGCTACACTACCTTTGCCAAATAATTGGTTAACACAGGAAGTAATCCAAAAGAGGTTGGAAAAAATAAATGTTAATAAAGCCCCGGGTCCTGATGGAATACATCCAAGGGTACTAAGGGAACTGGGTTCTGTAATAGCCAAACCATTATATTTAATTTTTCAAGATTCACTCAACACAGGGTCTCTACCAGATGACTGGAGAAAAGCTGATGTGATACCTATATTTAAAAAGGGAGCAAGAGCAAATCCGGGGAATTAGAGACCAGTGAGCCTCACTTCTGTAGTGGGGAAGCTTTTAGAAGGGTTAATAAGGGATAATATACAAGAATATGTCTATTTGAACAGGATTATAAGTAGGAGTCAACATGGGTTTATGAGGAATAGGTCATGTCAAACAAATCTAATTAGCTTCTATGAGGAGGTTAGTAGGAACCTGGATCAAGGCAACTCAGTGGATGTAGTCTTTTTGGATTTTGCTTTTGATACAGTGCCACATGGGAGACTATTGGGCAAACTAAGGGATACAGGAATTGCAGTAAATATCTGCTCATGGATTGAGAGCTGGCTAAAAGACAGGAAGCAAAGGGTTGTTGTAAATGGAACATACTCCGATTGGACTAATGTGGTAAGTGGGGTTCCTCAGAGTTCAGTATTAGGTCCTCTCCTTTTTAACATATTTATTAATGACTTAGAGGTAGGATTGGAGTGTGGTGTCTCCATTTTCGCTGATGACACAAAGTTGTGCAAGGTAATTAAATCAGAAAATGATGTGCTTTCCCTCCAAGGGGATTTACATAAAATTGAGGAATGGGCATCTAAATGGCAGATGAGATTTAATACGAATAAATATAAGGTTATGCATCTGGGAAGGAAAAATAGCCATGCAATTTATAATCTTAATGCAGCAAATCTAGGTGTATCAGATATTGAAAGGGATTTGGGAGTGCTTGTGGACAACCACCTAGGTAACAGTGCTCAAAGCCAAGCAGCAGCTGCAAAGGCAAATAAAATATTAGCATGTATTAAGAAGGGTATAGAAGCCAGGGAAGCAAATATAATTCTGCCACTATACAAATCTCTAGTACGCTCTCATTTGGAATATGGAGTACAATTTTGGGCACCACTTCATAAAAATGACATTTTAGAGCTGGAAAAGGTACAGAGAAGGGCAACCAAACTAATAAGGGGAATGGAGGGGCTAAGTTATGAAGAAAGACTAACCAAATTAAACTTATTTTCTCTAGAAAAAAGGCGTCTAAGAGGAGATATGATTACCTTATATAAATACATCCAGGGTCAGTATAAAGATTTGTTGGGGGAGCTTTTTGTGCCAAGAGGTTTTCAACTGACAATCCCTTGAGGTTAGAAGTAAAAAGATTCCACCTCAAAGAAAGAAAAGGGTTCTTCACAGTAATGGTGGTTAATCTGTGGAATTCTCTACCAGAGGAGGTGGTGACAGCGGATTCGATAGATAACTTTAAAAGGGGACTAGATTTATTTCTAATTAAAAAGGGTATTCAGGGTTATCATGGATAATTAGAGAGACAGTAATGATCTAAATTTTTAACATTTCCCCTTTAGACAATTGGCTCGCTTGTTTTTTTCTATTTGCCTTCCTCTGGACTAATTAATAATAATAAAAAAAACAAACAAACAAAAAAAAACATTAAATAATTGATTAATAATTAATTAACAACTAATGAATTAATAGTTAATCCGCATATTGCAGATCAAAGGAAATCTTAAAAGGTTGAACTTGATGGACTGAAAGTCTTTTTTCAACCTTAAATACTATGGGCATCATTCTATTAGCGGCCGCAGCCGTTGCGGGGCCGCAAGGACCGGCCGTAAGCTATTCGGCTATTCTATTCCCTTACGGCCGGGGACTCCGGCAGGCTTGCGGCCGGCGCCTTGCTATCCCTTGCGGCTGCTCGCGCCGGAGGAAAGCCTTTGATCTAAAACGGCCGCAAGAGTTTCGGCCGTAAGAAATTCCTATTTGTAATTTAATTGCTCCGGGAACCCTCTCTGCAAGGCTAAAAACGAGCCGCAGCTTACTTGCAGGAAAGAGGTCCCGCTAGCACCAATTAAGCACATAAAATAGCTCAAATAAAGCCATCCTGCACTTTGAGAAGACTATAAAGGGATTTTAGGTGTTAGAAAAAATAGCACATAATTATCCTATACTCAAATCCGTAAAATATTTTATTTTTAATATACGTAAAATATACATGTAAAAGGTCCAGAGTGCTTGGAGCACTTCAGACCTGCCCACGCCGCAGCCGGAAAATAAACAGTTAATTTGAACTCGGGTTTGGGCTGATGTGCAAGCTTGAGAGGGGGTTACTTTTAATCCTCATGTCCCCCAATATGATCCCTAGCATTTACAGAGCTGTACAGTGATGGCTTGAATTTATTTTTGCGTTTTTAGATTTCACAGCTTACGGCCGGTTTCAAGATATGTGGCCGGCCGTAAGGGGAGATCCTTGCGGGGCCGTATAATAGAATCGCGAGTTAACAGAACCCCCGCAAGGAATTGCAGCCTTACGGCCGATTTACGGCCGATAATAGAATGAGGCCCTATGTAACTATGTAACTATGTAACTTTTAGGCCCTCATTCAATTGCGATTTTGCCAATTGAATACGGCTCTAAATAAGCACATAATATATATTTTTTAAAGAAGTTTTTAGTTATTGAAAACCGTGCTTTTGGATAGATGCTTAATAACTAAAAACTTCTTTAAAAAATATATATGATGTGCTTATTTAGACCCCTATTCAATTGGCAAAATTGCAATTCAATGAGGGCCTTAGAGTCCTATTGAATTGGCCAAAATGCTATTGAATGAGGGCCAAAGTATGCAACATATGGTACACACAAAGTGGTACACACAAAACAGCATTATAACAAACTCACACAAACACATAGCAAAGTAAATTAACTTTCTTATTCAATGTTTAACAACCTAAAAGCCTTACAATGAAGCCTAACTAAGAATAACAAAAGTGGTGCGCACCTTATAGGATTTTACAAAAACTCACACAAACACATAGGAAACTACATTAACATTCTTCTCTAATATTTAACAACCTATAACCAGTACAATGAAGACTAAATAACTTTAGCACAAGTGGTGCGCACAAAAGAGGATTGTAACAAACTCACACAAACACATAGCAAACTACATTAATATTCTTATTTCATGTTTAAAAAAATATAACCATCCCAATAAAGGATAAATAAGTATACCACAAGTGGTGCGCACAAAACAGGATTGTACAAAAACTCCCACAAACACATAGCAAACTAAATTCATATTCTTAGTTAATGTTTAACAACCTATAAGCCTTACAAAGAAGCCTAAATAAGTACACCAGAAGTGGGACGCACAAAACAGGATTGTACTTAAACTCACATACATAGGAAACTAAATTAAGATTCTTCTTTAATGTTTAACAACCTATAACCATTACAATGAAGCTTAAATAAGTATACCACAAGTGGTGTGCAAAAACCGGTTTGTACAAAAAAACACACAAACACATAGCAAACTAAATTAATATTCTTCTTTAATATATCACAACCTACAAGCCTTACTAAGAAGCTTAAATAAGAATAACAAAAGTCGTGCAAACAAATCAGGATTGTAGATAAAGTTAGACAAACACATAGAAAAAAATAACCATAACAGATACAATACAGCAAAATTAAGACATTTTTTATTTATTTAAAAGACATTTCACTCAAACAACATTTTCAATTTTATGTTACAACAGATACTGCGTGAAGACAATCGGACAAGGACTTTCAGAACAGGACCAGACCATCGGACGAGGACTTTCAACACAGGACCAGACCAGCGGACGAGGACTTTCAACACAGGACCAGACCATCGGACAAGGACTTTCAACAAAGGACCACAACATCGGACGAGGGCTATCGCCAGAGGACCACAACATCGGACGAGGGCTATCGACAGAGGACCACACCATCGGACCACGACTTTCAACAGAGGACCAGACCATAGGACCAGGATTTTACACAGAGGACCACACCATCGGACGAGGACTTCCAACAGAGGACCAGACCATTCGACAAAGATTTTCAACCGAGGACCAACAAACATTCGGATTTAAATCACACTTCAACCAAGGTACAGTATAATAAGTACAAAAGGAGAAAAATAAAGAAACATGTTTCGCTGCATCCGTGTCAACTGAAAAAAATAAAAATAATAATTACTATGTCCCTTATTCTATTTAAATTGGCACTATGCAACACATAGCTCAATAACCACATCAATGTTTTTTTTTGCAAAGAAGTTTTTCAGTGGTAAACATCTATCCACACACAAGGTTTTCAATAACTAAAAAATTATTTAAAAAAAAGATGTTAACTGCTTATTTACAGCAGTACTCAATTTGCCAAATTGTTATTCAATGAGGCCAGGAATTATAACTTTTAACAAAATATAAATGATACATTAATGATTGACCTTTTATTTCTCAATTGTGCACAATAATCTTTAACAGTAATTACAAACTTCAATATACCCAATTACATTTCTTTTTTGGCCTTTACAGATTAATATGTCTGATAACGAGAGCAAACAAGAGAAGAAAAGATGTCAATCTAGAGAAAGACAAGAGAGATGGGCCGCCCAGCAGACATTAGAGGAGAAAGAAATTCGACGAGAAAAAGAACGCAAAAGACTTGCAAGCAAAAGACTATCAGCTGCAAAAATGAAAGATACGCCCCAAAAAACTACAAAGCAAATAAAGCATTTACAACCTATTCCTCAAACATCAGATGACATTTTACAAGATACAATTAAAGACAGACCAAAAAAAACAACTACAAAAAAAAACATTTACAACCTGTTACTGAAACCTTACAGGACATTTCAACAAAACAAGGACAACATATACCAAGAAAAGCCATGAAAAAAACTAAGCATTTAGAACCTGTTGTTCAAACATTCCATGACTTTTCACCTGATGAATATGAAAGTCAAACTCCTATATGCTTTGCAAATTGTCCTTTACTCAAGTCTTTAGCAGTAGAGGTTCATAGTTGTGGGGACATGACTACTCAATGTCCGTTTTGTGAGGCTTATAATTTTAAACAGGAGAGACCCAGAGATGGACAATTTATTAGTTGTTGTCAAAAAGGCAAGTTCAAACTTCCAGAAAGGAAAGAATTTCCAATCTATTTGCAAAATATTATGACTGAACCTACTTTTCCAAACTACAAAAATGTTAAGACAAACATAAGATCCTACAATAGTGCCATATCCTTTGCATCTATGGGGGCAACATTAGCTGCTAATGTACCAGGACATGGTCCTTACTGTTTTAAAGTACAAGGACAAATTTATCATCGTACTTCACATTTACATCCAGAGAAAGGAGAGCAAAGAAAATTCGCTCAACTATATGTCCTAGATACAATGGAAGCTGTTGACCAACGTATGCAGATGGAAGAAAATAGAAAATGCTTACCCAGTGTTTTTATAGAGCTAAATAACATTATGGACAACAATCCCTACAGTAAAGCTTACAAAAAATCGGCAGAAGTAGAAAATGAACAACTACTTCATGCATAAAGACATCAATTACCCATGCCAAAGGTTAATATGGTGCTTAAAAGAAACAGACATACTAATAAACGTCGTCATAACTTGCCAACATCAAATGAGGTTGCAATGGTGTTTCAAAATGATGAAGGAGAACCACCATTTCAAAGAGACATTAGAATATATCCCAGAAATGAGGAGCAACCATTTATTAATATTAATATCTTAAGTCCAAATTTAGATCCAATGACATATCTCATCTTTCTCCCACATGGAGAAGCAGGTTGGCAACCAAAATTAACCCTTCCCAGTTACCCAAATGCTAAAGCCAGAATCCGAAATAATGTTTCTATGCTTGAATTTAAAGTAGCTCAAATTGCCATTCGACATGGATTTAATCCGATTTTATGTGGTGGAAAACTAACACAACAATGGATTATTGATTCATATTTGCAAGTTGAGGCAAATAATTTAAACTTTATAAAATATCAACAAGATAAACTACGTGTAGAACAATATTCTGGACTCATGGACTATGTTGCTGACGTGGCTACAAGCAGAGACATGACAGCTGGCAAAGCCATCATTTTACCATCTTCCTTTCAAGGATCTCCTCGAAATATGAGAGAAAGATACAATGATGCTATGGCTATTGTCACCAAATTTGGAAAACCAGATTTTTTTATGACATTTACATGTAATCCACAATGGCCAGAAATTACACAAAATCTACTTCTTGGACAAACTGCTTCTGATCGACCAGATTTAGTAGCCAGAGTTTTTAAGATCAAATTAAATGAATTAATACGTGACTTCACTATAAATCTGTTATTTGGCAAATGTCTTGCTTATGTATATACCATTGAATTTAAAAAAAAGAGGCCTTCCACATGCACATCTTCTGATAATACTTCAATAGAAACATAAATTAGATACTTCGGACAAAGTGGATGCAGTCATAGTTGCTGAACTACCAGATCCAGAACTATATGGTAGACTATATGAGATTGTTACTCATCTCATGATTCATGGACCCTGTGGAGACCTTAATCCACAATCACCATGTATGGAAAATAATAAATGTTCCAAAGATTTTCCAAAAGATTATAGAGACAAAACATATGCAAATTGTGATGGATATCCACTTTATAAAAGAAGAGAAGGAGATAGTGCCATTATTCTTGGAAAAAAAGTGGACAATAGATATGTAGTACCCTACAATCCACATTTACTCATGAAGTACAACGCCCACATCAACGTAGAAGCCTGCACTTCCATCAAATCGATTAAATGTGTCTACAAATATCTTTACAAAGACTATGATGCAGCTACTGTAGTCGTCAAAAGTGCAGACAACGCTGAAAGTAGTGAGTTAGTACATGATGAACTTGCATCTCATGTAAATGCTCGCTATGTCAGTGCGCCAGAAGCTATGTGGCGGCTTTTAAAATTTGAAATGCATGATAGATCACATGCAGTATATAGATTAGCAGTACATTTGCCACAACGACATTTAGTCTATTTCCATGCTGGAAATGAAATGAATGCATTGGCCCAAAGTGAAGATTGTCACACTACACTAACTGCATGGTTTGCATTAAATTCCAATGATGCTCAAGCAACACAATACTTATATATTGAAATTCCATATTACTATGTTTTTGTGAATGGATTATGGAGACCAAGAAAAACCAGAGGCAATAAAATAATTCCACGAATTTACACAGTCAGTCCAAGAGATGTTGAACGTTTTTGCTTACGGATATTACTTTTAAATGTTACAGGAGCACAAAGTTTTGAACAATTAAGAACTGTTAATGACATTGTATATGAATCCTTCCATTTAGCTGCAAGACATAGAAACTTACTCGCTGATGATACAGAGTGGGAAAGATGTTTAGAAGAAGCAGCACAATGTCAAATGCCACGACAGATGAGAGAACAATTTGCTTTTATTTGTATCTTCTCAAATGCTCCAAATGCATTAGCTTTGTGGGAGACTTTTAAAAGTAATATGGCTGAAGACTTTATGCGACGATACAATGAACCCATTGCACACTTAAAAGCGTTAATGGAAATCCAAGAAGTATTTTTAACTCATGGATTAAGTTGTGCAAGTTTTAATTTGCCTGATCCAGGTCTTATAGATGACATAAACTTTGAAGACTATGACATTCAACTACAAGCAGAAAGAACACAAGAAAGACTTGCAACTTTAAATACACTACAATTGCAAGCATTTCATGCCATTAAAAATGCAATAGATGATGACATGGTGATAGAGCGTTATTTCTATCTTGATGGACCTGGCGGATCAGGAAAAACCTATTTGTACAATTTATTAATGAGTTCAGTACGAGCACAAGGCCAAATAGCAATGGCGTTTGCCACTACTGGAATTGCTGCACTTTTATTAGAAGGTGGAAGAACTGTTCATAATGGATTTAAACTGCCAGTGCCTATTTTAGAAAATTCTGTGTCAGATATTCGCATGACATCCTTACAAGCAAAGAAATTGAAGAAATGTAAATTAATTATAATAGATGAGGCCACAATGATGTCATGCTATGCCCTCTAATGTATTGACCATTTGCTTCGTGAAGTCATGGATAATATTTTTCCATTTGGTGGAAAGGTAATGTTGTTGGGTGGCGATTTTAGACAAACATTACCTGTTGTTGTACATGGAAATCGAACTGACATTATCGAAACCTGTATCAAGTCACGCACAGTATGGAAACATTTTACTTATCTTCAACTGTAACAAAATATGAGATCAGAAGGCCAAACTGATTTCAATGATTGGCTTATTAAAATTGGAGAAGGCAGAACAGAAAAAATACTACATTTAGCTGACGACACTGTAGAGATCCCACCTCATATGATTTGTCAACAAGATATTATATCGGCTATATTTGAAGGGAGCATAAATAACGAAGAATATTCCGAGCTTGCCAACCAAGTCATACTGACGTGTAAAAATAAAGATGCATTAATCCTCAATAATGAAATCTTAAAAAAAATTAATACACCGCAAAGAAATTATCACAGTGCTGATTCTGTACTTGCTGATGACAATGAAAGTCAGGCTAACTTTTTGACTGAATTCATAAACTCTCTAATTCCTTCTGGAATGCCACCACATATTTTGCAGCTAAAGAAAGGTGCAATTATCACGTTACTGCGAAATATGAACCCCAAAAAAGGCCTATGCAATGGCACAAGATTAATTGTTCAACAATTAAAGGACCATTTTATAGATGCTGAAATTTTAACTGGTACCCATAAAGGAGAGAGAGTTTTCATACCAAGAATAGATTTAGCACCAAGTGAAAGTAGTCTCCCTTTTATACTTCAAAGAAGACAATTTCCCATTATTATGGCATTTGCCATGACCATTAATAAATCACAAGGTCAAACTTTCAAATCTGTGGGTATTTTCTTGGAAGAACCAGTATTTGCACATGGTCAATTGTACGTTGCGTTGTCACGGTTCAAAAATCCACAGGCTATTAAAGTTTACATTGAAAACAATGAAAGTCAAGGTGATTTTTTAGAAGATGGACGTATTTTTACTAAAAACATTGTCTACTATGAAGTACTATAACTTTGCAGGATACAAATTAAAGCCATGCAAACATTTTTTAAAAGCATTCAAAAATACATAACAATTAGTTGTTTAATTCCGTCATAATTAATAGAAGTACTGTTTATGGATAATTCGCCTCACAAAATACTTGCCTTGCATTTTTATGAAAAATTATGTTAAAATGTTTAGTCACTATGTTAATGTTTCTAATGTTACAAGTTTAAAAACAATATTTTCAAGTTATTTCATTCAACATATTACAAAGTTCATGGTAAGAGCTCAAGCACCTTTTAAGTCACAATGTAAATATTGTCTGTTATCGTAAACATTACTACCTACATTAATGTTTATCGCCAGTTTATGTCGTCAGTAAGGAATTACTTTCATTAGGTACGTTTTAAGGAGAGTTTTTACTGTATGCCTTCCTCTACATTCAATGTATATTGAACTTAACAATTATTATGATAGAAATTGCATGTTAATACTGATTAATTTAAAGTTCAACTGTTTTTACATTCAAATGTTAATACTTTTAAGAAAAAATTAGCTTACAAAATGTATTCACTATGTTCCTGTTTATAATGTTCAAAATTCTACAAATGTTTTGTCAACTTCCAAAGTTACATAAAAAATAAAGTTCAAGTTTCAAAATATATACTTTGAAGGTTATTGCTTACATATATTTTAAACTTAATTTTAAAATTCGGGACGTTTCAACAAGGCTTTTTACTTTTTGCTTTTCTCTGGATTCAATGTATATTAAAGTTAACAATTCTTCAGATACAAATTTCATGTTAAAAAACCATTACATCAACATTTTACAAAAATACACGTTCATATCACAATACTTACAAGTGTCAAAAATCTATATAAATAACTAAACAACTTGACAAACATATACATCACATTGCCGTCATTTTTTGACGGGCAAGTCGCTAATTATTAAATAATAATAATTAAATTATACATAATCAAAAATATTATAGGTCAGTGCTCTTACAATATATATGGACCTTGTTTGGCCACAGAATTATTCATTAAATGGATATCAGGAAGAAGCTTGAACATCATGTGGAACATTATTTAGGTATTTTAAATTGATCAAAAATGTGTTTAAACATTGTCAGTTTTTGGTTCCTGCGTGTAAAGCTGCTGAGGTGCTCCCACAGATAAAACTACATAGATAATTGTCTGACACCAATTATGGGATTGATTACTTAACTTCCATTAAAAATCTTACAGCTAAACCATGGGCTTATTTAGGTTTTATGGTGCTCTAGACCGGGCCAATTGGTGTTCCCCCCATGCCGAAATTTGCAGCTCCTCCTTTCCTTTTCTATATGTCAATTTATAAGCGTATTTTTATGTATATGTGACAACCTACTGCTTCTGGTGGGCTTGATAAGAACCTAGTGGAAACCTACCCAGTAAGACAGTCTGGTTCTTTGTATATCCCTGATAGCAGAAACAGAACCAATGTAGCAAACCGCAAGAACCAGTAGTACCTCCCAGCAAATGTTAACGACTGCAGATTAAGCACCAATTATCCCAGTAATAAGAAATATTATACCCTCAGAATGAAACATAAACATCAATTATGTAGCTCACTCTGATAACTCTTTTATTTATGAACATACAGCACATTACATAACCTGGGGGTGAAAATTTAAAAACCATAGGAAGAGGTCAGTCCCAGGCTCATATCAGGAATTTCCTTCCTGTTTTTTTTTATTGGTAAGGGTATTTGCTAATAACACCTGGGGAGACATCAACAGCCTTATTAAATTGCGATTCAGCAAATTTAAAAGGGCTCCATTAAGCACATAACATATTTTTTTACAGAAGTTTTTAGTTTGTCGAAGACCTTGCTTTTGGATAGAAGTTCACTAACTAAAAACTTCTGTAAAAAAAATATGCTGTCATTAAATAGAGCCCTTTTAAATTTGCCAAATCGCAATTTAATAAAGCTGCAAGTCTGGTTGGGGGCAAATATTGCTTTAAGCTTGTGGCTAACTCCCCACCTTGTTGTACCCCTTGCTTGTGGCTCCTTAGCTGGGAGTCCCACACTTGGGGCCTCATTCTATTAGCGGCCGCAGCCGTTGCAGGGCCGCAAGGATCGGCCGCAAGCTATTCGGCTATTCTATTCCCTTACGGCCGGGGACTCCGGCAGGCTTGCGGCCGGTGCCTTGCTATCTCTTGCGGCCGCTCGCGCCAGAGGAAAGCCTTTGATCTAAAACGGCCGCAAGAGTTTCGGCCGTAAGAAATTCCTATTTGCAATTCAATTGCTCCGGGAACCCTCTCTGCAAGGCTAAAAACTAACCGCAGCTTACTTGCAGGAAAGAGGTCCCGCTAGCACCAATTAAGCACATAAAATAGCTCAAATAAAGCCATCCTGCACTTTGAGAAGACTATAAAGGGATTTTAGGTGTTAGAAAAAATAGCACATAATTATCCTATACTCAAATCCGTAAAATATTTTATTTTTAATTTCCGTAAAATATCCATGTAAAAAGTCCAGAGTGCTTGGAGCACTTCAGACCTGCCCACGCCGCAGCCGGAAAATAAACAGTTAATTTGAACTCGGGTTTGGGCTGATGTGCAAGCTTGAGAGTGGGTTTCTTTTAATCCTCATGTCCCCCAATATGATCCCTAGCATTTACAGAGCTGTACAGTGCAGGCTTGAATTTATTTTTGCGTTTTTAGATTTCTGAGATTACGGCCGGTTCCAAGATATGCGGCCGGCCGTAAGAGGAGATCCTTGCGGGGCCGTATAATAGAATCGCGAGTTAACAGAATCGCAAGGAATCGCAGCCTTACGGCCGATTTACGGCCGGTAATAGAATGAGGCCCTTGATATTTTTTTAAAACCCCTAGGAGAAATCCTGCATTTTCAGCCTAAGCATGACTATATCTCACCCTGGAGAAACACCACTCAGCAGTATGAGCATATTAAACCATATATACTCCTGGGGAAATATTTCCTATTAGATAATAGCATTGTACCCATGCTTATCCTAGTATATCGATTTATACTACAACTCCAGTTTTCGTTCAAATTTGATTGATCAGATGGATTAGCACCTTCCCTGATCACTTTTGATCACTAAAATGCTAATTCTTTTGATCTCTCTTTGCCTGAGAAGAGTGAATTCACATGTCAGTGTAAGTTTGTGAGTTTTCAATCATGCATGGTGCTTTGGGGGAAGCACTCTGAACATTGGGTTCTATCTCAAAGACAGGGCCCTCCATCCTTTGCAATGTGTTAATATTGCTATTGTTTTTGTCTTGAACTTACCCATGTATAGTCCTTCTGGAATTGTTGGCATGTTACAAATAAACTATAATACCAAAAGCATGCTTATCCTGCTATACAGAGGGGTTATACCTTATACTACTAACTCCAGTTTCTATTAAAATTTGACTAATAAGATGGATTAGGACCTTCCCTGATCGCTTCTGTGACTGTCTCTAAATTGTTAGGTTTTTGATCTTTGTTTGCCTTAGAAGAGTGAATTCACACATCAGTGTCATGAGATGTTTCCTCAATAGATCCCCCATATCCCCAGCCTATCAATGATGTCACCTAAAATTAACCTGATAACATGGAGGTCCATAATAACCTCTTTCAACATTCTCTTACTGTTTAGATCTTTCTATTGCCAAGCAGAAAAGGCTAACACTTTAATTAAACAAATTCTTTTGTTGATATTTCAACCAATCAGAATAGGGGAAAAAGAGTCCTCTGATGGACCCAATTGAACCACATGGTAGGGGGTTAGGTTTAACTCATGGGGGTATATGAGGACTTGTCATGCTCCATGAAGGCCAACTGGACCTTTGGGGATAGTTTAATTATTGGGGGCCCTGGATTAACATTGGGTGGTGTTGCCCTGTTGGCATGGGGTTGATAATGGAGTCTGGGAAATGATTGGGGCTTACACTAGTCTGGAAGGAAAGTAGATTTGTATATTGCCTACTGGGCTATTTGGTATTTGACAAAGAGAACAGAGATAATACTAATGTGCTAGTTACCCCTTACATAGCTAGAGGCAGGAAGGAAGATGAAAACTGCCAATAATCTCACAGACTTGCAGTCTCATCACCAGAAGATGCAGTTAATAGCACACCTGCCACACTAGTGACATGATTGACAGGCAGGCTGCATGGCTGAGAGGGTGGGGGATGGTAATAATAGGTGTAATTGTGTGGGGAGTAAATACACTATATCAATAAAGTGTGTGTGCAGTTTAAACATACATCAGCATTGTGTAGTTTATTCTGGCCAGTTAGTAATTCTACACAAGGGAATTATTGCAATGGACCCTGTCTGATACTTTGCTCCTAATCAGTGGGAGTATTGCTGCTGACCTGCTTTTCTTCACTTTCTGGGTACTGGTGGAGGTGATATGCTAGGCTGGGTTCATTGCTGCTAAACAGGGATATTCCAAAGAACCCTATAACCTATGTGGTGAGATTAGTAGAAGCCATAGGATCTTGACAGTGACATCTTCCTCCCATTTTCTAGTGTAGCCTAGTTATCCTGTTCAGATGGATTCTAGGTACACTCTGCTTACTTGTCCTCCTTTCTTGATTGTCATTTTGATGGACCTTGCCTTGCCCTGGCGGTGCTGTATGCCAACATTGAAAGTCTGTAGGGCCAGGCTCCATCTCAAAAGTCTTCCATTATCCACTCTGGATAGCCAACATAAGGGTTTGTGATCAGTCACTACTGTGAACTCCAGACTGTAAAAATAATGCTGTAATTTTTTCAGGGCCCATACCACTGCCAAACACTCATTTTCCGCTGCAGCATAGGCCGCTTCTCTTGCAGCAGCTTCCTACGGAAGTAGGCTATTGGATGTGCAATTCCCTGTGTGTCCTTCTGACTGAGGACTGCCTCTTTCAGGGCCCTAAAAGCTTTTTTGCAGCCAAGGGTCCATTCGATCATCCTGGGCATCATCTTCTAGATTAGCTCTGTCAAAGGCTTGGCCGTGGCACTGTAACAGGAATAAACTTTCTGTAATACCATGCAGTTCCTAGGAAAGCCATCACCTGCTTCTTAGTTTAGGGGTGGGCCATGCAGCTATTCCCTCTACTTTGTCTGTTCCTAGACTGATCTGACCACTACCTACCCAATGCCCTAGGTCAGGGGTGTCAAACTCGGTCCTGGAGGGCCACACCCAGGCCTGGATTTGTGGATATCCTTGCTACAAGCAGGTGAGACTATTGCTTCTGCAGGTATCCTGACTGACTCACCTGTACACAGAAAGGAAATCCTCAAATCCAGGCCTGGGTGTGGCCCTCCAGGACCGACTTTGACACCCCTGCCCTAGGTATTGTACCTCTTCCCTGGCCCACTGACTCTTATCAGGACAAATGTAGTATCTAGTATGCTTCTGATATGCTGAAAGTGATCCTCCCAGGTATTACAGAATATGGCAATGTCATCTAGGTAAGCTTGAGCATACCCCTGGTGCCCTTGTAACAATTGGTCTACTAGTCTTTGAAAGGTTGAAGGGGCATTCATAATACTTTAAACTGGTATAGTCCAAAAGGATAATGAAGACCAACGTCTCTCTGGCTGTCTCAGCAAGGGGAATTTGCTAGTATCCCTTGGAGGGGTCCAGAGTGGTGAGGTATTTAACAGTACCCAGACAGTCCAACAACTTCATGGATGAAATAGGGTAAGCATTGTTTTTTGTCTGTTCGGTTAGACTAGCTCTGCTTATGGGACAAGAGACAGAGAGAGAGAGAAAGAGAGACACATTTCCATGCTTCCCTGATCATGTTCAAAGGTCCCCTTATCTATCTATTCCTGCGTGACCAACATCACAAATGTTCCAAACAGCGTTCTTGGTCCATAACTATATATGTGATTATTCGAGAGTCTCTACCAGATGACTGGAGAAAAACAGATGTGATACCGATATTCAAGAAGGGAGCAAAAGCAAATCTGGGGAATTATAGACCAGTGAGCCTCACTTCTGGGGAATTATAGACCAGTGAGCCTCACTTCTGTAGTGGGGAAGCTTTTAGAAGGGTTAATAAGAGATAATATAAAAGAATATGTCTATTTTGAACAGGATTATATGTTGGAGTCAACATGGATTTATGAGGGATAGGTAATGTCAAACAAATCTAATTAGCTTCTATGAGGAGGTTAGTAGGAATCTGGATCAAGGAAACTTAGTGGATGTAGTCTTTTTGGATTTTGCAAAGGCTTTTGATACAGTGCCACATAGGAGACTATTGTGCAAACTAAGGGATACAGGAATTGCAGTAAATATCTGCCCATGGATTGAGAGCTGGCTGAAAGACAGGAAGCAAAGGGTTGTTGTTGTACTCAGATTGGACTAATGTGGTAAGTGTGGTAACATATTTATTAATGACTTAGAGGTGGGACTGCAAAGTAGTGTCTCCATTTTCGCTGATGACACAAAGTTGTGCAAGGTAATTAAATCAGATAATGATGTACTTTCCCTCCAAAGGGATTTACATACAATTGAGTAATGGGCATCTAAATGGCAGATGAAATTTAATATGAATAAATGTAAAGTTATTCATCTGGGAAGGAAAAATAGCCATGCAATTTATAATCTTAATGGAACAAATATAGGGGTATCAGATATTGAAAGGGATTTGGGTGTGCTTGTGGACAACCACCTCAGTAACAGTCCTCAAAATCCAAGCAGCAGCTGCAAAGGCAAATAAAATATTAGCATGTATTAAGAAGGGAATAGAAGCAAGGGTAGCAAATGTAATTATGCCACTATACAATCTCTAGTATGCCCTTATTTGGAATATGGAGTACAATTTTGGGCACCACTTCATAAAAAGGTGATTTTAGAGCTGGAAAAGGTACAGAGAAGTGCAACAAAACTAATAAGGGTAATGTAGGGGCTATGTTATAAAAGAAGACTAACCAAATTAAGCTTATTTTCTCTAGAAAAAAGGTGTCTAGGAGGAGATACGATTACCTTAAATAAATACATCCAGGGTCAGTATAAAGATTTGTCAAGGGATATTTTTGTGCCACGAGGTTTTCAACTGACAAGATGACATCCATTGAGGTAAGAATTAAAAAGATTCCACCTTAAAGAAAGAAAAGGGTTCTACACACTAAGGGTGGTTAATCTGTGGAATTCCCTACCAGAGGAGGTGGTGACAGCGGATTGAATAGATAACTTTAAAAGGGGACTGGATTTATTTATAATTAAAAAGGGAATTCAGGGTTATCCAATATAACTAGAGAGATAGTATTGATCCAGGGAGGAATCCAATAGCCAGTATCTGGGATCAGGAAGGAATTAAACACATTTTCCATTTGAGACGATTGGCTAAGCTTTACTTGGGGCTTTTTTCTGTTTGCCTTCTTCTGGATCAATTAATTATTAATACAAAATTAATAAATACATAATTGTTGATTAATAACTAATTAACAATTAATTAATAACTAATTAATAACTAATCCTCATATTGTAGATCAGAGGAGATCTTAAAAGGTTGAACTTGATGGACTAAAAGTCTTTTTTCCACCTCAATTACTATGTAACTATGTAATAAGGGTACCGTTGAACCTCTCACATAGCCCATTGATAGGGTGGTATGGGGAAGAACTTAGGTGTTTAATTCCACATAATGTCCATAGCTGCTGGGTTACACTGGCCATAAACTGGGTGCCACTGTCTGACAGGATTTAATTTAGGGAACCCCATCATAGAGAACACTCCCAATAGAGCCTCTGCGACCTTAGTGGCCAAAAGGTTAGCCAAAGGACCAGCCTTAGGATACTGGGTAGAATAGTGCACTATGAACTTATCCTGGTCCTCTTGCTTCTAGCTAGTGGGGTTATAATTTCAATAGCCACTCTCTGAAACAGGTTCCTCTTCAACTCTTGTCTGTAATGAATATCCTAAATACCCCTCCCTGACCTACCATATCTCTGGCAGGCATCACATGAGTGACAGTAGGTAGTAAGATCTTGGTTAAGCCCCGGCCAATATAAAACCCTTGTATGGCGATGAAATGTCTTCTTCACCCCCATGTGACAAGATAAGAGTACCTTGTGGGCTATCTCCAGCAGTCTGCATCTAACCTTCTGGTGAACAGCCATCTAACTTATCTCATCCCCTCCCCCTCAGCCTCTGGGGTGACTCTGTACAGTAGTCCCTCTTCCCATACATACTCCTCTCCCTCTGAACCCTTCTCTTGCTTATCAGCCCTTTGCCTAGCCCCAGCCAGAGTCCCATCTTCTCTTAACTCCTCTCCTGGCTCACTTCTGGCAACCTTGGCAGCTTGGGACCTGGTCACAGTAGCAACTTACAGATCATTGCCCAACTAAATTTCCGCTGGGAGACCATGCATAACTCCAACTTCCCATACTCCTTTCCCAGTGCCCCAATCAAACTGGAAGCAAGCAACTGGGATGGTAAATGTTTGACCTCCTCTACCATGATTTCCATGGTCTTGGGGAGGACTGCAGTGCAGGATGTACCATGGTCACTACAGCCCCTGTATCTCTGAAACCCAGGGTCTCCTTTCCCTGAACAAAACTGTCCTACAAACCATGGTATACAGCATGAACTGTGGTGTAGAATTCCATCTGCCTGGGTCTGGTCTGGGTCACTCCAGGCTTCATGACAGGACTGGTTTAGTGGGGTGGCCTTCCACCCTGAGAGGCATATTAGAGCATTCTTTTTTTCATGTGCCATAGTTGAAGTCATAACACTCCAAACCCCTCCTGCTCCTGATCGTTGGTCAAGTGCTATTAACTTCTATAGGCTGAGGTGTGGGTACTGGGGGTTCCACTTTAGTAGTGTTGCTGGAGCCCTTACCCCAAAGTCTCACCTCGAGTGGACACAAAATGAGCGTCCTCCCCTATGACAGGTTTCTGATCCTGGATCCAAGCCCTTAATCGTTTAGGGTGGGTGGATAAAAAAAATGCTCCCATAACATCACATCCATTGCCTCCTCCAAGGTAGTTTCCTCCTCTCCCTCCTATGAACTCCGGCAGGCATGTCTCATCCTGTAGATGTCCCCAGCACCCTAGTTATGGTATGAAACTTCTTGAGTCACAACATACCTGGTCAACAGCACCCTTCATTCCCAGAAGTCTAATCCACTCAGCTTCTGGTATCTGATGCAGCTCGCACTGTTGTTCATGTCTTGGTGGAACCCATCTATATCCCCCTTTTCCTCACAAAACTGGCTAAAACTATAAGCTGTTTTTAATCCTAGCTGTTGCTGGATCCTTTACTTTTGTAGGTTCTGGCGACAAACAGGTATACCCTTTTTTTGTTTTCATGCTGGACCTCCTGGCTGATCTGAGTCTGAAGGGCCAGTGGCTTATCATTGGTTACATGTGGCATATTGGTCTTCCATTGCTGAAATCTCTCATAAATTTCTGCTTCCTCAGATGTCACCCTCTCTGGAGAAGGCACTGTCACATCCTACTATGATGATGCGATCTAGAGTATCCTAGTACTCTTATTCCCAGTAGGTTTAGACCTAAGTTTGGGTGACTCTAGACCTATGGACAGTCTTCGTCGGTACAAAGGCATAAGTCCCAGCTTGCTTTGGTAGTGTACCTGGGAGCACCTTGGTAGGGAGTCAGAACGAGCTCCTCTACAAGCATATGCCTCTGAGTCAATATTACATGCTTAGTCAAAGTATGAAAATTAAGAACAACTTCTTTATTTTTACACAAGTATTTAAACAACTCACAAAAATAGTACAGAGAGTGGCTACACCCTTGTCCAACCCTCATCTTCCTCCTGGCCAATGGGGTAATCTCCAAAGTAACTTGATTACCTCTGGCTAATGGACTAGAGGTAAGCTCTGGGAACTTCCAGACCCCTCCCATGGGCCGCCCACTAGGTGTGGCTACCTAATTCACTTGGTCTCTGGCTCTCAAGGGAGACACAGCTATTTGCTCCTGTACTATGACCCTGATATTGGGCTGAAGACCCCATGGGGTTAAGGTGCCTCAATGTCTGTACAGACCCTTTTGTTCTGGCCTTGCTATCACTTCAAGTGTTTACTTTAGGTGATAGCTGGAAGGCAGATGGGTAATCTACTCAGGTTACTATCTGTATCAGACCCAATATGGATGACTGCACACAACATGGCTCCCACATTACAATACAATATATTTACAGATAATACCACTACAACATTTTATAACCCACATGTTATGAGTTGAGGCAGTACTTCCCACGTCAGTCCACTTAATGCGTTATGACGCCTTTATTAGTGGTGACATGGTAAACTGCCTCTTCTCTGAATGCATAACAATAACAGTGGGACTCTGCCCTGAATATATAACATTATAACAGTGGCTCTGGGAGCCCAAAACCTTCTGTTCAATAACATGTGGCAGATAACAGTTCCAAATCCTAGATGGCCCCTGGCTGATTCATGACAACACCTCCCCGAAGCGTGGCAGGGAACATCCCTGATTTTCCCAGCTAAGCAGATAGTCATGAAGCTGCTGGTTTGGCCAGGCCCTCTGTATGCTATGCCAGTTCCAGTACGTTTGCACACAGTCCCAAGGTGTAGCGTCAAAGCCTCCCCCAGTGCGTGGTCTTGACCTGACTGTACAGAGGAAATTGCTTTTCCCATGCAATCCCCACCCAAATAGTCCATGATCCCATCTCTTTCTTCTTTGCAGCAGCATGGAAGTCACTGGGGACACAGTGGGTTGCACCCATACACCCTTCTGAGGCAAAGCAGTACTTTTGGGAGCCTCATAAAACAAACCCTGTCCCATAGCAACCCTTTCCCTCCAGCCAGGGCTGGGGTCTCAGTGGGCTGGGGTCTCTATAACAGTCTCTGGGCCTATGGGTCCACAAGGGGACAGTCCACTACCCCCCCCCCCCCGACAACATATTACTGTTGGGAGGCCAACAACACACCCACTGCAGAAAAGTACATACTGGGCTGTGCTGACCTCCAGCATCCATGATGATGCTAAGACCTAGATGCTCCTTTCCTGCTGCCTCCTGAACATCTGTAGCTTGGGACAGCTCCTCCTGGTTGTCCTCTATTGCCCTTGGTGGAGCAACTGTGCTCTGGCTCTCTGATGCAGGCTGGGGAATCTCGCAATTCCCACCCAGCCGGTTCTTTGGGGCCCTCAGCTGACCCTCTTCTTCTATGGCCTTTTGCTTGGTACCCTTATCCCAGTCCTCCAGGTTTAACTGGGCCTTTGGAGCGGTGTCTGTTCCAGTGGGCCTCTGGACATTAGTTATCCAGGGTATCTCCCCACTTGGTTCACCCTCTACTATGTTGCCACACTGCACCCACGGCTCCTTTGCCAAGGCTGGCAAGCTTGCTGCCCCTGTCTGGCTCTTGGTGCCCCTGGCACTCTTGGTGCTCCTGGCTCACTTGGTGCCCCTGGCACTCTTGGTGCCTCTGACTCTCTTGGTGCCCCTGGCACTCTTGCTGTGTGAGGCCTGGTTCCCTGTAGCTAAGATCCAGTTCCTTTCCCTCCCCACAGTCCATTACATAGCCCTCCTGGGCTCTGTGCTTCACTAGCACCTTTTGTAGCAACTCTCCTGGGGTATCAGGGTACAGATATTGGTTATCTGTTGTAGGTTGGGGAATCTTATCCTTCCCACCCAACCTGACCTCTATGGCCTTCTCCCCAGAGTGCATTACATAACCCTCCCCACAGTCTCTTGGGTGGCTATCCTGAGCCCCTGGCTCCATTAGCAGTTCTGGCCCATCCACTATGCATAGAACTTTGGAGGTCAGACTTGATTCATCTGGCCCTATCTTGTGAGTAGTTAGCCCTTCCTCTGGGATTACGTCTCTTGGGATATCAGGGTGCAGACATTTATTATCTCACCCAACCCAGGGAACATTTCTCTGAGTCTCTGGCGCTTGTAGCTGGTGACTAGGCCCTGACACAGTCTCTAAATTTTTTAAAGGAACGCATTCTCCATCACTATTTTCTCCCCAGACCCTTTGCACACAATCACTTCGGTACATACCATCTGTGTTGTAAAGATCTGGCGACCAGTCCTCTTGACTGGGTTGTTCCCCTCTTGATGGGCAAAATGTCTCCCCATAGATCTCGTCCCACAACTCAAAATACTCCTCCTCCAGCTGCAGTTCCTGCTCAATCAGGTGTACCATTAAATTAGCCTCCATGGACCATGGTTCCAGTCCCAGACCATGACAGCGTTCCACAAACAAGTAGTTGTACCTTTTAAATGTTCCTATGCCCCCTTCAGGATCACCATACACAATGTCTTGGAGGCCAGAATCTATCTCCAAGCGGAAATCAAACTCCTCTCCAAGGCCACCAACTATTCTGGCGTGAAAAACATGATATTGGTTCTCCAAGGCAACCTCTTTTCTTACTAGTACTTCCAGCAAGCCCATTAGCTCATCGTCCTGCCACAGGTTCAGAATCGCCATCCATTTCTCTAGACGCAGTGTCTCTCTGTAGCCAAGTCTTTGTTGAGGTGGCTCTCTATCCATTGCGCTCCTGCCAGATCCTCTGGCAATGCTGGTCTAGTAAGTTAGACACCTCTTGTGCGGTCATCTTACTGGGGTATAAGTGCCTGGCTGCTTCATACCGCCTTGTTGCCTCTGTTATGATGTCCGTCTGTTCCATTCCTGGTCCTTGTAGAGTCGTCCCACCACTGCCAGCCAATTGTCACAACCTACTATGATGATGGGATCTAGAGTATCCTAGTACTTTTATTCCCAGTAGGTTTAGACCTAAGTTTGGGTGACTCTAGACCTATGGAAAGTCTTCGTCGGTACAAATGCATAAGTCCAAGCTTGCTTTGGTAGTGTACCTGGGAGCACCTTGGTAGGGAGTCAGAATGAGCTCCTCTACAAGCATATACCTCTGGGTCAATAATACATGCTTAGTCAAAGTATAAAAATTAAGAACAACTTCTTTATTTTTACACAAGTATTTAAACAATTTACAAAACCAGTACAGGGAGTGGCTACATCCTTGTCCAACCCTCATCTTCCTCTTGGCCAATGGGGTAATCTCCAGAGTAACTTGATTACCTCTCGCCAATGGACTAGAGGTAAGCTCTGGGAACTTCCAGACCCCTCTCATGGGCCGCCAACTAGGTTTGGCGACCTAATTCACTTGGTCTCTGTCTCTCAAGGGAGAAACAGCTATTTGCTCCTGTTCTATGACCCTGATATTGGGCTGAAGACCCCATGGGGTTAAGGTGCCTCAATGTCTGTACAGACCTTTTTGTTCTGGCCTTGCTATAACTTCAAGTGTTTACTTTAGGTGATAGCTGGAAGGCAGATGGGTAATCTACTCAGGTTACTATCTGTATCAGACCCACTATGGATGACTGTACACAACATGGCTCCCACATTACCATACAATATATTTACAGATAATACCACTACAACATTTTATAACCCACATGTTATGAGTTGAGGCAGTACTTCCCACGTCAGTCCACTTAATGCGTTATGACGACTTTATTAGTGGTGACGTGGTAAACTGCCCCTTATCTGAATGCATAACAATAACAGTGGGACTCTGCCCTGAATATATAACATTATAACAGTGGCTCTGGGAGCCCAAAACCTTCTGTTCAATAACTTGTGGCAGATAACAGTTCCAAATCCAAGATGGCCCCTGGCTGATTCATGACAGGCACCTGGTCTCTTGTGACTTGCTCACATGCCTCGCCTGCCCCAGTCTTTTCTCCACCCAATGAAGCTCATTATTCAACAAGAGCACAGGGATCATCTCTGCGTTGGTATTAGCCATGGTTCTGTTTTAGCCTTCTTCCCCGGAATTGGTCTCAGAGGTTCGCAGATGATATGCTGTAATATCTGCACATCCTGCTTTTTATCCTTACAGGGATTCACACCACTTGCCACCAGCTGTCAAGATCCTACGGCTTCTATTAATCTCACCACGTAGGTAATAGCCTTATTTGGAATATCCCTGTTTAGTTGCAATGAACCCAGCCTAGCATATCACCTCCAGCAGCGGTACTTAGAGAGCACAGAAAAGCAGGTCAACAGCAATACTCCCAGTGATTAGGAGCAAAGTATCAGACAGTGTTCTTTGCAATAATTCCCTTGTGTAGAATTACTACACAATGGAATTATGTATTGTTTACAAATCTAGGAAATTGTATTTCAGCAATCCCCAAAAGTCCAGTGGGCCCTCCTGAACATGACAGGACCTCTATGGAGTAAGTTTTGACCCATGGGTGTCTATAGGGAGAGCATAGGGACTGAGGGGTTAATTGGGGTTGTTCATATTTATTTAGTGTTCGTAGGGTAGGTAAGGGGGCAAATGAGGGTTTAATGTACCTCCCAACCCAAAGCATAAGAGGGGTGGGGCAGTGGGGTAAATTAACCCTGGGTATTGAGGGGTCCTGGGGATAACCAGCCTCATGGGGGGTAGTGGGGTATAAGCAAAGAGTTTATTAGCCCCCTGCATTATTTTTCTTATTATTTAACAACTTCCCTGCCATGAAAGAGATTAAATAGATTAATCACATATATAGTTGTGAGCGTACGAGTCGTTGCTCACGGTTGCGGGCTCGCGTAGCGAGCCCGCGGCCCTCGCGAAGCGAGGGCCGTGGCTCGCGAAGCGAGCCGCGGCCCTCGCGTAGCGAGCCGCGGCCCTCGCGTAGCGAGCCGCGGCCCTCGCGTAGCGAGGTCACTGGGCAAGGGCCTCAGTTGCTGGCATGGAGCGCCGAAGGCGCTCCATGCCAGCAACTGAGGCCCCTCGCGAAGCGAGGGCCTCAGTTGCTGGCGAGGTCACTGGGCACGGGTCTCAGTTGCTGGCATGGAGCGCCGAAGGCGCTCCATGCCAGCAACTGAGGCCCCTCGCGAAGCGAGGGACTCAGTTGCTGGCGAGGTCACTGGGCAAGGGCCTCAAACCCTCGCAAAATTCACGTCGCTACTCAAAAAACACGACACACAAATTACGACACTCGCTAAATTTTACGAGGCACGCAAACAACGTACGAAACACGTTACCACACATTACGACCTCGCAAACATCGGACGCAACACGCCGACATACAAACATTTAAAACACAATACATACACACAGCACATACATAAAAAACTTACCTACACCAAGAGGGAGCACCCAGGACCTCAAAAATGCAACTTACACCTCGATTTTACTCGAAATAAAACAGTTTAGAGACTAAAAAAAAAACGAAGCGAGAGAAAAAATGGCCACCGAACAAAACGAAAACGAGGCTACAGCACTCTAAACTCGCAAAACACCACAAGAAACTCGCAAAACACCACAAAACACCTACGGATATTCCGATACAGACCTATACCACACATTACTCGCCATTTTACACCAATGCGGAAGTACACGACTACGCTAACGGTTTGGTCTCGCGCACGCACAGTGTTACACTGCACACATTCAGCATGCTTATACAGCAGCTCCACAC
This sequence comes from Discoglossus pictus, assembly GCA_027410445.1. Lineage (NCBI taxonomy): Eukaryota > Metazoa > Chordata > Amphibia > Anura > Alytidae > Discoglossus > Discoglossus pictus. Next base: position 309,798,506 of record CM050166.1, on the reverse strand, counting down.
CACTAATGCTGCAGCAGCATCAACACAGATTGCCAGCTCTTCATCACAATGCTTCAAAATAGGTACAATATATTCATTTACTAATTTAGCTACCTTACTATTTCATTGCCGTCATTTTTTGACGGGCAATTCGCTAGTCACATATATAGTTGTGAGCGTACGAGCCGTTGCTCACGCTTGCGGGCTCGCGTAGCGCTTGCGGGTCTCGGTTGCTGGCATGAGCGGCCCACATATATCAGTTGTCTGGGGGGACAATGCACTGCGGGTTGACGCTCTTAACTCCTCCCCTGGCTGCTCTCAACTCCTCCCAGGCTGCTCTCAACTCCTCCCCCGGCTGTTCTCAATTCCTCCCCCGGCTGCTCTCAACTCCTTCCTGGGGAGGGACCGGTGGACATGCTGGGGACTGAGGTGAGAGAGACAGCCTGGAGGGAAAGAGAGACAAGAGGGACTGATAGACAGGAGGGACACAGATGGAGGGACACAGGAGGGAGAGAGACATGAGGGACACAGGGCGAGAGAGAGACATGAGGGACACAGACAGAGAGAGAGACATGAGGGACACAGACAGAGAGAGAGAGACATGAGGGACACAGACAGAGAGAGAGAGAGACATGAGGGACACAGACAGAGAGAGAGAGACATGAGGGACACAGACAGAGAGAGAGAGACATGAGGGAAACAGAGAGAGATAAAGAGACATGAGGAACAGAGAGAGAGAGAGAGAGACATGAGGGACAGAGAGAGCGAGAGACATGAGGGACACAGAGAGAGAGAGACATGAGGGACACAGAGAGAGAGAGACATGAGGGACAGAGAGAAAGAGAGAGACATGAGGGACACAGAGAGAGAGAGACATGAGGGACAGAGAGAGAGAGAGACAGGAGGGACACAGAGAGAGAGAAAGAGACAGGAGGGACAGAGAGAGAGAGAGAGAGAGAGAGAGAGAGAGAGAGAGAGAGAGGAGGGACAGAGAGAGAGAGAGAGAGAGGAGGGACACAGAGAGAGAGAGAGAGAGAGACAGGAGGGACACAGAGAGAGAGAGAGAGAGAGAGAGAGAGAGAGAGGGTCTCGGTTGCTGGCATGAGCGGCCCACATATATCAGTTGTCCGGGGGGACAATGCGCTGCGGGTTGACGCTCTTAACTCCTCCCCCGGCTGCTCTCAACTCCTCCCCAGGCTGCTCTCAACTCCTCCCCCGGCTGCTCTCAACTCCTCTACCAGCTGCTCTCAACTCCTTCCTGGGGAGGGACCGGTGGACATGCTGGGGACTGAGGTGAGAGAGACAGCCTGGAGGGAAAGAGAGACAAGAGGGACTGATAGACAGGAGGGACACAGATGGAGGGACACAGGAGGGAGAGAGACATGAGGGAAACAGGGAGAGAGAGAGACACGAGGGACACAGACAGAGAGAGAGAGACATGAGGGACACAGACAGAGAGAGAGAGACATGAGGGACACAGACAGAGAGAGAGAGACATGAGGGACACAGACAGAGAGAGAGAGACATGAGGGACAGAGAGAGATAGAGAGACATGAGGGACAGAGAGAGAGAGAGACATGAGGGACAGAGAGAGAGAGAGACATGAGGGACAGAGAGAGAGAGAGACATGAGGGACACAGAGAGAGAGAGACATGAGGGACACAGAGAGAGAGAGACATGAGGGACAGAGAGAGAGAGACACATGAGGGACACAGAGAGAAAGAGACATGAGGGACAGAGAGAGAGAGAGAGGAGGGAAAGAGAGAGAGAGAGAGAGAGGAGAGACACACAGAGAGAGAGAGAGACAGGAGGGACACAGAGAGAGAGAGAGAGAGACAGGAGGGACACAGAGAGAGAGAAAGAGACAGGAGGGACAGAGAGAGAGAGAGAGAGGAGGGACAGAGAGAGAGAGAGAGAGAGGAGAGACACAGAGAGAGAGAGAGAGAGAGACAGGAGGGACACAGAGAGAGAGAGAGAGAGAGAGAGAGAGAGACAGGAGGGACAGAGAGAGAGAGAGAGAGAGACAGGAGGGACACAGAGAGACAGACAGGAGGGACACAGAGAGAGAGAGAGAGAGGAGAGACACAGAGAGAGAGAGAGAGACAGGAGGGACACAGAGAGAGAGACAGAGAGAGAGAGACATGAGGGACACAGACAGAGAGAGAGAGACATGAGGGACACAGACAGAGAGAGAGAGACATGAGGGACACAGACAGAGAGAGAGAGACATGAGGGACACAGACAGAGAGAGAGAGACATGAGGGACAGAGAGAGATAGAGAGACACGAGGGACAGAGAGAGAGAGAGACATGAGGGACAGAGAGAGAGAGAGACATGAGGGACAGAGAGAGAGAGAGACATGAGGGACACAGAGAGAGAGAGACATGAGGGACACAGAGAGAGAGAGACATGAGGGACAGAGAGAGAGAGAGACACATGAGGGACACAGAGAGAGAGAGACATGAGGGACAGAGAGAGAGAGAGAGAGGAGGGAAAGAGAGAGAGAGAGAGAGAGAGAGAGGAGAGACACACAGAAAGAGAGAGAGACAGGAGGGACACAGAGAGAGAGAGAGAGACAGGAGGGACACAGAGAGAGAGAAAGAGACAGGAGGGACAGAGAGAGAGAGAGAGAGAGAGAGAGAGGAGGGACAGAGAGAGAGAGAGAGAGAGGAGAGACACAGAGAGAGAGAGAGAGACAGGAGGGACACAGAGAGAGAGAGAGAGAGAGAGAGAGAGACAGGAGGGACAGAGAGAGAGAGAGAGACAGGAGGGACACAGAGAGAGAGACAGGAGGGACACAGAGAGAGAGAAAGAGACAGGAGTGACAGAGAGAGAGAGAGAGAGAGAGAGAGAGAGGAGGGACAGAGAGAGAGAGAGAGAGAGAGAGAGAGGAGGGACACAGAGAGAGAGAGAGAGAGAGACAGGAGGGACAGAGAGAGAGAGAGAGAGAGAGAGAGAGAGAGAGACAGGAGGGACACAGAGAGAGAGAGAGAGAGAGAGAGAGAGAGAGAGAGAGAGACAGGAGGGACACAGAGAGAGAGACAGGAAGGAAACAGAGAGAGAGACAGGAGGGACAGAGACAGGAAGGACAGAGACAGGAGGGACAGAGACAGGAGGGACAGAGAAAGGAGGGACAGAGACAGAGAGAGACAGGAGGGACACACAGAGAGAGACAGGAGAGACACAGAGAGAGAGACAGGGGGCACAGAGAGAGACAGGAGGGACACAGAGAGAGAGACAGCAGGGACAGAGCAAGGGACAGAGAGAGAGATGAGGGACAGAGCAAGGGACAGAGAGAGAGATGAGGGACAGAGAGAGACAGGAGGGACAGAGAGAGAGAGAGACAGGAGGGATAGAGAGAGAGACAGGAGGGACAGAGAGAGACAGGAGGGACAGAGAGAGACAGGCGGGACACAGAGAGAGCGAGAGAGAGAGAGGGACAGAGAGACAGGAGGGATTGAAACAGAGAGAGAGACAGGGAGGAGGGACAGAGAGACAGACAGGAATGAGGGACAGACAGAGAGAGAGACAGACAGGAAGGAGGGACAGAGAACAGGAGGGAGGGACAGAGAGATAGACAGGATGGATGGACAGGGCAAACGATACACAGGAAGGAGCAACAGAGAGAGAGACTGACAGGAGGAAGGGACAGAGAGACAGACAGGACGAAGTGACAGACAGAGATGTGAAGTGGAAGAGACTGGAGGGAAAGCGGGGTGGAAGAGACAAGGGAATGGAGAGCAGGGTGGAAGAGACAAGGGAAGGAAGGGGGGGGAGAGAAACAGGGGAGAGAGAGGGGGAAGAGAAACGGGAGGGAGAGGGGTGGAAGAGACACAGGAAAGGGAAATGGGGAGAAAAGGAGGAAAAAGAAACTGGAGGGAGAGGGAGGGAAAAGAAACTGGAGGGAGAGGGAGGGAAAATAAACTGGAGGGAGAGGGAGGGAAAAGAAACGGCAGGGAGAGGGAGGGAAAAGAAACGGGAGGGAAAAGAAACGGGAGGGAAGAGACACCGGGGAGGGAGAGAGGGCAAAGGGGACACAGTGGAGTGAGAGAGGGGAGGGAGAGAGGGAAAAGGGGACACATCGGAGGGAAAGGGGGTAGGAGACACAGGGGAGGGAGAGAGGGGATGAGACACAGGGGAGGGAGAGAGGGGATGAGACACAGAGGAGGGAGAGGGGGGAAGAGACACATGGGGGGAAGATGTTCACAATAAGCACCTTTGCTGCACATTCCGAGGCCCATGATGATCGTCAAAGGTGCTTAACGCAAGGACAGTAAAGTAGAGGGGGGAGAGGCTCTCATTGAGAGCCTACCGTCAAGTAGATGAGTAAGAGGTAAAGGAAGGAGAGGCTAGCAATGAGCGCCAAAGGCCAGTTAAGTAGAGGGGGAGAGGCTTGCAATGTGTGGCAAACACCATTGCCAGACTTCAAATTTTATTGCCGTCATTTTTGACGGGCAAGTCGCTAGTATAATATATAGATTAAAAGTCAGTGTAAATGTAAGAAAACATTTTGCCCAGTGATATAATAAACTTCAAAGGAAAAATGCATAGATAAAGATAAATAGATAGACTGATAGGAAATGTTAGGTCTAGTGTAATGTGTTCATGTTAGGTAGTAGGTATTGTTGAATGGTGTTGCTATGGAGACTAGTGAGATTCAGAGTCTTCTACGGTTATATGTAAGAAGGGGTGGGAGTATATGTTAGAGCTAGAGAGTTATGTGAATAAGCACTGGGTGTCAGTAAATCTTACAGAATTGTTTTTTTTGTGGGAGCCATGGAAGAGCTCTGAAAAGTTGCTTGTAAAAACTCTCCTACTTATCAGCTTTGCAGGAGTTGCAGCCGAGCCATGTAATTGAGCCCTGTATTTTAGAATTTCTGATTTCTATCCTCCATACTTGTTATGCAGGATGATGATGATACAGTGGTTGAAGTATTTGCCTTAGAACTGCATGTTGTGAGTTCAAATATCATAATTTCCCTTTTCACATTTATATTCTTCATTTAGTTTAAATTCTTATTTTCAAATGGGACTCCGTCTAATTTCTTTATTCAAAGTCTCAAACCACTACATTATCCATCTATATAACTAACAATAACTAAAAAACAACACTATCTCTAATATGGCAAATATAACACATTCATATTCAGCTTGCACAGCTGGTTTAAACTGAGTGCCACTGGTCAGAATAGAGGTAGTCTAAAACCACTAACTACAAAAGCTTATAACTCAATTAATTAAACAGCTGTTAAACCACTTTAGATCTCCTCTGATCTGCAATATGCAGATTAATTGTTAATTGATCAACCTTTTTTTTAGATCTCCTCTGATCTGCATTATGCAGATTCATTGTTAATTGATCCAGAGAAAGGGAAAAAGACAAGTAAATCTTGCCAATTGTCTCAAAAAGGAAAAAAATAAAATTCCTTTCTGACCCCAGATGCTGGCAAAAGGATTCCTCCCTGGATCAATGTTACCACTCTAATTAAGCTGGATAATCCTGAAGGCCCTTTCTATTTAATAGCTCTTACAAGCCTTGTTGATTTTCTTGTACTCACGTCAAGCAGTCTCTGTCCCCTCTTGTTTGTATAATTTACATTTAAATTTTTTACATCATTTATTGATTTTTAAATAAATCTTACACCACATTGGATGTGATTTACCCATTTTACTTTTATTCCCACATGGTATATGATGCAAGGTATGTTTATTTAATAAGGATTGAAATATTATCTATTTCTGTCCAGTGTTTGTACCTGTCAGTTCTTTGTCCCAGTCTATACTTTTTATTGCTGCACTTTTTAAAATTAAGAGTTTTGTTGGCCCTTTGCAGTTTTGTTTTTTTAATTCAATCTCAAATGAGACTGTGTTGTGATCACTGTTTGCCAAAGGTTGCCGTAATTCATAATTTTAATCTTTACCAATATTATTTGTGATACCAAAATCAAAGATGGTTTCATTTCAGTAGGCTCTTGTATAACCTGTGCCAGATAATGATCTCTGAGTGTACTCAAGAACCTGCTCCCCTTAGCTGAACTGCTAGTCTCATTATCCAGTTTATTTCAGAGTAGTTAAAATCTTCCATTAAAAAACTTATGCTTAGCTGCATTTGCAATCTGTAACAATAATTTAGTTCCTCAGTTTCAATTATATTTGGGGGTTTGTAGCATACTCCTTCCAACATTCTTTTGGAATTTGTTGCTCTTCGTCTCTGACTATAATTCAGGCTTAACATATTCGCAGTGCCTCTTTTACCATTGACACTATCTTTCTTAAATAGATTATAACCATGCAGATTAACAATCCAGCCATGAGATTCATCCCACCATGTTTCAGTAATGCCTATTAATTTCCATTTTTCATTAACTGCTACTAATTGTAACTCATTTTTTTGGCAAGCTTCTGGCATTAGCAATAATACACCTTATGTTGTTAATAGTGTAGTTTTGAAGTGCCTGCCACTTAGCAATACCTCCTTATTACCTATACCTCCCCCTTCTCCACCTGCATGACTAGTTAATTAATCCCTTACCCCCTCTACACTTTCTACCCTATTACTTCTGTGTCCTTTATTATTATTTTGGTTTACGTTATAACCACAGACTCAATAACTAATTAATCCTCTACTCTCTTTTTAATTACATGCCATACCCTTGTTTCCACACATTCCTTCACATTTTATTACATTTATCCTTTAGTCTGTAAACTGGCAAGCTTGCAAGCTGTTAGCTCAAAGGTAGGGTCTTCAACTCCTTTTGTAACAGTCTGTCAAATTATGTATTCTCCATACATTGATTTAATGTTCCCCTGCACTATGAAATAGGTCGGCGCTATATAAACGAACAGTTGATGATGATTATGATAATAGGATGCAAGTCCTAATCTGCATTATATGAAAAGTGCACATTTTCAAATGTCCTTAATTTTTACCCAGACATCCCAATCAAAAAAAAATTGCATGCCTTGTATTATTCCTACCTTTGTACATTTAAACTGAGCTGGAATAGATGTCACATTTTACATTACAAAGCCATATTCTTAACAGCAGAATAGTAAATTTCCAGCACATTCATAGTACAATGACATTTATATGTATATACATATAAAAGTGAATAATAATCCAGCAGTTTATTGGATTTAATGCAATATTGAAATATTAATGCATAGAAAGTTTGTTCTAACATTAATAATGCACTTATTTCATTAGAGATCATAAAACAAACCATTACATATTGTAGTATCACAACAGTGCGGCATCTCTAAAACATTCACAGCCCCTGTTAGTAGTCAGCAGTTGAAAATTACCTCCCCACCATATTATTCTGTGTAGAAATCATAATGAAGTCAACATCTCACTTAAAAAGACAACTTCTCTTGCAATAGAAGAAAGCCCATTGCCACTGTAATAGGACTGTGATTATGACCTACGTTTGATTCCTATCATCAGGATGAATTGTCATTTTAGATGAAGCCTTGAGCTTTCCAGCTCTGAATTTGTTATAAATGTCACTATCAGTTATGAAGAGAGAGAGAAAAGATTAGTTCTGAGATATAAAAAACCCTCCAGTCTCAGTATACATTATATATTTGAACTGTTATAACTTTGAGAAATAATTTTCCAAAGGGAATAAAGATAAAATATAGATACATATGGGATATAAGGAATGTAAGGCTAGTAAAAATAAGAAATTGTAGGGTCAGGTAATACGTGTTACACTTTACTACACCATAGCTCATATAATTATGCACAGAGAGGAAAAGGACTTATCTAATAAACTACAGAACACTTAGCCATTAATAGTAGACAGTAGAGACAGTGCCATGCTAAAGGGACTGTGTTCCCGGTGTAATGTTTGGAGAGTTGATTAAAGTTAACATAAATACATTCTTTCATTTATTAACTGCTTTCCTAAAAATAATGCAGACTAAATGAATTCCAGTTAGACCAAATTAAAGCACTGATATTTATGGCATTTAAACGGTAGCAGCTAAATGCTTCTCTGTCCTCATCACTCGTAAAATCAAATAAACAGAATAATCACATGTAATAGTTGTCAAACTCTGAATTGTCGTCACGCTTTGCAAGGGGCCGCATTTGTGGATGTGGAGGCTCTACGGTGCCTCACATACGGTTACAAACACCCACACAAGCGGCAAAAATAGATCTAAATACGGACTTACACAAAAAAATCCGAACCGCGGGACTTAGAACGCAAAATTTACGGACTTAGCCTAAAAATATATGAGCCGCAGGACTTAGAAAAAAAACATTACGACCTCTCAAAATTATGACCTTTACGGCCGAACCGCTCGCACCTGAAAACATTAAAAACACAATAAATACACACAAAAAATACATAAAAAGCTTACCCACAGCAAGGGGGGGGGGGGGGCACCCAGTACCTCTGCAAGTAAAGTTACACCTCAATTTAAGTCCAAATTCCTGAGTTTAGACACACGAAAATACCCTAAGCAAGAGAAAAAATGGCCGCAGAAAAAAACGAAAAGGAGGCTACAGGACGCTAAAGACGCAAAACACCACCAAGCACATACAGCTTTTCTAAAAAGCCATACAAGGTACAAGATACACTTATAGCAAGGTCGCTAAATCATCCACAGCCGCATACCACATACACATTCGCCGCCATTTTACAACACTAACTTACACAATGCGGAAGTACACAGCTACCCTAAAGGCTTTCCCTCGCGCACGCACACTATTTACACTACACACTGCACACATTGCTGACCCGTAAACTCAGTACAAACTGATGCTGCAGGAACATCAAAAAAGATTGTCAGCTCTTCAGCACAATGCTTCCTGCATATATTACTTCCAAATAGGTAAAGTATATTAATTAATTAATTTATAAAAATTTTAATTAGCATACAAAAATACATATACACAAACAAAGAAAACACTCTCGCAATAAATACAAAAGCCATTCACCGCGCGTCTCACAACGAGCGACAACGCTGCTCATAGCACACAAAGCCTTGCAATAAGAGCAAAAAGCAGATCAGCGTCAACCAAACAATAACAGCAAAAGCGGAAAAAAAATACAACCAACAGCCTTGCAATGAGCGCCGAAGGCACTTAGTGCGAGGCTCGCAATGAGCGACAAAGGATCTCCGACCACCAAAAAACAAAAAAATTAATGTCTGTGGCAAACAGCATTACCTGCCTTACAATTTTATTGCCGCATAATTTTTGACTGGCAAGTCACTAGTTACATATAATAGTTAAATGCTGCATTTATTTACATTTGATAAACAGTTTGCCCATTATCAAGTGGGCAACCTGTTTATCAAGGCAACTAAAATTAACCCCTATCACTCATTGGGCTCTAAACAGACCCCCATAAGCCCTTAATTAACCCCATAATTTATGAGGGTCAATACAGACCCCCATAAGTGCTTAATTAACCCCATAACTCATGGATGTCAATACAGACCCCCATAAGTCCTTAATTAACCCCATAACCCATGGGGGTCAATACAGACCCCCATATGCCCTTAATTAACCCCATAAATCATGGGGGTCGATACAGACCCTCATAACCCCTTAATTAACCCTAAAACCCCTAGGTTAACCCCATAAGTGCCATGAGGGTCCTCTAGGACCCCCATGACACTAAGTACAAACACTACACTGCACTAATGCACCCCCTTAATGTGGGGACCCCTGCAGCATGGGGAACCCTGCAGCATGGGGATGTGTTTAGGGAGCAGGGGGGAGCATCATACTGCGGTATCGAGCTGCTCCGAGGCCGAGGGTTTATGAGCCCTTGCAGGCACTTTTTTTGTTCCTGTAGGGATTCTTCCGAGGTGCGAGATTCACCTCATAGATTTATGGCTGCGTGTTACTACATAGTTGTTGTCAAGTAATTCAGTTGTACCCGGCTCTCCATGACTCTATTGATGCAATACTCCAGACACATCTATAGTCATGTATATCATCAAGATACAGAAGTGGTTTCCAGTTCCTTCTCCAGTGGATAGCAATTTGCGTGACCTCAAAACTATGACCTGCCCATCTTGGGTGACCCTACATGATATAGCTTCATTGAGGTACACAAACCCTTTCCCCACAACAACAAAAACAAAAATATCACCCAGAATAGACCAAAACACACTTTTTATAAAAGAAAATTCATGCTGAAATCATTGGGATATGTTAAATATAATTGAAAGCAATATTTAAGAGCTAAAACCTATTTGATAGCTTGCTTTATTAACCATTTTAGCAAACCAGAATACATAAACCTTGAATTCACATACCTTTTTGATCTAAGATAGAGGACCACTTTACTATAAAACTAATGGTTGTTAAGATGACGGTGCATGCATATGTATACTTGATTTATAATGTTTAAACTTTATAATGCTAGTAGTTATACTTTAAAGCTCTTACTTATCTGGTCGACAAACTGTGCTTCTTAGTTGTCTCTTGTTTGCATAATTAGGGGCACCGCAGATGTAGTAAAATTCCTGCTGTTGTAGATCAGACCTCACATCTACACCAGTTGGTTATGGTTATCATAATAGGAACATAGGCCTCCATGCTAATCGAAAGTTGTAAAATGCGGTATACCCTAAAATTAGCTGCATGTTAACCATTTTATTTGCAATATTATGGCACTCAGACCACCTCATCATAGGGTTATGGTGTAAACGTCTAATGGAGTAACTCGTAAAGTTTCAGCAGTGCAAAAATCAGTGGAAAAGTTTGTAGTAATCTTTGGCTTAGTCTTGCTGCAGTCACTCATAGTAGTTCTCTCGCAATGTTTCCTGGATTGGTGGTTAACATCGTTCGGGATATTTACTTTGCTCTTAAACATATTGTAATCTGCGATATAGGGTATTAGCATGGAGGCCTTCGTTTTGATACAGATACTGCTTATGGGAATTTATTATACATATTATGAACAGCATTTTCTCTGTTAGCTTGCAGTAATTTTTAGGGATTTATTCATCTCCTTATTAAGAACTAGGAAATTGCCTGTCAAAAATGACGGGAGTAAAATTGTAAGGCTAGCAATGCTGTTTGCCACAGAATGCGAGGCTATGGGTCCTTCTGAGCACCTTCGCCTCTCATTGTGTGGCTCGCAATGAGTGCCTTTGGTGCTTATTGCAAGCCGCTCCCCTTGTGTAGTTTATAGGCCTTGCGCTTGAGTGTTACTGTCTTGGTTGTGTTACTGCCTTGGGTTAAGTGTTAGTGGCTTGGGTTGTGTTACTGGCTTGTGTTAAATGTTTGTGGCTTGGATTAAGTGATACTGGCTTTCGTTAAGTGTTACTGCTTAGGGCTATTTTTTACGTGCTTGTGAGCTAGTTTTATGTCCTTTGGGGTAGTTTTACGTGCTTGGGCCTCGTTTTCGTAATTTCGTAAAATTTCGTAATCGTTTTTTTGGGCAGCCATTTTTTTCTTGCTTAGGCGATTTTTGATTGTGAAAAAAGGGCAAATATGCATCAAATTAATTTGCAACATGACTCACAGGCTCCCTGCCTCTCCCACTGTGGTGTCTGTAAGTCAATTTGAGGCATATTTGTCGTGTTTTTCATGTCTTTTCAGTTTCGTGGTTCAACCGTTAAAGTCATAATTTTGTGAGGCGCACAGTGCATGTACGAGTTTGGATCCTAAGTCGTATGTGTCGTAAGTCCCGCATGCCTCAACTGCTTGCCTCAACTGCTCGCCTCACTTCGTGAGGCTCGCAGTGCAATGATCGCCTTTGGCGCTGATTGCAGCCTAAGTCCTGCGTGGTCGACGATTTACCTTGCGAGGCTCGCAGTGCAATGAGCACCTTTGGCGCTCATTGCAACCTAAGTCCTGTGTGGTCGATGGCTCGTGTAAGTGTTCCCAACACTGAAAACTATAGATGTGATTCCTTGTATTTGACTGTTTAATATGGAAGCTCTCTTAAGTCTGGCTTCTTTTAGATATTATTATAGGGTATTATAGGGTGCTTGCATATGAATTATGTTTATTTTCTTTTGTTAATTAGATGAATTCCATGTAGTCACCTTATATGGAAAATTTGGTATTTCTGGCTTTCGGTGAAGTTACTGTTTCTGAGTCTTTTTCTGTAAAATCATAATCTGGTCCGGTACAAGTACTTTTTTTCCTAGAAGTTGTTTTTCTAGAAGTTTTGAGGCTCAGTAGCATATCTAGGGTGGGCGAGGGGGGTGGAATGCCCTGGGTGTCACCTCTTTGTCCCCTCCTCCTGCTCCCTGCTCTCTGTTTGTTTCTGCTGGAACGGGGAGGAGCCAGGAGAGGGAAGAGCCAGCAGACCAGAAGCACGGAGCAGGAGCAGGAGACAGGGGAGAGGGATGGGGGGGGGGCAGAGAAGGTGACATGGGTGAGAGGCAAGGGGAAAGAGGGAGACCCATGGAGAAGAGAGAGATGTAAGAGGAAAACATGGAGGAACAGTGGGAGACATTTAGGGAGAGGTAAGCATGGGGAAGATAGGCAAAGGGATAAAAGGGAGACAAAAACAGAGTGAAAGGGAAGGGGAGACATGGAAGGAGTGGGGAAAACATGGGGGGAGAGGGAGGAATGGGGAAGAGGAGAGAAATCGGGGAGAAAGGCAATGGGAAAGAGACACATGGAGGGAGAGAGAGGTATGGGGGAGGCATGGGGGAGAGGGGGAGACATGGGGGGAGAGGGAGACATGGGTGTTGAGGGAGATATGGATGGAAAGGGAGAGGCATGGGGAGAGAGGCAAGGGGAAAGCGGGAGACATATGGAATGGAGGGAGTGAGAGGTAAGGGGGAGACATGGAGGCAGAGGGGAGACATGGGGGAGGGGGTGCATGGAGGAGAGGTGGAGATATGGAGGGAGGAGGAGACATGGAGAAAGAGGGAGAGGAATGGGTAGAGAGGAAAGGGGAAAGAGGGAGACACATGCAGGAGAGAGGCGAGGGGGGAACATGGAGGGAGAGGCATGCGGGGAGAGGGGGATACATAGGGCAAGAGGGAAAGTCAAGGGTGAGAGAGAGGCAAGGAAGGAGAGCAAGATGTAGAGAGAGGGAAAGAAAGAGGGGGGCGAGAGAAAGACAGAGGGGAGAGAGAAGGGAGGGGAATCGGGAGAGAGAGACGTGGGGAGAAAAGGAGAGGGAGAGAAAGAGAGGGGGAAAGGGGGGAAATTTGCCTCAAATTCACTTACACACTCACACACAGCACAGGGGGAGAGCCATAGAAAATAGCTATTCCCTATAGAAAATAGCCTAAGCGAGAAAAAAAATGGGTGCGAAAAAAATGTAACAGGATAAAAGCGAGGCCGGAGGCTGTAAAAAAGATCCCAAAGCCAGTAACACTTAATGCAAGACAGTAACACTTAATGCAAGACATTAACACTTAACCCAAGCCAGTAACATTTAACCTAAGCCAGTTACACTTAACCCAAGCCACTAACACTTACCCCAAGGCAGTAACACTCATTGCGATGCCCCTAAACTACATGGGGGGGGGGGGAGAGGCTCGCCATCCGCGCCAAAGGTGATCATTACAAAGCACCACAGTTGAGGCGTATTTCGTCTTTTGGAACGATTGAAAATTGCCAAAGCAAGAAAAAAGAAATGGCGGCCGAAAAAACATAAAAAATATGAAACAGTATGAAAACGGGGCTCAGGAAGGCCAGGCATGCAGAACATAGAAAATATATTACACAAAAGACAATAACACTTACACGAACAACGCCAGGCATGCAGAACTTACACAGGCACACAGACTTTGAAAAATACAAAACGGCAAAGACAGTGACACACCAACCAGGACACAGGCACGAAGGACTTAGAAAATACATGATGCCAAAGACAGTAACACTTACACCAAAAACACCAGGCACGTGGGACTTTGAAAATAAAACCAATGGTAGCGCGCTCCACGCAAACATTCAGCAGAGACACAGAAAAGAAAGACACAGGGAACTTGCAAGTTGCTGAGGCCTGTAATTAGCGGTAAAGTAGATGGGAGGAGAGGCTCTCAATGAGCACCAAAGGTACTCAGAGGGGGCAGAAAATTGCATTGTGTGGCATGCAGCATTGCCCCATATAATAGTTGGGGTACTTACAAATGTTTGTCACACAATGTTAAAAGTTACGGGCTTGCGCACTCATTGTTAGGCCTGCAAGACTTTGACATTTTCAAATGACAGGGGCTGCAATGAGCGCCAAAGGCACTCATTGCAGATGTCATGATGAGTGCCAAAGGCACTCATCGCAAGGTCCGGAAGATTTTGGAATTTGTAAATGATAGGGGCTGCAATGAGCATTGAAGGTGCTCAGCACAAAGCCAGCAAGACTTTGAAAATATTATGGCTTTAATGGCCACAATTTTTTGCAATCCCATAACTCTGAAGCCATTTGGGGTTCGCCTAAAGACCCCAATTAATTACCAAATTACCTTACAACCTCACATACCACAGGCGGAGAGGCAGGGAGCCTGTATGTGAGGTTGAAAGCTAATTTGCTATTCAATTGCAATTTTGAAAAGTCAGAAAATGGCTGTGCGAGAATAAAATGGCAACTGTAAAGATGTAATTTTTTTCCAAGCCAGTAAATCAGAAACACATTTCGTGCTTGGGGAAATGTATCTATTTCCCAAGCCCGAAAACGGTTTCAGACACGTAGGGCACAGAGGAGGGAAAGGGAGGAGAAAGATACAGGGGAGAGAGAGGAAGGAAAAGGTGGAAAGAGACACAGGGGTGACAGGGGGTGGGGGACCCAGGGAAGGGAAATAAAGGGTGTGGCGATCCAAGAGTAGGGGCTATACAAGCCTAGAGTCACCTTCTATAGACTAAAGGTTACCTAGCCACAAGGACTGTTGGGTTCTTTGAAATCTCTGCACCAACACCCTGATATCTGGCTTCTGTATCCGTCAGAGTCTCTCCATCAGTAATCAGCACTTTCAGGAGTCCCAGTAACTTTCCTGTGGTAGTGACCAGGACAGGTTACTTGTAGGGTGGAGATAGGCAGCCACCGGGAACATAATCAGAGATACATGATTTCTTCGCATCTCCAAGTAAACTGATTTATTTTTGAAAATGACAGCAGTATTTATAGGGGATGGGTACCGAGGGGGTGTACACAGGAGATGACCCCACACGGGGTCTGGCAGTAGCTTTTTAAGGATCAATAGAATTAACTCCAATACATATCCTGCCATCTCTAGCACATATCAAATGGGATTAACTTAATCTGGCAAACAATGGAACAAAGCATGTTTACAAATACAATAGATGTGTTTATGCAGATAATTCAGGGCTGGAGCTGAACAGTCTGTGTTTTACTGAGTTCAATGGGCCAACACCCAGGCCAAAAAAAAAGGAGTCGGTGACAAGGGAATAAAAAACAAAGGGCAGGGAGAGGGGACAAGGAGACAGGGGGAGGAAGAGAGGGGGAAACAGACACATGGAAGGGAGAGGTTGGAAACAGACACAGGGGTCAGAGAGTGGGGAGAGGCTCATTGCAGAGCTCGCAATAAGCACCAAAGCTCATCACATAGCCAGAAAGTTGCGGGTTGGATGACACCTGTAATGAGAAGCAAAGTAGAGGGGGAGAGGCTCGCAATGATCGCCTGAGGGGTGGGAGAGGCACTCAATGAGCGCAGAAGGCACTCATTGCGAGGCCTGCAAGTTAGAGGGGGGAGAGCCTCACATTGTGTGGCAAACACCATTGCCAGGCTTCATATTTTATTGCTGTCATTTTTGACAGGCAAGTCACTAGTATATATTGCACTGGGAGGGGGGCGGCAAACTCAGGGAAAGCCTCTGGCGGCAAAAGCACTAGCTACGCTACTGTGGAGGCTTATTACATAAATCTTATCTAGTCATGTGTGTCTGGTGAAGTTTGCATTTCTGTCTCTCTGGGAAGTCACTTTTCTGGCACATTTTACGAAATATATTTCTGGCTTTTCGAAAGTAGCCATTTTAGCTATTTTTTTCTAAATATTGTATTCTGGCCTGGAGTGGTTACTTGAAACTAGTTTTTGTGGAATTTTGAAACTTATTAAATTAATTTCATACACTTAAATGTGTCTGGTGAAGGCTTGCATTTCTAGATGTCTGGAAAGTCCCTGTTCTGGCTTATTTTCCAAACAATCATATTCTGTCATGTTAAGGGGTTAATGCAGCATTCAATCAGATCAGTTTTGGCTTTTAAATATTTCCTCAATTATATTTACACATCCCAATGCTGAAGCATTACTTTCTTTTATTAAGGTGATATTTTGTTTTTTCAAGTGTTAAAAACATAAATATTGAATTGGATTTGGTTCTTAATTATTATTCTCAAGAGTATTTAAAGGTATCTAATCGTCCCTGTTTTTTTACTTTTTTAATCTAACACATGCTGCTTATATCAGCATACATTGCATTGAGTCATTCTATACAGATTTTTTTTTTTTTTAAATCAGACTAATACAAAGAATATGATTTAGATGTTAAAGTTCCACCATGCTGCTTTAGAAACTGCATAACGTTGGTACTGGGCACCAAAAACCTGTTATCATCATGAATATATGGTTCCTCACAAGCTTAACTTGGGGATATTCACTAAAAATGGCTGCAGCAAAAGAAAAAGTGCAAAACATTACTCTGAACTGAAACTTAGAGGTATGGTTGATCATCATGTTTTGACCCTTGCACCATCAAACTTGGGATCCTGCTATATACTACTACATCCCCCCAGCCCTTGATCCCATTTTCTCACAAACAACACATCACTTTGTTCTGTCTGGCTGGTTAAAAAGGTGGACACCGATGTTCCCTTACTGCTACCTGATACTTCTCAATTACAAAATTATTATCATAAGGCATTTCTTCCTCACTGCTATCCCGCTAGGATGTACCCATGCCTATCCAAAACTCCCCTTCTCCCAACCTACATCTAACTTATTCAATAGCTCCTTCAACATTATTATCAATTGAATCATTTGTGTAATGCTGTTGAGTTTTGGTGTAGGGTTCATTCAACTCACTGCAAGGTCCTGCAGTAGGCCCCTCTGAAAGTGCCCCTCTTTCAGAGACCTCGTTCTCCGCCTCTGCCATCCTTATCCACTGCTGATCCACCTGCTTGGCGCACTGCTGGATACCAGATGCGACTGTGTTATTGCGCTCCTGGCCCCACTGGTCAGCACCCTGCTGGAATGGGATGGGATAAACTTCCCCTCATGCCATCATTAGCATCCTCTCTGCTCTCATCCATGCGATGATCCATTCTGTCTTTCCTTGACCTGCCGGTATACCCTGTCTCTCCTGTCTCTAGTAGTTCTACTCGCCTTTGCACAGCCCAGGTAACTACACCTGACCATACCTGCTCTTTGTTTTACTTTTGCTCCACCCCGGCGATGGCATCTGCTGCAACTCCAGTTACTAGATTGCTGTCTGTATGACTGGGCAGGCCATTATTCGGACTACCTCCTCTCCTCTGTGGTTCCACAGGGGGCTGCAGTATAAATTATCTTGTTTTTCCTAGCAGAGGTCCTCCATGCCCCCTTGCTAGGGTCCAAATCTCCCATCCTGTCATCTTCCTGATCTGTTTATTTCACATTGCTTACTATATCCTCCTCATCTCTTGGTCTATCCTCCTTGGCATTTACCTTCACCATTAACGTATTGCCCCCACTTTCGCTTCTTTGATTACACTCCTTGTTCCAATCCTCCTGCCCCCAATGCTTCTACTAGCTCCTGGCTGGTGCTCCATCTGTCTGACACCTCTCCAAAGCTGCTTCCTTGAGTTTAGAAATTATCCCTTCCCTCTGCCTAGACTCCATTTTTAATTTAGCAGAGGAGCATCGTGACTCATGTACTCCACTCTACTGTGCTATTCTACTCCTCCCCTTGCCTTATATAAAACACTTCCTCCTCTCTCCCTTACCAATCAACTCAAACTACATCCCCTGTCACTTGGCTGGCTCAGAACCACCACTGCGTTCGGCCATAGGTACACTTTCTATGAGGAAGCTGCATACATTTTGGATGAATTTTGTTTCCCATAGTTTACCATAAGAAGTGAGTTATAACTTTGACTCCCAAATAAGACTTTTATCTTTAGGAATGGGTAATGTTTTCTTGAAAGACTTATCCTTGCTGAATCTGAGAGCGTCCCTGGCCAGGGAGATTCTCTCACAGTTAAGTCTCACACACACAACTATCTATTTCTTCTGGCACATACACTATAAAATTAATGTTTATTTCTATAACTGTCTGAAAAATTGCTGCTAGTCTGACATTATAATTGGAATTAATATAGACACTGAGGCTCAGAGGAAGTCTCTCTCTCATAATTATACAGTCCAGCCCTAACATTGCAATGTCCTCACATCCTGTATTAAAGCAGCTTTTTGTATTGTGGATTTCTAGATTCTCTATCCAGATTTCAGATTTCTGGGCTCCAGTGAATAATTCAGTCCTTTTATACTGAGGTAAAATATGTTATGCTTCATCTTTTAAACTAAAGTTGATAAAATGTTTTTAGAAAGTAAAACATATATATAATACAGACAGTGGGTTTTTACTTATATTCAAATATGCTGCAATGGAATCTACCATTTTGTTTTTAGCTGAGAATGTGGCAAAAAAAACTGCAAGTGCTTTCATTAGGTCTTAACTAAAATTGATTAATTTTTATGCCTTCTTAAGAAAGGAGCAAACTGAATCAACTTAGAAAATAAAAATTTGGAAAAAGTGTTATCTAGTACAACAGTAAAACTCATCTGTATCATGTTAGCTAGTTTTACATGTAAAAGAATGGTAATAGTACACTTGGGCCCCTATTTAATTGCAAGTTTGCAACAGTTACAGAGCTATTCAATTGAACAAGCCCACAATGTATGAGCTGAAAGCCTAAACCATAAACCTCAACCCGTAAGTAGCATTTCAGGGAATGATCATGATAAATTAAGCAAGACCGTAACTACCAATTTAGAAACAGCTAATAGTAAATGAGACCGTCATCATGCCATCATTAAAACATGGAGGTTAAACTTCAATCAAATGGAGTTTAGAAGTCCAATATACGATCAGACTTGTAATCCGGCAATGTACAAAACAATAGAAATGATTGACCCACGTGGGTGGCCTGATACATATTTACTCCTTGATTCCCAAGAATAACATATCACTTAAATGAAACATAAAAAAAAAAAATATGTATTGCAGATTTGCAAGCTTGAGACTGTTGTGCAATTAATTCTGTCTTTCATCACTTTTCCCATCTTTTAAAGTGCAATTTTGATTATTTATTTGCATTTACAATAGTACGATCAGGTGTTTAAGCCCCTTGCGATTCCTATCTAGTACTCTTAGGATTTTCTTCTACATTTGTAATTTAAAAGTGTGAAAACATTTGCGGACTTGAGGAATTGTAGCAATTGAATCGCAGTTTGTGATTTATAATATTTACGGGCTTCAAAGACCAAAGGCTTAGATGTGTCGGAGTTACGATTTTGACAACTGCAGGGATTTTCAGCCTGTAAAGATGCCAATTGAATAGCAAATTAATTTACGGGCTAGATTACAGGCTCCAGTAACCAACAATTGTTCAATTGAATAGGGGCCTTGGTGACAAATCTGGCACTTTAAAATGATTCTGATCCATTAATAAAATCTTTCCCATTATGTATTGCTACCTTGTCGTGTTGAAAGGGCTTATGTACTTTAATGAAAACGAGAGCTATACCATGTATGGTCACACAAGATGGGCTGGTCACAGCAGAGAGGTCAGACAAATCACGATCCACTGGAGAAAGAACTGGCATCCCACTCCAGTATCTTTGCCATTAAAACCATTAGGATAGGCATAACCACAATTCAAATTGATTTGGAACATTAGCCTGCATCTCCACTCAGCATTCTGGTTTGATCAGACATAGCCTGGATAATTTAATAATTTCTCAATGGTTAGTTTGTTGGAAAAATGTGTTAATATTATAGAAATATTTTTGTTTTAGATAAAATTGTTTAAAAAATCATCCCCATGACCTTCACATAGGAGGGGTGGTGTAACTGGCTGTAGGCCTAATAGTAGTTCTACCTTACCTGCCTGATTCATGATCCTTAAATGATTAAAGGGCTACTGAAATCATCATTGAGCTGTGCACAAACAGGTTTTTATTACAATATGTGGAAGAATATTTTACTTATTTTAAATTGTTGCTAAATTGATTAAGTTATAAGTATTCATAGGAGTTTTAGGATTCTTGTTTCCACCCCAGAATCCTCTACCTATTATGCTTCATCATTCTATAGCATAAATTAAAATCATCAGGGAGGCTGAATGATGTAGTGTTAAGTTTCCTAGTTATATTATTATTTTTATCCTGTTGATAGTTATGTAGGGAGATGGTACAATGGTTAAAGCAACAACCTTTGAGATGGGTGGCTTTGTGCTGAAATTCAACCAGTCACTTTAAAATATATATATTTTTTTATGGTACATGATAAAGCAGAAATGAGATATGAGTATTATATGATTACTATAATTATATTATAATACTTGCAAGTTATTATTTCAATGACATAAAAATAATCTAATAAAAGTGTAGAACTGAGATTTCGACTCACGGCTTCTTAGTATTAAAAATAACTATTACCATTTAACGTCTGTCTGCTTAAAGATTTTGGTGGTCTTTTAACTGTGAATAATGAATACTCCTGGTATTCAGTATATTCATGCATAAACAAAAAAAAATATGTATAGATTTCAACATACACACAAATATGCACACACATATATAGAGCCTCATTCAAATGCGATTTGGCAAATTGAATAGGGCTCTAAATAAGCAATTTTTTTAAAAGTTTTTTTTAGAAGTTTTTAGTTAGTGAACTTCTATCTAAAAGAAAGGTCTTCACTAACTAAAAACTTCTGTAAACAACAATAAAACAATTTGCTATATGCTTATATAGAGCCCTATTCAATTGGCCAAATCACATTTGAATGAGGTCCATAGTGTATAGAGATTCTCAGTGGTTTTGAATTGGCAGCTCCTAGAGCCGTTTCTCAACCATAAAGCTTGATTTGGTGTAATATACTGACTGAGCACATAATTCCTGCTCTGAAACCTCTTGCGGATACAGCAGGATTTACGGATGTGGGCTGAGTGCCTTAATATTGTGAGTGGAAAGATTATCGTAAACGTTTAACGTAGGGAAAAACATCTCCTATTACGACTCTTGATTAGCAAGGGAGCCCTATTAATCAGTGTTTATCTTGAGATGCTCTCCCCTATAATTTATAATTTAATGTCACACTCACATTTTTATACGTTAAAATAAGTGTTTAAAAAGTATTTCAAATGTTTCAAATAATTTGAACTCATTTGCCTTGTTTTTATGAATTTGCTTGTGTTGATTGTAGAAGAAGATTCTCATAAAATAGTCAGATATGAATATTTTCTAAATCTTTTTCCAGTGCTTTGTAAAACCATATTGATAAATTCCCTATCCCTTTAAAGAAAAAAATAAGTGGGAAAAATACTACTTGCATTACCAGTATACCCATAATGTGTGTCTCTGTGTGTATTTGTGCTCCCATCTATATTGTTATATCTCATGAACAGGGTCGTGAGCTCTATAGATTTTTATTGATGCAGTCTATGTATTGTCCTCTGTATTGTGACTCTCATTGTATAATTCTGTATTTATTTAAAAGTCTATGAGTACTCATTGCATTAATGTATCCAGTTATGCTGAGTATATTGGTACTATTCAAAGTATGTCATAATAGAAGGTTGAAACCACATATCTCTTCAAGGCCGTTTTTATTGATAAACTTAAATGAAGAAATGCAGTATCTTGGTGTGTCTATGCACCGATTATCATGCTTAATCATTAGAAAAGTACATAAATAAATGTAATATTAAATGATTTTAGTGATAGTGTTAAATAATAAAACTTGTTATTTAAGCACTCATTTCCTGAAACTGTCCTCTCTCTGCTCACACAAGTTTTGGGGATAAGCAGAAATACATATCCAGTCGGTAAATCATTATGGTTTATAGGCGATAAAGCTTCTATATTATTCTTACATAGACTAAACTGAGCAAACTCCTCTTAATGCTTAACATAAGGCTGGAATTGGAATTGCAGGAGGATAGGAAAGATTTGAAAAGAAAACTAAGAGCCCAAGTTAATTGAGCAATTTTAAGTTACCAGAGCCCGTAAATGAGGCCATAAGTTAATTTGCTATTCAATTGGCGTCTTTTTGTGGGCTCAGGACGGTTTACGGGTTACAGGCTTGAAAACTTTGCAATGGTTAAGCCCGAAACTTACAGCCTCCTGAAACCTTTGATCTTTCACCTCCTCAAAAGTTACGATCTCTAAAATCGCAAATCGCTATTTAATTGCTCCAATTCCCCAAGGCCACAAATGTTTTCCCACCTGTAAACGGCAAATGTGTGAGAAAATCCTAAGAGTGTTAGAGAGAACCTACAAAGGGGTTTAACCCCTGTCCGCAGCACTGTAAATGCAAATCAAGAATCAATACGGCACTGTAAATAACGGGGAAAGCGATGAAAGACATTATAATTAATTGCACAACAGTCTCAAGCTCACAAATCGACAGTAAAAAATAATTTATTTTTATGTTTAATTTCAGGGTTATATTGATCTCAGGAATCAATGAGTTAATACATATCAGGCTACCCATATGGACTAGAACAGTATTTTAAGGGATTGCGAGTCCCATCGCATATCGGACCCCGGACCTAATTGATTCACATGTAATCTCCATGTTTTACTGCCGTAATGATGGTGGTCACATTTTCTATTAGCTGTTTCAAAATAGGAGGTTACGATCTTGCTTAATTGATTATTTTTCGTCCTCAACTGCTACGGACGAGTGCATGTTTTATTGAGTCGGCTTTCGGCCCATAACTTGCGGGCTCCTTCAATTGTATAGTGCCGGAATTGGAGATGAACGGCAGCCTGCAGCATGCCCACAAACATATGGCCTGTATCTCTTCAGATGCAGGCTTGCAATTAAATCAGGCACTAAGTTACATTTAAATCTTCCTAAGTAGAACTAACCCATTTGGGTAGTAGTAGATAGCCACATAGGAGTTAAATTGTTCAAGTAGTTTAGTAGTCTCAGAAATTGGTTTGTCTTCATCTCCCTCTGTTTTGGGATCCTACATAGCTCTAGTTAGCTGCAGCAGTAAGATTATCTTTGTTCAATCACTAGTAGCAGTAGAAATAAAATAAGAATAGGGGTAGGGGATAGAAGCACCCCACATCCTAGTACTGATAAACCTATAATACCAAAATACACAAAAGTAATCAATAAAAAAAAAACACTCACATTTTACAACTTCAAATTATGAGATATTCTGCTTGCATCAAGGGAGGTCCCCTCGCTTTTTGTTTCCAGAGGGCCCCCAGGATCTTCCTGTATGTGAGGAAGAATGGAAAATCCTTTCTTTGTTTGTAGTACACTGATTATTAAACACATTTTTGGCCCAAATAAGTGTATAACTATAGTGGAGTTTTACCAGCAACTAGTTTTACCAGCAACTCCTTATAATACTTGTGGACCTGTAGATGTATAACCTCCCAGTAAGGATCTTTATAGCATAAAATACACTAGGTTCATTGGTCTTGGGTATTCAGTGATCTTATTTTGCAGCCATAATTTCCACATAATAAAAAATAAATAAAAGCTATGCTAAACACATACAACAAGTATAAAACAATAAACAATTCTGACTAAAATATTTAAATAAATAACTAGACAAGCTACACTATTACTTCTGTGGCTTTCTCAATGATATTATCTAAAAATCTCCTGTTAGTAAAACGCCCAGGGCTATATTTATCAATATGGTGCCCTTTATGTGAGTGTACAACTCTAAAACTCGTAAAAAGAATAAAAATAATGAAATGACGCTACCTAATGCCATATTTAAACTAAAACTGTCCTCTTATTATGTCCAATGCATCTCCTGCTCCTCCTATCTGCCCCCAAAACACTGCAGGACGCTTTCATGGCTTCCCTACCATCAACCAATGAAAAAATGGTGATGTCCTTTCTATGCAGAATAACAGAATAGAAAACTAGAAGAAAAATACAAATAAAAAGAATGCCAGAAGACAGGCTAGCCTGGTGAATGAGTGCCAGTTCCAGTCACACAATCAACAATACATGAATACTAATAATCAAATGTCATAATGGCGCACCTCAAATATGAACTAGTTAATAGGCTAGGCATTATATATAGAGGATATTTAGCACACCTAACAGTAATCTCTACTGCAACATATATCAGTATTTAGTAAAAACAATAACAAAGCTAAAAGTGAAGAAAATATGGATTTAAAAATAAAATTAAACCAGAAAACAAAAAAAAACCTCAAAGACAAAATAATGTTATATGTTTGCCTTCCTCTGGATCAATTAACAATAATTAACAATTAACAATAATAATAAATAGTCCAAATTAAAAAGATCAATAGAGATCTAAAAAGGTTGAACTTGATGGACTAACTCTTTATTCATTCTCCAATACTATACTATTAATAATTATTTAATCAATAATTTAATTAATAACTAATCCGCATATTGCAGATCAGAGGAGATCTTAACAGGTTGAACTTGATGGACTGAAAGTCTTTTTTCAACCTTAATTACTATGTAACTATGTAACTATGTAACTATGTAACTATATATATATATATATATATATATATATATATATATATATATACATACATACATACATACAACACATACATAAATGTATTTACTTATTTATTTATATGGCACATATATTGTCAAATATGAATTCATATTATCTGTTTTATATATTTCAACCTGTATTAAAGTACAATTCTTATGGACACCTGTTTTGTTTATGTGCAAAAATTTACTAATTTAACAGAGTAATGAAATTATAAAGTATATCCATAGATGATACCTTCAAATATTTAAAATATGCCTCGCCTACATTAAAGGACAAATCATCAGCCTTATTAAATTGCGATTCGGTAAATTTAAAAGGGCTCTATTTAAGCACACAGCATATTTTTATTTACAGAAGTTTTTAGTTAGTGAAGACCTTGCTTTTGGATAGAAGTTCACTAACTAAAAACTTCTGTAAAAAATATATGCTATGTGCTTAAATAGAGCCCTTTTAAATTTGCCGAATCACAATTTAATAAGGCTACATATGTTTAACAGCACTAAAAGTTGTTGCGCTACTCTCCCCTACCCCTATTCTCATTTTATGGACTACTTCATGGGCACTCTATGAATGGTGCAAGGCAAAGAAGCAGCAAACCTCATGAACAGGTAATGTTTGGATGAACTGTTGCCTGAGCTGATTTAAAAGGACTTCCATCCATACTGTGGAAAATCAAGCTGAATGTATTAGAAGAACTTTCTAAATGGCATGCATGTTATTCTACTTTGTTTTTGGGGGCGTTTCCTTATTGTGCTGTGAGACTTGTTGGTGTAAAATTTATTAAGGCCCTATATATATATATATATATATATATATATATATATTAGCGACTTGCCAGTCAAAAATGACAGTAATACAATTGTAAGGCTTGGAATGCTGTTTGGCACACAATGTGAGTCTCTGACGCTCTTAACCTTTTTGTTATCTACAAAGAAGTACAACAATTATAATAATCTAGCAACTTGCCCGTCAAAAAATGACGGTCAATAAAAATTAAATGTTGTGAAATTTGTTTGCAACACAAAATGAGTCACCTACATTTGTTCCCTTTTTTTTTTTTCTAAAAATAAAAACACATTATTTATTTTAACTTTTTATTTTTTTAACTTTCAACTTATATTTCACAAACATTAAACTTTGTAACATGCAACTTGTATATGAAACATTCGTTCAACATTTTGTTAACAATACTAACACTTTTCAATACATATTTATCACTGAGTAACTGCGGACTATATTATCTTAGAGTAAGTTATAATTTCTGCATGTATAAAATGATCTTTTAACTCATGCACAATTAATCGGGTCCCATTACAAAGTCCTTTTTTTGGTTCATATTTCGCAATAACATAACAATTGCGCCTTTTATCAATTGTAAAATATGTGGGGGCATTCCAGATGGTGTTAACGAATTAATAAATTTGATACTAAAATTCGATTCACTTTCTTTATCATCTGACAGAATAGAATCTGCACTGTAATAATTCTTTTGTGGTACATTGATGTATTTTAAAAAATTTCGTTATTTACATTCAAGGCATCGATATTTTTTGATGTTAATATTACTTTGTTTGCAATGTCTGTGTAATCCTCATTATTAAGAGTGTTTAGAAATATGGCTGATATGAGTGATTCATTGCAAACCATTTCTGATGGAATTTCAATGGTATCATTTGGTAAATGCTGTATTTCTGGATGTTTTCCATCTCCGATTTTAATGAGCCAGTCATTGAATTCATTTTGGCCTTCAGATCTCATATTTAATTCTAATTTGAGATGTGTAAATATTTGCCACAGTTTACTGGTCTTGATACATGTTTCAATGATCTCTGTTCTATTTCCGTGTGGCACAACAGGTAATGTTTGCCTAAAATCGCCTCCTAACAGCATCACCTTTGCACCAAATGGCAACTTATTATCCATTACTTCTTTTAAGAATCTGTCAATACATTGCAGTGCATGACATGACATCATTGTTGCCTCATCTATGATAATTAGTTTAGTTAGTTTGAATTTTTTTGCTTGTATGGAATTGAGTCTAATATCTGACACTGATGTTTCCAAAATGGGAACTGGCAGCTTAAATCCACTATGCACAGTTCTCCCACCATCTAACAAAAGTGCAGCAATTCCAGTTGTTGCAAATGGCATAGCTATCTGACCCTGTGATCGAATATAACTCATCAAACAATTGTACAGATAAGTTTTTCCTGATCCACCTGGTCCGTCTAGATAGAAATATCGGTCTTTGACCATTTCATCATCTGTAGCATTTGTGATGGCATGAAATGCTTCTAACTATAAAGTATTTAAAGTTGCCAGTTTTTCTTTTTTTTTTTTTTTTTGAAGCTCAGTGTCATAATCATCAAAATTGATGTCATCTATAAGTCCTGGATCAGGTAAATTAAAACTTGCACAATTTAATCCATGAGCCAACAATATTTCTTGGATTTTCATCAATGTTTTTAACCGAGCTATTGGTTCTCTGTAACGTTTCAATAAATCTTCTGACATGTTTAATTTAAATGTTTCCCACAAAGTGAAAGCATCAGGTACATTGCAAAATATACAAATGAATGCAAATTGTTGTCTCATTTGCTTAGGCATTTGACATATTGCTACTTCTTCCAGACACCTCTCTCATTCTGTATCATCAGCTATGAAATGTTGATGTCTTGCAGCTAATAGGAATGTATCATAAACTATGTCATTCACTGTACGTAAATGCTCAAAACTCTTTGCACCGGGAACATGTAGCAGAAGTAATCTTAAGCTGAAACGTTCAATATCCCTTGGACTGACGGTATAAATGCGTGGTATGATTTTATGAGTATCTCTTCTTCGTTGTTGCCATAGAACATTTACAAATACATAGTGATATGGTATCTCTATGTATAAAAATTGTCTGGCCTCCGTATCCTGACAGTTTAATTTAAACCACGCAGTAAGCGTAGTATCTCTGTCTTCACTTTGATATAATGCAGATCTTTCATTTCCTTGAGTAAAGCAAACCAACTGACTTTGAGGCAAATGTACAGCTAAACAATAGATAGCATGTGACCGATCATGCATCTCAAATTTCAAAAGGCGCCACATTGCTTCAGGAGCACTCACATACTGAGCATCTAAATAATTTGATAGTTCATCATGTAAAATTGGATTTTCGTTTTTATTTCCAACACCTTGTACAACAACAGTAGCTGCATCATATCCTTTGTATATATATTTATACACATACTTAATTGAAGTGCAAGCTTCCACATGGATGTGTGCATTGTACTTAATGAGAAAATGTGGATTGTATGGAACAACAAATCTATTATCAACCTTTTGGCCACGGATAATAGCTGTTTGTCCTTGTATTCTTTTATACAAAGGATATCCATCACAATTTGCATAAGTTTGCATTTGAAATTGTTTTGGAAATTCTTTAGTACATTTTTTATTTTCCATACATGGTGAATTCGGATTCATCTCTCCACATGGGCCATGAATCATTCTATGTGTAACAATCTCCCAAAGTTTTGTATGTTTTTCTTGGTCTGGCAATTGTGCAGAAATTACTGAATCCACTCTCTCTGCAGTGTTCAACTTGTCTTTTTCCTGCAGTATTAAAAGTATGTGAGCATGTGGCAATCCCCTTTTTTGAAATTCAATGGTGTAAACAAAAAGCCACACATTGTCCAAATAAGTGTGCTTTAGTGATATCATGAATTAATGAATTGAGTTTGATTTTAAATACTCTTGCCACTAAATCTGGTCGGTCAGAAGTAGTTTGTCCCAGATTCAAATTTTCCTTGATCTCTGGCCATTGTGGATTACACGTGAATGTAATAAATACATCTGGTTTTCCAAATTTTGTAACAATAGCCATGGCATCATTATACCTTTCTCGCATATTGCGAGGAGATCCTTGGAAAGAGGATGGCAAAATAATTGCTCTTCCAGCTGGAATGTCTCTGTTGGAAGCTAAATCTGCCACATAATCCATTAATCCACAATACTGTTCTACTTGTAATTTATTTTGTTGATATTTAATAAAATTTAGATTATTGGCTTCAACTTGTAAATATGAATCAATAATCCATTGTTGAGTGAGTTTTCCTGCATGTAAAATTGGATTAAAACAATCACGGATAGCAGTTTGTGCCACTTTATATTCCAGCATGGAAATATTAGATCTAATACGAAGTTTAGTATTGGGATAACTTTCCAATTGTAATTTTGGTTCCCATCCTGGTTCCCCATTTGGAAAGAAAATGGGATATGTCATTGGATCTAAATTACAGCTTAATATATTAATGTTGATAAATGGTTGTTCTTCATTGCGTGGATATATTCTAATATCCCGCTGAAAAGGGGGTTCACCATCTTCTTTTTTAAACACCATGGCAACCTCATTTACAGTAGGTAAATTATATCTTCTTTAATCAGTGTTGAGATCTCTTTTTAACACCATATTGACTCTTGGTGTAGGCAATTGATGTCTTTGAGCATGTTCCTGTTGTTCTTTTTCAAGCTGTGCTAATTGTTTGTATGCTTGACTATATGGGTTTTTTTCCATAATTTTTTCAAGCTGTTCAAAGACTATGCGCAAACATTGTCTATTTTCTGGAAGTGTCATTCTTTGTTCCACAGCTTCCATCGTATCTAAGACATATAACTGTGCAAATTTCCTTTGCTCTCCTTCTTGTGGGTGTAAATGTGAAGTTCGGTGGTGATTTGACCTTGAACTCTGAAACAATAAGGACCATGTCCTGGTACATTTTCTGCTAATGTTGCACCCATTGAAGCAAATGAAATTGCACTGTTATAAGACCTTATGTTTTGTTTGAAATTATTATAATTTGGAAATGTTGGATCACTCATAATGCATTCTAAATAATATGGAAATGGGTGTCTTAGTGGAAGTTTCACCTTTCCTTTCTGACAGCAACTAATGAAATTTCCGTCAGTAGATCTTTCCTTTATAAAATGATAGGCCCCACAAAACTGACAAACCACATTAAGTAACCCACAATAATGAGTATCTACTTGTACTGCAGTAGTAAACACATTATCATGCATTTCTTCAACATAAATATCAGACCCACTTTCTATCTGTACATTTTTTTCTTATGTTTCTACATTTAAGTCATTCTGCAAAATAGAGTCATTGGACAATGGTTCAAAGAGATGTTTTTGTTTACTTTTACGTTTCTTGGAAGCCCCAACACACTCACTTGCGGCTTTCTTACTCATCTTTCTTTTATTTAAAAGTCTCTGTCGATCTTCTTCTTGCAAGCGTTGTGAAGTTTCCGGTGTCTGAGCATCTCTCCACCTTTGCTTCCTTTCCCTTGCCAATCTTCTTTTGCGTTCAATTTTGTCTTCTCCATTGTCCGCCATTTTAATCTGTAATTTTAAATAGAGATGTAATTATTGTTTGTTCTTTGTTTTATATACATTTTTTTTCCCGATTTGTACTTTTAGATTAAAGTAGATGAATAGACTAATAAAACATTTTCAATTGTTGCACTTCAGTCTGAAAGAAATGAAACCATTTTTCAAAGTATTTTATTGACATATATGAAATCGGAAATAGCTGCACATATCCATCTTTATATTATTAATCTTTCAATGACATTCCTTCTTGATTGAATTCACAGCATACCATCCTTTTTTTTTTTTGCAAGTGTTGTAAGCTTCTTCTTTTCTTTAAATATTATTATTACTTAGCATTGTCTTTTCAACTTTTTAAAAGTTTTAACTAAATATCATAAATTAATGACTCAATAAGTACTATCCATTTTCAATAAATGTAAATTTTCACCAAATATATAATACATAGCCTTTTTCTATGCGTCACTACAAAATAACATTTTATACCTGTGAAGATGATGTTGATGTTGTTCAAAGGCTGCAAACGTCACAGTGTCTGTTTATTCCCTTGCAGATCCGAATAAACTGTAAAATCAAATAGATAATATTTTTAAACTTTTGCTTCATCAATATCATTAAATGAACATCAACAGACATATATTTGTCTACATTAAAAACATCATCTTTTTTAATATTTTGCCATAGTAATATAATTAAAATTCTATACATGTCCAAATTATCCTTATGATGTTCAATTTGTGCAAACGTCACTATCTCTGGTCATTCACGTAGAATTCACTGCAATTATACAAAATTGTAAAATTAATGTATAATATGTTACTTCATCTGTATTAATCAATGAGTCTTAACATACCTATTTTTGCATAGATTAAAAACATGAAATAAATATATCAATAAATCAACATGAACACACATATGAAAGCATAGATTATAAACATACACTCAATATTACTGTTAGTCTTTAAATAAGAATCAATGAATGTGTATTATTCTTAAATTAATGTCTGACTAAATATAACATCAACACATAACCATGTTCCCTTTATTTTTTTTAGAGTGGTATACAAAATATATAAGAACTGAATTATTTAAATAATGTACATACATTAATAATTAATTAATCAACGTGTTCCATTTTTATGCACATTCTTAAACGTTAACCTTTTTTAATATTAATGATTAGTAATGATACATTAGGAATGTTATTTACAATTCTTACCCACAGGTAATCACGACATATCCCAAAATAGTTCTTAAATTAATGTACATTAATAATTGATGAATCAATGTGTTCCTAATTAATTAATGTACATTATGAATGTTATTAACAATAGTTTCACACAGGTAATCACGACATATAACAAAATAATTGTTAAATTAATGTACATTAATAATTAATTAATAAATGTTTTTTTTATTGACATTCTTAATTTTGATATTAATAATTAATTAATTAATTAATGTACATTATGAATTTTATTAACAATTGTTTCACACAGGTAAGCACAATATTATTTTTATATTAATTACATTTCTTATTTCTTATTTATTAATTAAGTACCAATTTATTAATTAATAATTATAAATAATAAGCACAATATTCATTTTCTATTAATTACATTTCTTATCTATTATTTATTAAGTACCAATTTATTAATTAATAATTATAAATAATATATTTACCTTTTTTAATGTAATAATGCTGAAGCAGTATACTGAAGAGCTAACAATCTCTTGCGATTTCCCGGCATCAAAAAACATCCAGTCAGACTGTCATCACCTGAGGAGAAAGTGTGAGTCATGAATGAAATGTGCCCTATATATAGGGTTTGTGCGCGAGACAAATGCATAGTTTTAGGCAGGGAATCCGCAGTTGCGCGAGCCAAATGCGTTGTTTTCGGCTGGAAATCCTATGTGGCGCGAGACAAAGGCGGGAAATCTGTGTTAATGCGTAAATCGGTAATATCGTTTCGTAAAATGTACTCGCTACTTTCTTTTTACTCATTCCGCGGTTAATACGCATCCTTTATCTCGTTGTTTTTCAAACACATACGTCTGTGGCTGTGTTTTACGCAGTTCGTAGTAGTATAGCCTCGTTTTCATTTTTTTCGGCGGCCATTTTTTTCTCGCTTAGCCGATTTTCGATCTTTGTAACTCGGCTAAATTGATCTAAATTTCAGTTCCAACTCACTTCCAGACGTCCTGCCTGGTTTCCCATGCTGTAAGTGACCTTTGTTTTATTTTTTATTGTGTATTTAGTGTTTTTTTTACTGTTTTTGTTCCTCCGCTTATCTCGTAATTTTTTTCACCTCGTATTTTTTTTCTATGTGCTACGGTTTAACGGCTCGCTTTTTTCTAAGTGCTACGGTTTAAAGCGATGGCAAAGTCGTACGATCGGCAAAGTGGTACGGTGTAACGGCTCGCCTCGCTGCGCGAGGCTCACCAGGCGATGAGCGCCTGCGGTGCTCAGCGCTAAGTCGTACGCACTACGCAACGCAGCGTGACAACGAATCGTAGTTAGACAATTATAATATGTGATGTGTTTATTTTTTTAACATGCAACTTGTATTTCAACAACTGGTAAACCATAATTTTTTAACAATATTAACCGTTTTAATTGTCATGTATGCAGGAATAATATAACAATGGATGAAGTTTGTATGAATCTGTTTTGTAAACCTTGACATAATGCTTTGTAACATGCAACTTATATTTGAAATACTGGTGAACCAATTTTTTTTAACAATACTAACATTTTCAATTCTGAGCTATGCAGGAGTAATATAACAATAGGTGACGTTTGTATGAATGAGTATTGTAAACCATTACATAATGCTTTGTAACATGCAACTTGTAGTTCAACTACTGATAAACCACATAGGAATTGAATCCATTGAAAGGCAAACAGTAAAAATCCCCATTGAAACTTAGGAAATTGTAACAAAGGGTGAAAAAGATGAATTCCTTCCTGACCCCAGTAACTGGCGATCAGATTACTCCCTGGATCAATACTCTGTATTTAATTATACATTTAAATTTATGAACAAATGATCATCCTCCTACTAACATGAACCCTTAAATATATACAATGAAACAACATTCCACACCTTTTAACATAAAATTTTAACATTACAAACAATAACTTAATGCACTAACATTTAACCTGGAATTGTAAGAAAATGCAACTGTTTTGTGGGGCCAATTATACCAAAAGGTCATTTCCAATATGTTACTTTGTCTTTGCGTTTTTTGTTTTTGTTCTTGTAGTTATTTAAAATGCACATAGAGTTTCCTACGTGAAACAGTGGTCCTCTTAAAAGAGTCCGAGTGACATCAAAGTTCGTCCTTGAAATAAAACCACTGTTCTATGTTTGTTGGAGTTTTTTATTGTCAATTTGTTGTTGAGATAAAAGCCTTTTTCTTTTTTGTAATGTAAGTTAGAGGACCTCATATTACACAATGTTTTTTGTAAAAATGCATCCATCATCTAATAAATCACCCTGACTTTGTTTTTTTTTAATATAAACTTTAATGTCATCTGGTTTTGTACATCTTGAAAAAGCAACACAGAGTTGTCCATTTGCAAATACAGGTTCCTGTAAAACAAATATCCACAGAATTAAAAGTTTGTCCTTAGGATTTATTTATGGTAATGGCAAATGCCATGATAATGGGAAATTGTCTCCTTTGAAGGACAAAAGGCAAACCACTCTCACTTGGAGCCAAATTAATTCTTGGTATAAAAACTTGTTCCCCTTTATGGGTACCATTCATATTTTCTGTGTGTATGAAATGATCTTTTAAATCCTGCACAATTAATCTGATCTATTACAAAGTTCTTTTTTGGGATTCATATTTCTTAGTAGCATGACAATTGCACCTTTTTTCAATTGCAAAAGATGTGGTAGCATGGTGTTAAAGAATTTATAAATTCTATACTAAAGTTAGATTCACTGTCTTTGTCATCAGCCAGAACTGAATCTGCAATGAAATAATTCTTTGTTTTGGGTGCATTGATGAATTTTAAATTGTTGTTACTGTATTTAGATTCAAGGCATCAATATTTTTTGATGTTAATATCACTTTGTTTGCAACTCAAGCGTGTGAGTTGTGGAACACCTATGCGTTCCACGACACCATCACTATCCGTAACCATTCTTGATTGGATAGAGAAGGCCGCTGACGTGCGCGATGATGTAGTTGCGCACGTTTCGTAAACGTGTGTCATGGCATCATCGCGTACAAGAAGTGGATAGAATGGAGATAGAGTTTGGCGCCAAGGAGATATATAAGGTATTTAAAGGGGATAAGAGACAAGGATATTTTTGTATTATATCTTTATTGCATATTGCTGAAATTATGACAGTGGTCAGTTTATACTTTTGAAGTGGAATATACCATTGATAAAGCCCTGGAAAAGGGTGAAACGCGTCTGGAACAGTTAGACACTGTTTTGTGTCTTTTATATTCTAAAACATTTTATTTTTATATCTTAATATTTTTTTATTTTTAAGTATTTTAGTTTTTTACTATTTTTTACTATTTTCTGATATACTGGGTGTATACATATCTGAAAGTACCATCCTTTGTATATGTATCATTCAATTCTGTTCATGATGTACATAATTCTCCTGTATTGAAGACACTGTCACCTACCGCAGACTTCATTTATTGGGGCCTAACAACCTCTAAATAGGGAGACTGGAGATAGGAGTGTATTAAGACTCTAAAGGTAGTCTGTGGAATCTTCATTGGAAGAATAGTGTTTTTTGAAGATATTAGACATTGAATCCATCTTAACTTCAACATCATAAATCATGTAATGGAAGGGTCTATATAAAGTGGAATGTGGATACATACATATGGAATGTGTTATCTTAACCTGTATATGCTTGTGGGATACCTCTTGTTTTAGAGGATACTAAATGTGAGTGTGCATTTGTTATTTAAGTGTGTTTTATATTAAAGATTTTATTGATCTGCACTAGGAAGTGGTGTGCGCTCTCTTGTTTTTTATTTTTGTTATATATATTTATACCCATATTTTATGGATTTGATAGAAGTGCAAGCTTCCACATATATGTGTGCATTGTACTTCATCAGCAAATGTGTATTGTATGGAACTACATATCTATTATCAACCTTTTGGCCATGAATAAAAGCAGTTTGTCCTTTTCTTCTTTTATACAAAGGGTATCCACCACAAAAAGCCTAATTTTGCCTTTTAAATTGTTTTGGAAACTCTTTTGTGCATTTTTTATTTTCCATACATGGTGAATTTAGATTTAAATCTCCACATGGACCACGAGTCATTCGGTGTGTAACAATGTCATAAAGTTTTGAATATTTTTGTGGATGTGGCAGTTCAGCACTAATCACTGAATCCACTCTCTCTGCACTATTCAATTTATATTTTTCTTGTAGGATTAAGTATATGTGAATGTGGCAGGCCTCCTTTTTTGAAATTCAATGGTATAAACAAAAGCCGCATATTTCCCAAATAACTGTGCTTTAGTTATATCATGTATTAACTAATTTAATTTAATTTTAGTTTAAAGTTGAATACTCTAGCCACTAAATCAATCTGGTCAATCTGAAGTATTTTACCCAAGTTTAAAATTTTCCTTGATCGCTGGCCATTGTGGATTACATGTGATTGTAATGAATAAATCTGGTTTTCCAAAGGTAGTCACAATAGCCATGGCATCATTGTCTTTCTCGCATATTGCGAGGAGATCCTTGGAAACAGGATAGCAAAATGATTGCTCTTCCAGCTGGAATGTCTCTGTTGGTAGCCAATTCAGCTACATAATCCATCAATCCACAATATTGTTGTATGCTAAGCTTGTTATGTTGAAATTTGATAACATTTAGATTATTAGCTTCGATTTATAGATATGAATCAATATCCCATTGTTGTGTGCATTTCCCACCACATAAAATAGGATTAAAATGATCAGGAATATTAGTTTGTGACACTTTATATTCCAGCATAGAAATATTGGGCCTCATTAAATTCCAGCCTCGTAAATAAGAGGCTTCTACTTAAGCCCTACGTGCTGCAAAGTTTCTCCAACTTACAATGCTATTAAATTAGCCCTGCTGCGAGCAACGTATGAGCTATGCAGCAGGGTACGCCAGTGCAGACCTCCGTTAGTTTTTTTTTTTTAGTTTTTTTTAGAGCCCGGATGGTTCCGCGGCCCAGCCGGGGCTGAAGGAGAGAAGGCCGGGGACATCGCGGGGAGGTAAGTTAAATGTATATTTAGATGTTTATATGTGTATTTTATTTATTGTTGATATATTGTATTATTGTATTCATGTATTGTGTTTTTTTTTTAACAGGGCCGTTCCGGAAGAGCTAAACAGTGACGGGACATGCTGTAAAGGTGAGTATATTATTTAGAATGTATAGAATGTTTATTTATTGGATGTTAATGTTTTGTACTAATTTGTTTTTTTGTTTGAGCCATAGGTTAGTGATCTGAAGCAACATCTTAAAGGTAAGTGGTCTTAATTTATTGATTTTAGCTTAGAATTAGGGTCTGTGTAGTTAGGACTGTAATTGTTTTATTTTATTTTAGAATTAGGGTCTGTGTATGTAGTTAGGATTTTTTGTATATTAGATAGATAGGGGGATGTATTTGATATAGTTAGGATTTATTTTAAATTAAATAGATTGTATGTTAGATAGATAGGGGGTATTTGATTTGGACTATATGTAATATATTATATGTAATATATTATATTTAATATATTATATGTAATATATTATATTTAATATATTATATGTAATGTCATGTATTGTATGTAATGTATGTAATGTATTATATTTAATATATTATATTTAATATATTATATGTAATGTCATGTAATGTATGTAATGTATGTAATGTATTATATTTAATATATTATATTTATTATATATTATATTTAATATATTATATTTAATATATTATATGTAATGTCATGTATTGTATCTAATGTATGTAATGTATTATATGTATGTATTGTATTATATTTATCTGTCTTTCCTTTTCAGGTGTGTAATTTTTTTTATTTTCTGTAGTGGGGGGTGGGGTTGTAATTTTTTTTTTTTCTGTACTGTAGGTTTTTTTTTTCTGTACTGTAGTTTTTTTTGTTTTCTGTACTGTAGTTTTTTTTTTTGTAATTAGAGTGTTGGGGAGGTTTATTAGGGGGTAGGTAGTGTAGGTAGGTAGTGTAAGTGTTAATAGATTAGTGTAGAGGGGGGTTAGTTTAGATTAAATGGTTTATTGGGGGTTATAGTGTAGTGTTTGTAGTTAGTGTCATGATGGTCCTTGAGGACCATCAAGGCACTTATGTGGTTAATGTTGGGTTGTAACAGGCCCATAATGGTAATAATATACCCTTATGGGACTGATGGGGTTAAATAGAGCCTTATGGTGGTCTGTATTGACCATCATGATTTAATGGGTTAATTTAGGCCTTATGGTGGTCTGTATTGACCATCATGAGTTAATGGGTTAATTTAGGCCTTATGGTGGTCTGTATTGACCACCATGAGTTAATGGGTTAAATAGAGCCTTATGGTGGTCTGTATTGACCACCATCAGTTAATGGGTTAAATAGAGCCTTATGGTGGTCTATATTGACCACCATGAG
This sequence comes from Discoglossus pictus, assembly GCA_027410445.1. Classification (NCBI taxonomy): domain Eukaryota; kingdom Metazoa; phylum Chordata; class Amphibia; order Anura; family Alytidae; genus Discoglossus; species Discoglossus pictus. Next base: position 309,760,832 of record CM050166.1, on the reverse strand, counting down.
TTAATGGGTTAATTTAGGCCTTATGGTGGTCTGTATTGACCACCATGAGTTAATGGGTTAAATAGAGCCTTATGGTGTCTGTATTGACCACCATGAGTTAATGGGTTAAATAGAGCCTTATGGTGGTCTGTATTGACCACCATGAGTTAATGGGTTAATTTAGGCCTTATGGTGGTCTGTATTGACCACCATGAGTTAATGGGGTAATTATAGTTGCCTGGGGTTAATATTTTTAGTGCAAGTCGTTTTAGGACCTTTGAGGACCCGCGAGACGGGAAATTTAAAATTGAATTGCAGCAGGGTCACGATCGGTGCCGATCGGGGCCGCCCGCTGAAGGGGGTTTATGTGGGGACACTTCGGGGGTCCCGATGGGGCCCCCAGCATAGAGGGGGGTTAATTTTAAGTGCCGCGGCCGGGATTGGGTAACTGTGTGCCGCGGCCCCTTTAAGGAGCCGCTGCGGGGAATTTAAAAGTTTTAAATGCAGCAGGGGGCCTGATCTATGCAGATCGGGGACCCCCCCTGCAATGGGTTCATGTGGGGACACTTCGGCGGTCCCGATGGGGACCCCCAGCATAGAGGGGGGTTAATTTTAAGTGCCGCGGCCGGGATTGGGTAATAGTGTGCCACGGCCCATTTATGGAGCCGCGGCGGGGAATTTAAAAGTTTGAAATGCAGCAGGGGGCCTGATCTATGCAGATCGGGGACCCCCCCTGCAATGGGTTCATGTGGGGACACTTCGGGGGTCCCGATGGGGTCCCCCAGCATAGAGGGGGGTTAATTTTAAGTGCCGCGTCTGGGATTGGGTAATAGTGTGCCGCGGCCCCTTTAAGGAGCCGCGGCGGGGAATTTAAAAGTTTTAAATGCAGCGGGGGGCCTGATCTATGCAGATCGGGGACCCCCGCTGCAAGGGGTTAATGTGGGGGTGCTGCAGGGGTCCTGATAGAGACCCCTGCAGCATGGGGATGTGTATAGGGTGCAGGGGGGAGCCTCACACGGCTGTCTCGGGCTGTTCCGAGGCAGCACGTAGAGGCTTTCGGATCCCTTGCGTGGACTTTTTGTCCACGTAGGGATTCTTACGATATGCCAGACTCATGCATAGATTTAAGGCTACGTAGCTCTCTTGGAGCCTATTCTCAGCCATTTTCTCGCAGTCATATCGCAAAGCAGGCTGCGAGAGATTCGGTACTCGCAAACAGCAGGAAAACTGCCTTTGCGAGATACGATTTCATCCACAGCTCGAATTTAATAGGGCCCATTGTTTCTAACACTAACTTTACCTTTGGGATAACTTTGCAATTGTAATTTTGGTTCACATCCTGGCTCACCATTTGGAAAGAAAATAGGATATGTCATTGGATCTAAATTACAACTTAAAAAATGTATGTTTTTAAAAGGTTGCTCTTCATTGCATGGATAAATTATTATATCCCTCTGAAATTGTTGCTCACCATCATCTTTTTTAAAGACCATGGCAACCTCATTCACACTTGGTAAATAATAACATCTTTGATCAGTATGGTGATCTCTTTTCAGAACCTGTTCCTCCTGTTCTTTTTCAACCTCTGATTATTTTTTATATACTTGACTATATGGGTTGTTGGTAGTGATGTCGTGAACATAAAATTTTCGGTTCGCAAACCGCATACGCGAATTTCATCAAATGTTCGCGAACGGGCGAACCGGGCGAACCGCCATAGACTTCAATGGGCAGGCAAATTTCAAAACCCACAGGGACTCTTTCTGGCCACAATAGTGATGGGAAAGTTGTTTCAAGGGGACTAACACCTGGACTGTGGCATGCCGGAGGGGGATCCATGGCAAAACTCCCACGGAAAATTACATAGTTGATGCAGAGTCTGGTTTTAAGCCATAAAGGGCATAAATCACCTAACATTCCTAAATTGTTTGGAATAACATGCTTTAAAAATCAGGTATGATGTTGTATCGATCAGGTAGTGTAAGGGTTACACCCGCTTCACAGTAACAGACCAATCTTCCCGTTCAATGCACCGCAAACAACCGCAAACAGTCCCTTTGCACAACCGCAAACTCCCCATTTGCACAAGGTTGGATACCAAGCTAGCCATGTCCTGTACGTTGTCCTCACTGATGTCATTGAAGGTCTCTTCCTCCACCCAGCCACCAAGGGTCCCCGAAAGGTGACAACGAGCGCCCTGGGACGCCTGCTGTGTTTGGTCTTCCACCTCCTCAAAGCCACCTTCCTCCTCTGACTCCTCTTCTTCAGACTCCTCTCTCTGCGTTGCCTCTGTCTGCGTTATTATAAGGTGTGTACTGTTAAGTAGTACTATTCCTATCGGTTTAATCCCTGTTACGTCCACTATTAGGGGACGTGTATATGGCATTGATTTTTGGAAGCGGGAGTTGGAAAAAGATGCTTGGACAGTCCCCCCACTTCAAATTTGGGGCACTGCGCGTGCAATCTAAGGTGCCACCAGATAGGAGTGGTGTGTTCAGTTGTACTATTTATTCCTATCGGATTCAATAAAGCCAATAAACCTGGCCTGTGACTAGCTAGGAAACTACAAACCAAAACAACACAAAATGGGATACTTCAAATTAAGACCTCGAAAGGAGAAAAAACAACGAACCCAAATAAGATCCAGATGATTCTTACAAAATTTTACAATACCCTTTATACGGCAACAAAACACATAGATCTACACAACATGAGGGGATTTCTTAATTCCTGTGATCTCCCCTTAATAGAAGAAAAGGACTTAGAGGCTTTAAATGCCAAAGTGACCCTAGAGGAATTGAGAAAAGCAGTCCAGAACCTCAAACCTGGTAAGTCACCAGGCCCAGACGGGTACACCAACTTATATTATAAAACATTTATAGACATATTAGGCACGCACTTGGTCACTCTAACAGAGTTCTAGAAGGCAAGCAAACACCAGCAGAGCTGAACAGGGCAGATATCGCTCTATTCCCTAAGGAGGGTCGAGATGCCCTAGAACCAAAAAACTACAGGCCAATATCATTACTAAACTGTGATACAAAGATCCTGTCAAAAATAATAGCGGATAGAATGTCATCCTTCTTGCCTAAGTTAATACATAATGACCAAGTAGGCTTTGTCTCCCACAGGCAAGCGGGAGACAACATTAGAAAAGTCATGAACCTACTGTACCACACCAAAGCCTCTAAAATTCAAGCCTGTCATATGGCCTTTGACATTGAAAAGGCTTTTGATTCCCTGGAGTGGACTTATCTATATGCCACGCTTGAAAAATGTGGTATTAATGGCCATTTCATAAATCTCATACACTCATTATACAAATCATCCAGGGCAAGGTTACAGATTCCGGGAGATGAGAGATCCTTAATTAAAATAGAAAGAGGAACAAGACAGGGGTGCCCCCTTTCTACACTTCTATTCGCAATAGCAATAGAATCCCTGGCTCAGACAATTAGGCCAATGCTGGGATCACAGGCATAAAAATAGGCCATCACCATTTCAAAACTTGTCTATTTGCAGACAACCTGCTGTGTATGCTCTCAAACCCTACCCAATCGGTCCCAGAGTTGATTCGAACTATGGAGGAGTTTGGTCAGTTTTCTGGCCTTAAACTGATCATAGAGAAGACAGAAGCACTAGTGATTGACTTAACAGCAGTAGAGAAGCAGGGTCTCCAAGAGAAGTTTAATATTAAGTGGGATAAGAACCACATAAACTACCTGGGAATCCGACTAACCCCTAAGCTAGAGGACTTGTACAAAGCCAACCACTCCAAACTTTATAAAACAATAATTAATGACCTGAGTAAATGGACAAAGTATAGGTTATTATGGCTAGGGAGAATGAATACGATAAAAATGAATGTCCTTCCTAGGTTGCTCTACATATTTCAAACACTCCCGATCCCAATTAAATAAAAAGAATTAGAAAATATTCAAAGGAAAATATTTCAGTTTATCTGGAACTACTCTCCCTCACGTATCACAAAGAAAATTATGTACCTTCATAAGTCAGGGGGGAGTCTATCGTGTCCAAACTTAAAATATTACCACAAGGCAGCTCAGTTATCTTTCATCCCAATAGCACATTCTATAGGGCATCAACCGGCCTGGGTGTATTTAGAGAACCACACTTTAAGGCCCTTAACCTGGGACAAGGTGGCTTGTCTATCAGAATTGCCTCAGAGCCTTAAAAACTCTCCAAACCCCCTAATCAGACACTCACTATCATACTGGAAATGGGCCAAGAAACACACGGATTTGTTCCCTGGATCCACCCAAATGACCCCAATTCTTGACCACCCTCAGGCCCTGCAACACATGAGCACAACATCTCAACACTGGTGGAGGTCAAGGAAACTAGATAGACTGGGAGACAGGTTAGTAAAGGGCCAGATGCTCACCTATGAGGAACTGAGGGACAAGCATGAGCTACCGCTGTCAGAACATTACAATTACTGTAGGCTGAGGCATTTCACACACTCCCTGACCCAGAAACAGGGGACAACGGTCTTAAATTGGTTCTCAAAAATGTAAACCTCTATCAAGGGGGATCATTGGATCGCTTTACAAATATAAAATAAAAATTGATGTTAGTTTGCCAGGCAGAAAGTGCCCTAAAACATTGCATCTTGAACCCTAGTTGGTGGCGGATAAGTCACGCAAGTCATCCGGTATTCAGGGATAAAATACAGCAGCTTGTGGACCATTATTAGCTCAAGGCAGCTCATCTATCAGGCCTTTTTTAATCGAATGTATCGCCCACTGTCAGTCCCTTCGGGATCCATCCCTCATTCATCTTAATAAAGGTGAGGTAATCTAGACTTTTTTGACCTAGGCGACTTCTCTTCTCAGTGACAAAACCTCCTGCTGCACTGAAGGTCCTTTCTGACAGGACACTTGAAGTGGGGCAGGACAGAAGTTCTATGGCAAATTGGGATAGCTCAGGCCACAGGTCAAGTGTGCACACCCAGTAGTCAAGGGGTTCATCGCTCCTCATATTGTCAATATCTGCAGTTAAGGCGAGGTAGTCTGTTACCTGACGGTCGAGTCGTTCTCTGAGGGTGGACCCCGAAGGGCTGTGGTGATGCATAGGACTTAAAAAGCTCTGCATGTCCTCCATCAACAACACGTCTGTAAAGCGTCCTGTCCTTGCCGGCGTGGTCGTGGGAGGAGGAGGATTATGTTCACCTCTTCCGCTGTTAGATTGGCGTTGTGCCGTGACATCACCCTTAAATGCCGTGTAAAGCATACTTTTTAATTTACTTTGGAAGTGCTGCATCCTTTCCGACTTTTGGTAATTCGGTAACATTTCAGGCACTTTCTGCTTATACCGGGGGTCTAGTAGCGTGGACACCCAGTACAGGTCTTTCTCCTTCATCCTTTTTATACGAGGGTCCCTCAACAGGCACGACAGCATGAAAGACCCCATTTGCACAAGGTTGGATGCCGAGCTAGTCATGTCCCGTTCCTCGTCCTCAGTGATCTCACTGAAGGTATGTTCTTCCCCCCAGCCACGTACAACATTGCGGTTACCAGATAGGTGACAACGAGCACCCTGGGATGCCTGTTGTGGTTGGTCTTCCTCCTCCTCCTCAAAGCCACATTCCTCCTCTGACTCCTCTTCCTCACAATCCTCTTCCAGCATTGCCGCAGTTCCAGCAAGCGATGCTGATAAGGCTGTTTCTGGTGGTGATGGTGACCACAACTCTTCCTCTTCCTCTTCACGCTCATCTACAGCCTGATCCAGCACTCTTTGCAGGGCACGCTCCAGGAAGAAAACAAATTGTATGATGTCGCAGATGGTGCCCTCGGTGCGACTGACCAGGTTTGTCACCTCCTCAAAAGGACGCATAAGCCTAAAGGCATTGCACATGAGCGTCCAGTAACGTGGCAAAAAAATCCCGAGCTCCGCAGAGGCTGTCCTAGCACCCCGGTCATACAAATACTCGTTAACGGCTTTTTCTTGTTGGAGCAGGAGGTCGAACATTAGGAGTGTTGAATTCCAACGTGTCGGGCTGTCGAAAAACAAGCGCCTCACTGGCATGTTGTTTCGCCGCTGGATATCTGTAAAGTGCGCCATGGCCGTGTAGAAACACCTGAAATGGCCACACACCTTCCTGGCCTGCTTCAGGATGTCCTGTAAGCCTGGGTGCTTATGCACAAAGCGTTGTACAATTACATTACACACATGTGCCATGCACGGCACATGTGTCAACTTGCCCAAATTCAATGCCGCCAACACATTTCTTCCGTTGTCACAACCTACTTTGCCGATCTCCAGTTGGTGCAGAGTCAGCCACTGTTCCACCTGTGCGTTCAGGGCGGACAGGAGTGCTGGTCCGGTGTGACTCTCTGCTTTCAGGGAAGTCAACCCCAAGACGGCGTGACACTGCCGTGTCCGGGATGTGGAATAGTACCTGTGGAGCTTGGGGGGTGCCATTGATGTGGAGCAAGACATAGCAGCAGCAGAAGAGGACTCAGCCGAGGAGGATATGGAAGAGGATGGAGTAGGAGGAGTAGAGGAGGTGGCAGCAGGCCTGCCTGCAAGTCGTGGCGGTGTCACCAACTCCTCTGCAGAGCCACGTATTCCATGCTTGGCAGCCGTCACCAGGTTTACCCAATGCGCAGTGTAGGTGATATACCTGCCCTGACCATGCTTTGCAGACCAGGTATCAGTGGTCAGATGGACCCTTGCCCCAACACTGTGTGCCAGAGATGCCATTACTTCCTTTTGCACAATCGAGTACAGGTTGGGGATTGCCTTTTGTGCAAAGAAATTTCGTCCGGGTACCTTCCACTGCGGTGTCCCAAAAGCTACACATTTTTTGAACGCCTCAGACTCCACCAGCTTTATGGTAAAAGCTGGCGGGCTAAGAGTTCAGACAAGCCAGCTGTCAGTTGCCGGTCAAGGGTGTGACTTTGTGACATTGGCTTCTTACGCTCAAACATGTCCTTGACAGACACCTGACTGTGGGCAGATGAGCAGGGACTGCTCAAGGCGAGACGCAGAGTGGCGGATAATAGAGAGAGGGCAAGCAGGGCAGCAGTGGTTGACGTGGCTAAAGATGCTGGACCAGGAGGAGGATGGCGGCTTTGACTTTGTGTGCTGCTTGTACTCATGTGTTGATCCCATAGGCGTTTGTGATGTGACATCATGTGCCTTCGCAAAGAAGTTGTACCTAGGTGGGTGTTGGACTTCCCACGACTCAGTTTCTTTTTGCACAGGTTGCAAATGGAATCGCTGTTGTCACAGGCAGACACACGAAAAAATTGCCACACTGCTGAGCTCTGCAATGACGGCATTCTGGTGGTGGCAACAGCATGCGTTGACTGGCGTGCTGTCTGGCTGTCCACGGGTGCCGATGCATGCTGTCTGACTGTGCCACTAGCTACTTGCGACGACCTCCCCCTGCTTCCAACTCGTCTCCTCCTCCTCTCTGTCTCCCCATCTGAACTTTCCTCATGTTCTTCTTCTCTTATAGCGGGCACCCATGTGACATCCACGGACGCATCGTCATCATCAACCGCTTCACTTGTATCTGACAACTCAACAAAGGAAGCAGCACCGGGTACAACATCATCATCAGACCGTTCGTCCATGTGTGTAATGCTGCCTGACTGGGTCATATACCTGTTATCTACATCCTCTGGCACTAATGTTTGGGCATCACTCATTTCTTCCAACGGATGTGTTAATAACTCTGCTGACGGATCAAGTGAAGCGGCTGTGGTGCTAGTGTTGGTGGTGGCAGGCAGGTGGGCGAGTGGTAACTGGAGAGGTGCCCGAAGCTAAGCTGGAGGAGGATGGTGCGTCTAGGTTCCGAGCGGAAGCTGTAGAAGAATGGGTGTCCTGTGTTAGCCAGTCTACCATGTCCTCAGAACTTTTCAAGTTCAGGGTACGTGGCCTCTGAAAACTGGGCATTATTGATTAGTGGTACTATGCTTGCAAGCTACTGTGACACCAGATATGAGTGTCACTGTGCACTGGCAAAAGTTGGCACAGTAGACGCAATAGGCCTCACACACACGCCTGTAGGCAGGCAACTGATATTCAATCGATTACAGTAAAAAAAGTGTTCTTTTATTTCACTGTACACTAGGTTGCACCAGATATGAGTGTCACTGTGCACTGGCAAAAGTTGGCAGAGTAGGCGCTGTAGGCCTCACACACACGCCTGTAGGCAGGCAACTGATATTCAATCGATTACAGTCAAAAAAGTGTTGTTTTATGTCACTGTACACTACGGTTGCACCAGATATGACGTATCACTGTGCACTGGCAAAAGTTGGCAGAGTAGATGCAATAGGCTTCACACACATGCCTGTAGGCAGGCAATTGCTATTCAATCTATTACAGTCAAAAAAGTGTTGTTGTATTTCACTGAGCACAATATAAGCTTTGAGCCTGATACAGGCAGGCAACTGAAATTAGATTAGAGGAAAAAAGGTTGTTTTTTTTTCAATGTATGGTACACCAACTATGACTGGTGAAACAGAGCAGAATATTAGCTGTCAGCCTGACACAGGCAGGCAACTGAAATTTAGATTAAAGGAAAAAAGGGTTGTTTTTTTTCAATGTATGGTACACCAACTATGACTGGTGAAACAGAGCAGAATATTAGCTGTGAGCCTGACACAGGCAGGCAACTGAAATTAGATTACAGGAAAAAAATGGTTGTTTTCAATGTATGGTACACCACCAGGTATGAGTAGTAAAAAAAATAAAAACAATATAAGCATTTAGGTGTTAACCTGTCACACACACACGCTGGCAGGCGGGCATATGCAATTAGATTACATAGAAAAAAATAATAAAATAAAATAAATGATGTTCTAGCCCTAAAAAGGGCTTTTTGGGTTGATGTCCTTGCAGCAGATATCAGATGAGTCCTTCAGGTCTGTAGTGGAAGCTAAATACACAGCCTGGCAATCTGTTTCCCTATTAAATCTCCAGTAGCTACACTATCTGTCCTCTCACAACGAATGCAGCTTCAGAATGATTCTAAAATGGATGCTGTCCTTCAGATGAAAGGCTCTGAAAGGGAGTGTATGCTGCTGATTGGCTGGAATGTGTCTGCTGACTGTGAGGTGCAGGGTCAAAGTTTCCTCAATGATAAAGAATAGGGGGCGGACCGAAAAGTGCATGTGTCCGCCCTCCGCTGCGAGCGCGAAAGAGCCAAAATCGCTGCGAATAGTCCGCGGGCGAACTGTCCGGGACATCTCTAGTTGTTGGCCAATATTTTTTCCAGCTGTTCAAATACTATGCGTAAACATTGTTTATTTTCAGGAAGCAACATCTGTTGTTCAACAGCTACCATTGTATCTAGGACATATAACTGTGCAAGTTTCCTTTGCTCTCCTGCTTGTGGGTGTAAATTTGAAGTCCAGTAGTAAATTTGTCCTTGTACTTTAAAACAGTAAGAACCATGTCCTGGGACATTTTCTGCTAATGTTGAAGAAAATGAAATGGCACTGTTATAAGACCTGTTTTTTTTTGTTGTTTTTTTTAATTGCTATAATTTGGAAATGTTGGATCACTCATTATACTTGTTAACTTTTCTGGAAATGTGTGTCTTTCTAGAATTCTTACCTTTCCTTTCTATCAGAAACTAATAATCTCTCCATCAGTTGTTTTTTCCTTAAGAAAATGATAGGGCCCACAAAACTGGCAAACCACATTAGGTAATCCACAATAATGACTGTCTACTGGTAGTGCTGTAAATAAGGGACTATCCTGAGCTTCCTCAACACAGATAGGACTACTACTTTGTATAACAATATTGGTGTGATGTATATCAACATTGGTGTCATTAGTCAATATTTGGTCATTAGACAATGTGTCACAGACATGATATTTTTTACTTTTTCTTTTCTTTGTAGCTCCGTCACACTCAGTTTGTCCTTTTTGAGTAGTTTTTTTTTATTGGCATATCTCCGTCGGTCTTCTTCTCTTAATCTTTGTGAAGTTTCAGGGGACTGTGCATCTCTCCATCTTTGCTTCCGTTCCCTTGCCATTCTTCTTTTGAGTTCTTTCTTGTCTTCTGCGTTGTCCGCCATTGTAATCTGTAATTGTAAATACAGACGTTTTAGTTTGAATTGTATTTTTTCTTATATATGAAACAATGGCAATCATAACGTTAGTAAGATTTCTTTGTTACTTACCTGAAGTCTTAATGGAAGAAGTTATTTTCCACTTTCTGGTGGTCTTGTAGTTGTGGCCTTTTATTTCTTCCAATCTGTAAGATATAATGTTTTTGTTTATTGTACATATTGTTTTTAACTGTCATGAATGCAAAACCTAAAGAGCAGTAATGAAACAGTTAAAGTACCTGAAATGCATTCATACATTTTGAATTAAATGAATGAATTAATCAAACCTGAAGAGCTAAACGTATATACCCTGAGAAATAAGGTAACCGAAGCAAATGTTTGTGAACCGGCGAACCCGGCGAACCACCATAGACTTCAACGGCAGGCGGATTTTAAAACCCACAGGGACTCTTTCTGGCCACAATAGTGATGGAAAAGTTGTTTTAAGGGGACTAACACCTGGACTGTGGCATGCCGGAGGGGGATCCATGTCAAAACTCCCACTGAAAATTACATAGTTGATGCAGAGTCTGGTTTTAATCCATAAAGGGCATAAATAACCTAACATCCCCCTCCATCATCATCCTCCCCTGTATCTCTTTACCCCCTCCCTCATCATCCTCTCCTGTGTCTCTTTCCCCCCGTCCTCATCACCCTCCCCTGTGTCTCATCCCCCCTCCCTCATCATCCTCCCACCTCCCTCACCATCCTCCCCTGTATCTCTTTACCCCCTCCCTCATCTCCCTCCCCTGTGTCTCTTCCCCCCTTCCTCATCACCCCCCCCTGTATCTCTTTACCCCCTCCCTCATCATCCTCCCCCGTGTCGGTTCCCCCTCCCTCATCATCCTCCCCTGTGTCTCTTCCCCCCTCCCTCATTCCTCCCCCCTCCCTTGATGATAAGGGGGGAAGAGACACAGGGATAAGTGTGAGGGGTGTTAGTGTAAGGGGTGTTAGGGATAAGTGTGAGGGGTGTTAGGGTTAGGTGTTAGGGTGAGGGGTGTTAGGTATAAGTGTAAGGGGTGTTAGGGTTAGGTGTTAGGGTGAGGGATGTTAGGGTTAGGTGTGAGGGATAAGTGTGAGGGGTGTTAGTGTAAGGGGTGTTAGGGATAAGTGTGAGGGGTGTTAGGGTTAGGTGTTAGGGTGAGGGGTGTTAGGGATAGGTGTAAGGGGTGTTAGGGTTAGGTGTTAGGGTGATGGATGTTAGGGTTAAGTGTTAGGGATAAGTGTGAGGGGTGTTAGTGTAAGGGGTGTTAGGGATAAGTGTGAGGGGTGTTAGGGTTAGGTGTTAGGGTGAGGGGTGTTAGGGATAAGTGTGAGGGGTGTTAGTGTAAGGGGTGTTAGGGATAAGTGTGAGAATGTTAGGGTTAGGTGTTAGGTTGATGGGTGTTATGGATAAGTGTGAGGGGTGTTAGGGTTAGGGGTGTAAGGGATAAGTGTGATGGGTGTTATGGTAAGGGATGTTAGGGTTAGGTGTTAGGGTAAGGGCTGTTAGGGATAATTGTAAGGGGGTATTAGGGTTAGGTGTTAGGGTGAGGGGTGTTAGGGATAAGTGTGAGGGGTGCTAGTGTAAGGGGTGTTAGGGATAAGTGTGAGGGGTGTTAGGGTTAGGTGTTAGGGTGAGGGTGTTAGGGTTAGGTGTTAGGGAGAAGTGTGAGGGGTGTTAGTGTAAGGGGTGTTAGGGATAAGTGTGAGGGGTGTTAGGGTTAGGTGTTAGGGTGAGGGGTGTTAGGGATAAGTGTAAGGGTGTTATGGTTAGGTTTAAGGGTGAGGGATGTTAGGGTTAGGTATTAGGGATAAGTGTGAGGGGTGTTAGGGTTAGGGTAAGGGGTGTTAGGGATAAGTGTGAGGGGTGTTAGGGTCAGGTGTTAGGGTGAGGGGTGTTAGGGATAAGTGTAAGGGGTGTTAGGGTTTAGGTGTTAGGGTGAGGGATGTTAGGGTTAGGTGTTAGGGATAAGTGTGAGGGGTGTTAGTGTAAGGGGTGTTAGGGATAAGTGTGAGGGGTGTTAGGGTTAGGTGTTAGGGTGAGGGGTGTTAGGGATAAGTGTAAGGGGTGTTAGGGTTAGGTGTTAGGGTGAGGGATGTTAGGGTTAGGTGTTAGGGATAAGTGTGAGGGGTGTTAGGGTTGGGTGCTAAGGTGAGGGGAGGATGATGATAAGGGGGGGAAGAGACACAGGGGTGTCCTTGCAGCAGACATCAAAAGAGTCCTTCAGGACTATATTGCACAGTGTGTACAGTAGCCTAGCTATGGTTATCCCTATTGATGCAGTATCACCTACACTCAGCCTCCTCTCAGTAAGACTGCAAGTTAGTTATGATTCCAAAATGGCTGCTGTCCATGAGGTAGAAGGGTGTGGAAGGCAGGGTATGATGCTGATTGGCTGGAATGTGTCTGCTGACTGTGAGTTGCAGGGTCAAAGTTTGCTCAATGATAAAGTATAGGGGGCGGGTCGAATATCGTATATGTTCGCAGTTCGCTGCGAACGCGAACATGCTATGTTCACCGGGAACAGTCCGCCGGCGAACTATTCGCGACATCTCTAGTCAGTGTCAAATAAGTAATTTTGTTTTTCTAATTAATTAATAAGTAATTAATAAATTAATATACGTTAATTAATTAATCAATAACTGTCATGATTTGTAATGTTTTGATTCAATTAATTAATTAATCAGTGAAGTTTAATTGTAATACTATTCCCTTCCGGCCGGGGACTCCGGCAGGCTTGCGGCCGGCGCCTTGTTATCCCTTGCGGCCGCACGCGCCGGAGGAAAGCCTTTGATCTTAAATGGCCGCAAGAGTTTCGGCCGCAAGAAAATCCTGGTTGCTATTCAATTGCTCCAGGAACCCTCTCTGCAAGGCTAAAACCGAGCCGCAGCTTACTTGCAGCAAAAAGGTCCTGCAGGCACACAATTAAGCACATTTTAAAGCCATAATAAAGCCATCCTGCACCCTGAGGAGACTATAAAGTTATTGTAGGTGTTAGCATTAATAGCACAACATTCCCCTACACTCAAATCCGTAAATAATTTTTTTTTAAATTTATGTCACATATCCATGTAAAAAGTCCAGAGGGCTTGGAGCACCTCAGACCCGCCCACGCTGTGGCCGGAAAATAAACAGTTAATGTAATCTCTGATTTGGGCTGATGTGCAAGCTTGAGAGGGGGTTGCTATTAATCCTCATGTCCCCCATTATGATCCCTAGCATTTACAGAGCTTTACAGTGCCGTCTTGAATTTATTTTTGCATTTAAAGATTTCTGAGCTTACGGCCGGTTGCAAGATATACGGCCGGCCATAAGGGAATAGCCTTGCGGCGCCGTCTATTTGAATTGCAAGGTAACAGGAGCCCTGCAAGGAATTGCAGCTTTGCGGCCGATTTACGACCGATAATAGAATGAGGGCCTAATTGCAGATGAAATGCTGCAGAGCTCACACTCTGTGTTCAGGCAGCTGAAGAGATGATCAAACTGTAAAATTACATGAAAAGCATTTTTAATGTTTGTATTCAATGAGTTCATTAATCATTTCAAATATCATGATTAATTGTCATACATGTAAAACATAAAGGCTTAAGCATCAATATATTCCTAAACAAATGCAGTAAAATATTCAATGTAGTAAGTGTCAGAGCCTAAGAAACTGATTTCAATATTTAACTGCTTTGAGGGTCCTAATAAATATATACATGTGGTGTAAAATCTCAAAAAACTGTGCAGTGTAAAATATATATATATATATATATATATATATATTTGTAATTATTAATAATAATTACTAAATTAATGTACATTATTGAGCAGTAATCCAGATATATAATTGCAGTGTAAAATATATATTTTTTTAGTGCATTGTAAAATATACTTTTTTTTTAATTATTACTAATTAATAAATTAATGTATGTTAATAATTAATAAATAATAAATATATTAGAAAGAGCTAAACATTTATGTCTTCATAAAGTATGGGCAGTGTAAAATATTTTGCATATTTTTAAAAAAATCATTTATTTTAATAATAATTAATAACAATTTTTTTGCTAATCATTATTTATTAATAAATTAATATACTTTACCTATTTGTAGTTACTATCCAGCAATCAATATCCTGAAGAGATAACAATCTCTTTGGATTTTTTGATAGCAGAAAATGTCTAGTCAAACTGTTCATCACCTGAGGAGAAAGTGTCAGCAATTTGCCAAGTGTGCAGTATATATAAGCTGCGTGCATAAGCCAAAACCATTAGTTTAGGAGGGAAAAACGCCATTTCAGATTCGTAATGTTATTATTTGAAAGTTAGTTGCATGGCAGTGATTTTCTATTTCTTACTTGCCTCACGAGTATTTTCCGTCCATCCTAATGATATATTTTCAAACTTGTACGTTCCTGGCTAACTCGTACGTGCCTGTTGGTGAATTGTGTGATACAGCCTCATTTAGCCTTGTTTTAAATTTTTTCGTCCGCCATTGTTTTTCTCGCTTAAATTTGCATGCAACCTCACTCCCAGGCATCCTGGCATTCCCCCCGTGCTGTGTGTGAGTGTGTTTTTATTTTATTTCATTACTTTTTCTTGTTCTTCGATTTCCACGGTTGAATCTTTGTCCAAGCTTAGGGTACACAGATTTGCTGGATAAAGCGGCCCTGGATGATGCTGTTGTGGACCTCTAGCTAAGCCCTTGCTGAGCGGAAGAAGTGGAGAATGAGGAGATGTCAGAAGAACTGATCACAAGGTATTGATATTAGCCAATAGTGACTTAGTGGCAGCGGAAACTGAGAATTCCTTCACAGTGGAGCAGCAATGCCCACCAGCACTTGGAGAGAGTTGTGGTGGATTGCGAGCAACTGGAGAAGCTCCAACAGATAGAGATGGTTGTAAAAACAGAAATAGATCAGAGATCAGGGGAGGATACAAGCCTTTAGAGTCTGCCATTTTAAGAACAGTCTGATATGCCACAGAAGCATGAGGCTAATGTGACCAGGCTAAGAACAACCGCTAATGGTAAGGACGTAGCAGAAATCTCAACAAGAGACTTACCACTGTAGACCAAAAACAGGGCAAGACCAAACAAATCCTGATGGCTTGCCAAGAAGAGGGTCGAACTGGTCCAGAGACACAACCCATCGGTCAATAAGGAGAGCGAACCATCCCTGGAACCCTGATGCTAGACACAAAACATGCTCTAACCACTAGAGTCAAGGTAGTGGCATAGAAGACATTCCACAACATGACAAGGTCAAATTTATCCTGATTAGTGATGTCGCGAACATAACATTTTCGGTTCGCGAACCGCAAACGCGAACCGCTGCAAATGTTCGCGAACCGGCGAACATCGGCGAACCGCCATAGACTTCAATGGGCAGGTGAATTTTAAAACCCACAGGGACTCTTTCTGGCCACAATAGTGATAGGAAAGTTGTTTCAACGGGACTAACACCTGGACTGTGGCATGCCGGAGGGGGATCCATGGCAAAACTCCCATGGAAAATTACATAGTTGATGCAGAGTCTGGTTTTAAGCCATAAAGGGCATAAATTACCTAACATTCCTAAATTGTTCGGAATAACGTGCTTTAAAACATCAGGTATGATGTTGTATCGATCAGGTAGTGTAAGGTTTAGGCCCGCTTCAAAGTGACAGACCAAACTCCCAGTTTAACGCACCGCAAACAACCGCAAACAGTCCATTTGCACAACCGCAAACTCCCCATTTGCACAAGGTTGGATACCAAGCTAGCCATGTCCCGTTCTTTGTCCTCACTGATGTCATTGAAGGTCTCTTCCTCCACTCAGCCACCAAGCATCCCCGAAAGGTGACAGCAAGCCCCCTGGGACGCCTGCTGTGTTTGGTCTTCCACCTCCTCAAAGGCACCTTCCTCCTCTGACTGCTCTTCTTCAGACTCCTCTCACTGCGTTGCCTCTCTCTGCATTATTATAAGGTGTGTTAAGTAGTACTACTCTTATCAGTTTAATACTTGTTACGTCACCTATCAGTGGGCGTGTATAAGGCCTGGATTTTTAGAACCAGGAGATGGAAAAAGATGCTTTGTTGGTCGTATCACTTCAATTTTGGGGCACGGCACGTGCAGTCAAAGGTGCCACCAGATAGGAGTGGCGTGCTTGTAAGTACTACTCTTATCAGTTTAATACTTGTTACATCACCTATCAGGGGGCGTGTATAAGGCCTGGATTTTTAGAACCAGGAGATGGAAAAAGATGCTTTGTTGGTCGTATCACTTCAATTTTGGGGCACGGCACGTGCAGACAAAGGTGCCACCAGATAGGAGTGGCGTGTTTGTAAGTACTACTCTTATCAGTTTAATACTTGTTACGTCACCTATCAGTGGGCGTGTATAAGGCCTGGATTTTTAGAACCAGGAGATGGAAAAAGATGCTTTGTTGGTCGTATCACTTCAATTTTGGGGCACGGCACGTGCAGTCAAAGGTGCCACCAGATAGGAGTGACGTGTTTGTAAGTACTACTCTTATCAGTTTAATACTTGTTACGTCACCTATCAGGGGGCGTGTATAAGGCCTGGATTTTTAGAACCAGGAGATGGAAAAAGATGCTTTGTTGGTCGTATCACTTTAATTTTGGGGCACGGCACGTGCAGTCAAAGGTGCCACCAGATAGGAGTGGCGTGTTTGTAAGTACTACTCTTATCAGTTTAATACTTGTTACGTCACCTATCAGTGGGCGTGTATAAGGCCTGGATTTTTAGAACCAGGAGATGGAAAAAGATGCTTTGTTGGTCGTATCACTTTAATTTTGGGGCACGGCACGTGCAGTCAAAGGTGCCACCAGATAGGAGTGGCGTGTTTGTAAGTACTACTCTTATCACTTTAATACTTGTTACGTCACCTATCAGGGGGCGTTTATAAGGCCTGGATTTTTAGAACCAGGAGATGGAAAAAGATGCTTTGTTGGTCGTATCACTTCAATTTTGGGGCACGGCACGTGCAGTCAAAGGTGCCACCAGATAGGAGTGACGTGTTTGTAAGTACTACTCTTATCAGTTTAATACTAACCTAACATTCCTAAATTGTTCGGAATAACGTGCTTTAAAACATCAGGTATGATGTTGTATCGATCAGGTAGTGTAAGGTTGAGGCCCGCTTCAAAGTGACAGACCAAACTCCCAGTTTAACGCACCGCAAACAACCGCAAACAGTCCATTTGCACAACCGCAAACTCCCCATTTGCACAAGGTTGGATACCAAGCTAGCCATGTCCCTTTCTTTGTCCTCACTGATGTCATTGAAGGTCTCTTCCTCCACTCAGCCACCAAGCATCCCCGAAAGGTGACAGCAAGCCCCCTGGGACGCCTGCTGTGTTTGGTCTTCCACCTCCTCAAAGGCACCTTCCTCCTCTGACTGCTCTTCTTCAGACTCCTCTCACTGCGTTGCCTCTCTCTGCATTATTATAAGGTGTGTTAAGTAGTACTACTCTTATCAGTTTAATACTTGTTACGTCACCTATCAGTGGGCGTGTATAAGGCCTGGATTTTTAGAACCAGGAGATGGAAAAAGATGCTTTGTTGGTCGTATCACTTCAATTTTGGGGGCGTGTATAAGGCCTGGATTTTTAGAACCAGGAGATGGAAAAAGATGCTTTGTTGGTCGTATCACTTTAATTTTGGGGCACGGCACGTGCAGTCAAAGGTGCCACCAGATAGAAGTGGCGTGTTTGTAAGTACTACTCTTATCAGTTTAATACTTGTTACGTCACCTATCAGTGGGCGTGTATAAGGCCTGGATTTTTAGAACCAGGAGATGGAAAAAGATGCTTTCTTGGTCGTATCACTTCAATTTTGGGGCACGGCACGTGCAGTCAAAGGTGCCACCAGATAGGAGTGGCGTGTTTGTAAGTACTACTCTTATCACTTTAATACTTGTTACGTCACCTATCAGGGGGCGTGTAGAAGGCCTGGATTTTTATGAACCAGGAGATGGAAAAAGATGCTTTGTAGTCGTATCACTTCAATTTTGGGGCACGGCACGTGCAGTCAAAGGTTCCACCAGATAGGAGTGGCGTGTTTGTAAGTACTACTCTTATCAGTTTAATACTTGTTACGTCACCTATCAGGGGGCGTTTATAAGGCCTGGATTTTTAGAACCAGGAGATGGAAAAAGATGCTTTGTTGGTCGTATCACTTTAATTTTGGGGCACGGCACGTGCAGTCAAAGGTGCCACCAGATGGGAGTGGCGTGTTTGTAAGTACTACTCTTATCAGTTTAATACTTGTTACGTTACCTATCAGGGGGTGTGTATAAGGCCTGGATTTTTAGAACCAGGAGATGGAAAAAGATGCTTTGTTGGTCGTATCACTTCAATTTTGGGGCACGGCACGTGCAGTCAAAGGTGCCACCAGATAGGAGTGGCGTGTTTGTAAGTACTACTCTTATCAGTTTAATACTTGTTACGTCACCTATCAGGGGGCGTTTATAAGGCCTGGATTTTTAGAACCAGGAGATGGAAAAAGATGCTTTTTTGGTCTATCACTTCAATTTTGGGGCACGGCATGGGCAGTCAAAGGTGCCACCAGATAGGAGTGACGTGTTTGTAAGTACTACTCTTATCAGTTTAATACTTGTTACGTTACCTATCAGGGGGTGTGTATAAGGCCTGGATTTTTAGAACCAGGAGATGGAAAAAGATGCTTTGTTGGTCGTATCACTTCAATTTTGGGGCACGGCACGTGCAGTCAAAGGTGCCACCAGATAGGAGTGGCGTGTTTGTAAGTACTACTCTTATCAGTTTAATACTTGTTACGTCACCTATCAGGGGGCGTTTATAAGGCCTGGATTTTTAGAACCAGGAGATGGAAAAAGATGCTTTTTTGGTCTATCACTTCAATTTTGGGGCACGGCATGGGCAGTCAAAGGTGCCACCAGATAGGAGTGACGTGTTTGTAAGTACTACTCTTATCAGTTTAATACTTGTTACGTTACCTATCAGGGGGCGTGTATAAGGCCTGGATTTTTAGAACCAGGAGATGGAAAAAGATGCTTTGTTGGTCGTATCACTTCAATTTTGGGGCACGGCACGTGCAGTCAAAGGTGCCACCAGATAGGAGTGGCGTGTTTTTAAGTACTACTCTTATCAGTTTAATACTTGTTACGTCACATATCAGGGGGCGTTTATAAGGCCTGGATTTTTAGAACCAGGAGATGGAAAAAGATGCTTTTTTGGTCTATCACTTCAATTTTGGGGCACGGCATGGGCAGTCAAAGGTGCCACCAGATAGGAGTGACGTGTTTGTAAGTACTACTCTTATCAGTTTAATACTTGTTACGTTACCTATCAGGGGGCGTGTATAAGGCCTGGATTTTTAGAACCAGGAGATGGAAAAAGATACTTTGTTGGTCGTATCACTTCAATTTTGGGGCACGGCACGTGCAGTCAAAGGTGCCACCAGATAGGAGTGGCGTGTTTGTAAGTACTACTCTTATCAGTTTAATACTTGTTACGTCACCTATCAGTGGGCGTTTATAAGGCCTGGATTTTCAGAACCAGGAGATGGAAAAAGATGCTTTTTTGGTCGTATCACTTCAATTTTGGGGCACGGCACGTGCAGTCAAAGGTGCCACCAGATGGGAGTGGCGTGTTTGTAAGTACTATTCTTATCAGTTTAATACTTGTTACGTCACCTATCAGGGGGCATGTATAAGGCCTGGATTTTTAGAACCAGGAGATGGAAAAAGATGCTTTGTTGGTCGTATCACTTCAATTTTGGGGCACTTTGTGACATTAGCTTCTTACGCTCAAACATGTCCTTTACAGGCACCTGACTATGGGCAGATGAGCAGGAACTGCTCAAGGCGAGAGACGGAGTGGCGGATGGTTGAGAGGGGGCAAAGAGGACAGCAGTGGTTGATGTGGCTTATGATGCTGCTCCACGAGGAGGATGGCGGCTTTGAGTTTGTGTGCTGCCTGTACTCATGTGTTGGTCTGGAGTCACCCACACATTAGGTCTCAACCTGTAGAGGATAAGGGAACCAGGCTACTCTAGACCTCATTCATCATTACAGGTTTTGACAGATTGGTACTATGCGTGCAAGCTACTGTGACAACAGATATGAGTGACACTGTGCACTTGCAGAAGTTGGTAGAGTAGATGCTGTAGGTCTGACACACACGCTTGGAGACAACTAACTGCTATGCAATCTATTACAGTACAATTTTTTTTTTTTAAATGTACACTACTGTTACACCACATATGAGTGGTGTGTTAAGTAGTACTACTCCTATCAGTTTAATCCCTGTTATGTGCCTTTTTTTTGGGTTTGGTTGTTGAAGCCACAGTGCAGCACCAGAGGCCAGAAAAAATAGGCATGTACACATGCCTGAAAAATTAGGTATTGTTGATCTTGCAGCGAGCAGAGAAGAAGGTAGGCCTGATTCAACGCCCCATCCCTGCATATCCACACTCAGAGATTGAGGGGGCGACCCTTACAAGGCCACGGGCCGGAGATATAAAGGGGGGCCATTCCAAATAAGCACACAAGTGGGGACAAAGGTAGTGAAGGGGACATAGAGGCCCATGGACTGACGGTCGCTATCTTGGCAGGAAAAGAGCCCAGCAATTAAGCCAAACTGACCCAGCACAGGCAGCTACTTGAGTCAAACGCTGTACAATTACACCTTAATACAGCTGAAACATGCAGCAGCAGGGATTCTAAACGGCCACACAGGTACAAGGAGGCTAACAGCCCCCACAGTCTCTGCACCACTCTTTTTAACAGATAACCCAATGGGCTAACCAGGGACCTTGCCCACATAAAAAAAAGCTGAATTTTATTGAAGGAATTATTAGTGTCTTTACTCCCCAAGAGATGACATAATATACGGTATCTTTAGACTACCTGATGGCCAAACCTCCTTTAGCCCCAATGCTATCCAAGAAACATTTCAAAACTTCGATCAGACCATATATTCATCCCAATTCAGCTGCAGCGGATTTGACATAGAGTCCTTCCTACTACAGCAAGAAGTCCACAAAATACCTGTACCTCAATTGTACAGCTTGAACCTAGACATATCCCAAGAGGAAGTTAAATCTACAATCCAAGATCTTAAATTTGGCAAGTCCACAGGGCCAGACGGTTTTACTCATCTGTACTATAAGAAATTTGAGCCCTTGCTTACCCCCGCACCGAACATCTTTGTTTAACGCTATACTAAATGGAGAACCTTTGCCCCCTTAATTGAATCAGGCCGACCTCATAGTCTTTCCAAAAGAGGGTAGGGACTCGAATCTCAAACTGTATTACAAGGCAGCGCAGCTGGCTTTCATTCCTCTGGCGCATTCTCCAAAACACATCAGCCGCTCTGGGTATTTATGGAAAATGTAAGCATGTCACCTTATACATGGGATACAGTAATATGGATTCCAGGCCTGTATACTTTTTTGAGAAACTTGAAAAACCTGTTGATTAAGCACTCATTAAAAATATGGACGGAGATGAACTTGACACAAAAACTATACACTCGGGTATCAGATCTTACCCCTATCGTACCAAATCCCCACTTTAAGATACATCTTCCAGAAAGCTCTCTCAGTTGGTGGAAGTCTCAGAACCTACTAAGGGTTGGTCCATGGTGGCATGATGACAAAATAATGACCTTTGAGTGGGTGAGAGATAGATACAATTTACCCCTGGCTGAACACTATAATTTTTGCAGGATACATCATTTTATATATACGATAAGTGGTAGGGGAACCCCCCAAAGAAACACCTGGCTACTCAAAAAATGTAGGGATTCCCCCTTTCAGCCTGGTATTATTAGCCTCATGTATGAACTATTTAATGAAAACTCATGGACAAACAAACCAGACTATACCAAAGCCTGGGAGAGGGATTTGGGCACCTAGTTGGCAGACAGCACATGGGATAAAAGTTGGCAAGGCTTAAGTAGGGGATCTTTAAATTATAGTCTGCTTGAGACTTCAATAAAGGTCCTACACAGGACATATATTACTCCTTTTAAGCTAATAAATGGGATCCAAAACGGAGCAGCTCATGTTTTAGGAACAGTGGTAATGAGACTACATTTATTCATGTCTGGTGGGAGTGTTCGGCAGTCATAAGACTATGGGAAGAAACATGCTTATTAGCTTCTAAAATGTTTAAGATTGACCTAATAAAATATTTTTTGAAAGAAAAAATACACATAGCTAGTAGTTGGAAAACCCCAAATTAAAACTTTCAGGAATTAATAAAATATCAACTATTTATTGCTCAACGAGAGATTTAACCATGTAGTCTTGGATAGAATCACCCAGTTCCAGACAATTTGGGATCCCTGGATAACATCCCCATTTAGTGCCCCCCTAATATAATAAAACATTTGTTAATGGTTGAAGCGACTAGGGGGGAAGGACCGGAGTGGAGGAGCCCTGGAGGAGACCCTTCAGAAGCAACCGGCGGCAAAATCATCCAAGGAAAGGAGAGGTCGCCTACTGAAGCCTGCCCTAGGGTAACCCAAGGGCGATTGAGCAGGTAGTGATTGTAAATAATAAGCTACTGCTGGAGTGATGATAGATAATAGGACTTTGGTGTTAACTGCTGATATACTCTTTGCTATTGTCTGTTTTACCATGTCTTAGGTTTCTCTTAAAAATTGCAATCACAGTAAAAAAAAAGAAAATGTATTAACCAAAAAAGTAAAAAAAAGAAGGCCTAGCCACCTAATTTTAACAAAATGTCTTCATTGTAAATATGTATTTTTGCACAACTGTTGTGTTATGCAAGACTGTTCAATATGCTTTCTTTTTCATTACATGCCTTACGCCTTCTGATATAAAAATTGAAATTCAAAAATTAGGTATTGTTGCAGCCGCTGCTGTGGCAGCGGCCCGAAAAATTGACCTTTGTTCCCCAGACAGAAAGTGCCATAAAACATTGCTTCTTCTTGAACCCTAGTTGGTGGCGGATAATTCACGCAACTCATCCGGCATTCACAGATAACATACAGCAGCGTGTGGACCATTTTTAGCCGAAGGCAGCTCATCTCATCAGGCCTTTTTCAGTCGAATGTATCGCCCAGTGTCAGTCCCTTCTGGATCCATCCCTCATTCATCTTTATAAAGGTGAGGCAATCTAGACTTTTTTGCCCTAGGCGACTTCTCTTCTCAGTGACAAAACCTCCTGCTGCACTGAAGGTCCTTTCTGACAGGACACTTGAAGCGGGGCAGGCCAGAAGTTCAATTGCAAATTGGGATAGCTCAGGCCACAGGTCTAGCCTGCATACCCAGTAGTCAAGGGGTTCATCGCTCCTCAGAGTGTCGATATCTGCAGTTAAGGCGAGGTAGTCTGCTACCTGTCGGTCAAGTCGTTCTCTGAGGGTGGATCCCGAAGGGCTGATGCGATGCGTAGGACTGAAAAAGGTCTGCATGTCCTCCATCAACAACACTTCTTTTAAACGTCCTGTCCTTGCCGGCATGGTCGTATGAGGTGGATTACTTTCACCTCTTCCCCTGTTATATTGCCCTTGTGTTGTGACATCACCCTTATATGCTGTGTAAAGCATACTTGTTAATTTGTTTTGGACCTGCTGCATCCTTTCTGACTTGCGGTAATTTGGTAACAAATCAGGCACTTTCTGCTTATACCGGGGCTCTGTTAGCGTGCACACCCAGTACAGGTCGGTCCCCTTCAGCATTTTTATACGAGGGTCCTGCGACAGGCACGACAGCATGAAAGACACCATTTGCACATGGTTGGATGCCGAGCTAGTCATGTCCCGTTCCTCGTCCTCAGTGATCTCGCTGAAGATATATTCTTCCCCCCAGCCTAGTGTGGTAACTTGTCTTCCTTGCATGGTAATTTATCTTCCTTTCAGGACCTCCTTAAACAGGTCTAGGTAGGAGGGCTAAGAATCTTTACTTCCCTCCCACAATTGCTGGAGGAAGTGATGCAACTAAGGGTATATCCAGGCAGGAAACTGCTGTTGCTTCCTGTTTCTTCCTTGATGGTGAGGGTGATGGAGGTGATGGCGATGGTCTAACCGTGGGTGAGATAAAGCGTTTGGGAAAGGGGATTACTATATAGGTAGATAGATTTAAAATGGGTTGTTGCTCCGTGGGTCTGGGCTGTGTGTTTGTGATACATTTATAGTATTGTGTTGTTGCCTTTTAATAAATACCTTTTAATGTAGACGAACCTTGTGTAATATTTATATATATTAATTTGGTGATACACCACATTTGGCGACCACGAATTTTAGTCTTCTACAAAGGTTATTTATGAGGTAATATCACATTAATAGAGAGTCAGATTTTTTGGGGGGGAAAGTACTAATTATCCTCTGCATGGGAAATCAAGTGCTGATTGTGTGTGGAGTCTAGGTTAAGCCTCCATTTTTAATATACAAGCTTGGGAATCAAGCCTCAATTATTATTTTTAATCCTTTATATCGTACTAGCTTCTGAGTTGAGTTTTGTTCGTACTAGCTTATTTTGATACATAAAACAAATATATATCATACAGGTTGTTTTTGTGGGTTTATCTGAGTTGAGTTTTGTTGTGCTTTTGAGTACAGGCCTAGCCCTAGTACAGGCCTAGCCCTGCATTTGAATACAATATAATAGGCTCCATGCGGCTTCTTTGTGTATTTGAATGCTAATTCAAGCCTCCATTTTTAATATACAAGCTTGGGCATCAGGCCTCAATTATTATTTTTAATCCTTTATATCATACTAGCTTCTGAGTTGAGTTTTGTTCGTACTAGCTTATTTTGATACATAAAACAAATATATATCATACAGGTTGTTTTTGTGGGTTTATCTGAGTTGAGTTTTGTTGTGCTTTTGAGTACAGGCCTAGCCCTAGTACAGGCCTAGCCCTGCATTTGAATACAATATAATAGGCTCCATGCGGCTTCTTTGTGTATTTGAATGCTAATTCAAGCCTCAATTTTTAATATACAAGCTTGGGCATCAGGCCACAATTAGTTTTGTTGTGTGTTTGAAATACCTGAGTTTGTTAATACTATTATTTGTTTTTTTTTTTTAAAGAAAAAAAAAAAAAAATTCTCTTCTTTCTTTTTCTTTCTCTAGTCCTTTATCATAGTACAGGCCTGGAGAAAAATAAATAAATAAACCATTTTAAATCTTATATATATATATATATATTATTTCAGGCGTGCATTTTAATACACTATAGGCTTCCATACCTTATACTTTTTGGGTGTCTTGCATATAGGAGTAGGAATGTCTTTTCAAGGGGCCAAATACTTTCCCACAGAAGTGCGTGAGTACTTTAGGAAACATATTCAAAAACATGATGGTCCATATGAGCTTCCAGAGCCAGCAAACACAGACAGTGAAAAAGAGGAGAGATTAATGGATGTTCTAACACAAATTGTAAATAACAAAAAGTATAGAACAAAGAAAAGAAAAAGTTTGGTCACACAAGCTGTTGTAGCCACAATAGGAGGCCTAATAGACTTAGTTGTAGAATTACGGCAGCATAATTTGGAAACAACAAATAAAATGGAGGAAGCAATGGACAAAAGGGATTGTTTAAAAATTGCAGCTTTGAGAACAACTACAATTGTGGGGGAACTAGAAAGGGAGTTAAGGGAAATAGAAGAGCAGAGGGATGCTTATGGAGTAAAAATAACAGAACTTCAAAACATAATAATGGACTATAAAAATAAAACAAAGTTAGAAGGTATAAAAGGAGTCAGAGACATTGCCAAAATATATCCAGATCTGGATATGTTCGTGGCACAAAATAAAGAACCAGTGCCGAAAATGAACCAAGATAGAAAAGATTTCTTATGTTATTCTGTTCCACAAGTAGATACCATACCACAAGCACCAGTTATTGTTTCAGAATTATTTAATGCAAGGCAAACACCTACAGGATTTTCTATGCAGACTCGACCGATGTCTATGGCAGATAAAGACAATTTCCAGAAATGGTGGGGAAGAATGCCAACTAACAACTTTAATACGTTTACACATTGGTTTATGAGGGGAGCAGATAGAGCTAAAAAAGGAGGTCTTAACTTAGAGAAATGGACAGAACTGTTAGAATACGCTATGGGTCCTTTGGCTAGTAGACTATTGGGATTTAATAACAGTGTGTCTGATCAGGCAGGAAGAATTGCTGCAACTAATTTCTATCTACTTAGCATAGAGAAAGAAATAGCAAATATTACCATGAGGCCAACAGATGGTCCTAGAGAGGTAGCTCAAAGGATATTTTTTTGGTATACTCTACGACAACCTCAACAGCCTCTAGTGCTGGGCTCACCAGAACATATAGCAAAAGTAATGGAAGCCCTTCCCCGGGAGTGTCAAGAATTTATCAGGCTTTTTGATCCAACACCAACAGACTTGGAAATGGTACTAACTAGAGCTGATAAGTGGTGGATCAAGCATCCTTTCACAGAACAGGCCTGCTCTGTTTCAGCTGTAAGAACATTTAAGGTCGAGTCTGGTAGAGATATAGATGGTAATTGGAGAAACCAGACGTGGGATGTACCCCAGAACAAGAAGGATGATCAAAACTGGAGACCAAAACAGAACTTTGACAAAAGATGGAGAGATCCACCTAGGGACTATAGGAATAGGGATGGCAGCAACTGGAGGGCTAATCAGGAGGGAGAGAGAAACGGTAACATGGGCTATTGGGAACTCAGGAGACAGAAGGATAGGATAGAAGAGGAAAATCACATACTTAAAAACAAGGTAGCTGAGTCAGAAAGGAAATTGAAGGAAAATTAGGCAAAGATGATAAAAGAGGGACAGAGTAGAAGTGAGTCACAATGACAAATCCCAACCCCTGCGCCTCAGCATCTCATTCACTCAGCTAATTTAACCATGGATGAGGCAGGTCGGCCTACCAGTTATACAGTCATCGCAGGGGTAGGGAAAAATATGTTGGTAGATACAGGAGCAGCAGTTACAATGACCAACAGGGTCAAAAATGGGGATTCTTCAGTAAGTAGTATGGGAGTTACTGGGAATCCACAGGAGGTTAGAGCAGGTCCAATTGATGTAGCAGTTGGAGAAAAAACAATACAAGTAGAAGCAATAGTGGGTTGGCCAGAGGAAATATTGGGAATAGAAGCTTTAAAAAAAGGAAATTTCATTGTAGATCTTGCCAATTTTTGTTTGTGGAAGACAGAAAAGGTGAATCAGGTAAGTACAGAGTTGACGAAAGGGGTTGTGCTCCCAATGGCATATATTGTCTCTCCGATAAAAAGTCTGGAAAAAAAACAAACTGAAACTAGACGGACAACCAGAATGGCTGCAGAAGCTAATCCAAGACATACCTGTTTGGGCTACAGATAAATTAGACTGTGGAAGAATGAAAGGAATGGTCTTGTTGGAAGGAGGAGACCCACAATGGCAAAAGCAATATCCAGTCCCAAGAGAATCAGTGGCATCAATCACCAAGATGATAGAAATACTGGAGAGACGTGGAATAATTAAATCTGGAAATAGGTATGCATGTAACTCACCATGTTGGCCTGTGAGAAAAGCTGTGTTAAAAGGGAATGGTGAAGAAAAAGCAGCCTCATCATGGAGACTTACCATTGATTACAGGGCTGTGAACAAACTTGCAAAAAGATATTTTTTATTTTTTTGTTTGTGTATGTATATGTTTCTAATGATGGAATCTAGTGTTCCCACAGAGCAAGGCTGTATAAGAATGAAGATGCGTGTCAACAGAAGATTGTGGTGGATCCTTGTTACAGGATGGATAAGTATAAGCTGTATCACAGTAGGAATGGGGAGACAGGCAATAAGGCCAGAAGATACCGCAAATAAGGGAGAGAGTTTGAAAAGATTGGAGTTACATTACGTTCAAGCAGATAGATTTATTTGGCCCAGGGAATTGGAAGTAAAAGAGGGTGGAGGGTTACAAGTAAACATTATTTTGCCACATAATAGTACCAGGGGATTAGCTCTTAGAGCTCCAATACAAGGGAGGTTTACAAATACTACAGTAGTAGTGAGTAACTTAACATTAGAAGAAGGTGGAGAATGGGACGCTGCAGTTATAGCTGCCCAGCCTGATCTAGAGGAATTCTGCAATTTTGATACTGGAAAGGGGTGTGTTCTAACAATAGATGAAGTATTTGTCTCTGTAAAGGAGCTGCAACGTTGTAAAGATCAGAAGAAGGTACCATGGCCAATAGGCGGATTGGTGGTGGTACCAACACATGAAACAGTTGTGCAAGGGGTTGGGTGGACTTACTACCCAATAATTCTAAATTTTAATGATTTTTCTATTCCTCCAAAGTGCCCGGAATCACAGCGGCAGTGGTTTAAGCAAAGTATTCAAGAGACCATCATTGAGTGGAACGGAGCAGGGAGTCGAGAAAAACGGGACACACTTGCAGCCCTTTTAGGAGGAGTCAGAACTGGATTGGGAGTATGGAATTCAGCAGACATCATTGGACTGAACAGCAGGATAAACTCCCTTACTGATGGCATGGGACATGCTATGAAAATAGGTGGAGTAGCTGACTCCCTTATAGTGAGTAGACTGACAGACAATGTTGA
Organism: Discoglossus pictus; assembly: GCA_027410445.1. NCBI lineage: Eukaryota > Metazoa > Chordata > Amphibia > Anura > Alytidae > Discoglossus > Discoglossus pictus. The sequence goes on along the minus strand of CM050166.1, from coordinate 309,732,239 downwards.
TGACATACACACCATTGCCAACAACCTGCATCTAGTTGAGGAAAATATTGCTTCCATTGCTAACAGCATTAAGAATGAAATAGTGGGAACTGCCATTTTCTGTTCTATGATTGGAGGAAAGCTGTTGGCAGATTTAAAGGAAACTATTAAAGACATCCAGGAAAACAAGTGGGCAAGACAAATCAATGCAACAAGGATTATCACGTCATTGAAAAGAAAAGGAGTGGATATCACTGAGGACAATCTTAAATAAAGCTATATTGAAGGCCCAGATCAATGGATGCCACATGGACTACAATCTGGGACAATAGGACTAATCCTGGCAATTCCCCGTTGGGAGGGGCAGGCAGAGCAACTGAACTTTACACATAGCATTGGCACGTTAAGTGATGGAATCTACAAGCAACACTTCCCAACAAAAAGACTGGCCACTATTACAGGATTGGAGATGGATGAAAGCTGTTGCAGGAAATCTCAACACCGATGGCTGTGCAGTTGTGTTTGGGAGAAAGGAGCTGAGGAGGATGGCTGGGTGCAGTTGATAAAAGAAAACCTGGTGCAAGAGGTGATCCGCATAGGGGACATTGCATGCTTTATCGGCCACTCTGAATATAGGACAGTTGATGAAATATGTTTGGTGGAAGAAGAGTCTTGTATCATGGTCCCATCAAGAAACCTTACCACCGAAATAATCAATTTTACTGCAAATGCAGATTGGACAAATTTGACAATGAAGCTTTTTCCCCCAATTCCAAAGCTTACCTTGGAACTTCATGAGTTAGTAAAACGTACCAAACAACATCTACACCCCATCAGCTTACTGCTGGAACAACAGAAAAAGGAAATAGAAATTACTACAAAAAACGTTGAGCATCCCTGGTGGGGAATTCTTACCAATGCAGAGACACATCCAGTCCTACGAACACTGTCGCTGGTACTCATGTTCATTCAAGTATTAACGACAATTATAATAATATACTTTTGTGTGGCAATGAAACAAATGAGGAAGAAACTTGCAAGGAGGATATATAATTTGTCTTTTTCCTCTTCTTAATCTCTCTCATACATTCTTCAATAAAGTTTTACATTGCACATACATAAACATTTATCACACACTCTCACCTAAATTCTATAAGTTATTTTGTGTGTAATATTTGGATTGACAGCCATAGGAAAGTACAGGAGAACTTAAGTCGCTGAGGGAACTATTCCGGAGGGACGGTGGGTTGAATTTCTCCTGTATATCAGGTTTTTGTTCCCACTAGGTTCTCCTGTACTAGAGGGATAACTAGAAAACTGAGCAACATAGAAGAAGAAAAAGTGAGGGAATGTGGTAACCTGTCTTCCTTGCATGGTAATTTATCTTCCTTTCAGGACCTCCTTAAACAGGTCTAGGTAGGAGGGCTAAGAATCTTTACTTCCCTCCCACAATTGCTGGAGGAAGTGATGCAACTAAGGGTATATCCAGGCAGGAAACTGCTGTTGCTTCCTGTTTCTTCCTTGATGGTGAGGGTGATGGAGGTGATGGCGATGGTCTAACCGTGGGTAGAATAAAGCGTTTGGGAAAGGGGATTACTATATAGGTAGATAGATTTAAAAAGGGTTGTTGCTCCGTGGGTCTGGGCTGTGTGTTTTTGATACATTTATAGTATTGTGTTGTTGCCTTTTAATAAATACCTTTTAATGTAGACGAACCTTGTGTAATATTTATATATATTAATTTGGTGATACACCACACCACGTACAACACCACGGGTACCAGATAGGTGACAACGAGCACCCTGGGATGCCTTTTGTGATTGGTCTTCCTCCTCCCCCTCAAAGCCACATTCCTCCTCTGACTCCTTTTCCTCACAATCCTCTTCCAGCGTTGCCGCAGGTCCAGCAAGCGATGCTGATAAGGCTACTGGTGGTGATGGTGACCATAACTCTTCCTCTTCCTCGTCACGCTCATCTACGGCCTGATCCAGCACTCTTCGCAGGGCACACTCCAGGAATAAAACAAATTGTATGATGTCGCTGATGGTGCCTTCGGTGCGACTGACAAGGTTTGTCACCTCCTCAAAAGCACGCATGAGCCTACAGGCATTGCGCATGAGTGTCCAGTAATGTGGCAAAAAAATCCCCAGCTCTGTAGAGGCTGTCCTAGCACCCCAGTCATACAAATACTCGTTAATGGCTTTTTCTTGCTGGAGCAGGCGGTCGAACATTACGAGTGTTGAATTCCAACGTGTGGGGCTGTCACAAATCAAGCGCCTCACTGGCATGTTGTTTCGCCGCTGGATATCTGAAAAGTGCGCCATGGCCGTGTAGGAATGCCTGAAATGGCCACACACCTTTCTGGCCTGCTTCAGGACGTCCTGTAAGCCTGGATACTTATGGACAAAGCGTTGTACGATCAGATTACACACATGTGCCATGCACGGCACATGCGTCAACTTGCCCAAATTCAATGCCGCCAACAATTTTCTTCCGTTGTCACAAACCACTTTGCCAATCTCTACTTGGTGCGGAGTCAGCCATTGATCCACCTGTGCGTTCAGGGCGGACAGGAGTGCTGGCCCGGTGTGACTCTCTGCTTTGAGGCAAGTCAACCCCAAGACGGCATGACACTGCCGTATCCGGGATGTGGAATAGTATCTGGGGAGCTGGGGGGGTGCCGTTGATGTTGAGCAAGACGCAGCAGCAGAAGAGGACTCAGCTGAGGAGGTTATGGAAGAGGATGGAGTAGGAGGAGTAGAGGAGGTGGCAGCAGGCCTGCCTGCAAGTCGTGGCGGTGTCAACAACTCTTCTGCAGAGCAACGCATTCCATGCTTGGCAGGCTGCCCTGACCATGCTTTGCAGACCAGGTATCAGTGGTCAGATGGACCCTTGCCCCAACACTGTGTGCCAGAGATGCCATTACTTCCTTTTGCACAATTGAGTACAGGTTGGGGATTGCCATTTGCGCAAAGAAATTTCGGCACGGTACCTTCAAGTGCAGTATCCCAATCGCTAAAAACTTTTTGAACGCTCAGACTCCACCAGCTTGTATGGTAAAAGCTGGCGGGCCAAGAGTTCAGACAAGCCAGCTGTCAGACGCCGGGCAAGGGGGTGACTTTGTGGCATTGGCTTCTTACGCTCAAACATGCCCTTGACAGACACCTGACAGTGGGGAGATGAGCAGGAACAGCAAGAGGCGAGAGACGGAGTGGTGGATAGTTGAGAGGGGGCAAGGAGGACAGCAGTGGTTGATGTGGATGAAGATGCTGGACTAGGAGTAGTATGGCGGCTTCGAGTTAGTGTGCTGCTTGTACTCATGTGTTGATCCCATTGGCATTTGTGATGTGACATCATGTGCCTTCGCAAAGCAGTTTTACCTAGGTGGGTGTTGGACTTCCCACAACTCAGTTTCTTTCGGCACAGGTTGCAAATGGCATCGCTGTTGTCAGAGGCAGACACACAAAAAAAATGCCACACTGCTGAGCTCGGCGGTGACGGCATTCTGGTGGTGGCAACAGCATGCGTTGATTGGCGTGCTGTCTGGCTGACCCCAGGTGCTGATGCATGCTGTCTGACTGTGCCACTAGCTCGTTGCGATGACCTCCCTCTACTTCCAACTCGTCTCCTCCTCCTCTCTGTCTCCCCATCTGAACTTTCCCCCTGTTCTTCTTTTCTTCTAGTGGGCACCCACGTGACATCCACGGACGCATCGTCATCATCACCCGCCTCACTTGTATATGACAACTGAACAAAGGAA